>SJYF01000172.1:0-21991 GCA_006410515.1 Procapra przewalskii | reverse complement strand
CCCTCTAAAGTTTACTTTGTTTAATGTTAATATAGCCATTTCAGTTTTCTTATAATTAGTGTTTATATTGTATATCTTTTTAAATCCTTTTACTTTTAATCTATCTTTGTGTTTAAAATGTGTTTCTCATATACAGTATATAGTTAGGCCTTGCTTTATTATCCAGTCAGATTTCTCTGCCTTTTTATTGATGTGCCTAGTCCATTTATAGCTACTGTAATTATTGATATGGGTGGTTGAAGTCTGCTCTCTTGCTGTTTGCTTTCTACTTATGCCATCTATTCCAAGTTCTTTTTTCTTCTTTTCCTGCCTTCTTTTGAGATATTTGACTATTTTAAATCATATTTGACTATTTTAAATCATTTTAAATCTATTATTAGTTATGGCTCTGTTTTAGCTTTTTAAGGGTTACAACACATGTCTTTAACTTACCACAATCTACTTTTAAATAATATTATACTACTCACCTTACAATAGTGTACTTCCACTTCTCCCTTCCAGTACTTTGTGTTTTTGTTGCCAGATGTTTTACTTCTACACGTATTTTATACATCCACAATACACTCTAAATATTTTGTTTTACATAGTCAGTAGTCTTTTTAACTTTTATTTTATTTTTTGGCCCCACCACACAGCCTGTGGTATCTTAGTTCCCCAAACAGGGATTGAACCCAGGCCCTGGCAGTGAAAACACAAAGCACTAACCATGGGACCACCAGGGAATTCCCTAAAATTTATTTTATATTTATATGTGTGTGTGTATATAATTTCCAGTGTTCATTCCTTTGTGTGCAATCACTTTTCCATCTGGTATTGTTTTCTTCAACCTAAAGATTTTTCTTGACAATTTTTTACAGCCCAGGTCTGCTGGTGACAGATTCTCTCACTTTTGTCAGGAAGGTTCTTTCTTTTGTTTTCATTTTCAAAGTTACATTTTCTGTATAAAGAATTCTGAGTTGATAATGTTTTTATTTGCATGTCTGTTTGCTTTTAACACTTGTCTTCTGGCTTACTTTCTTTCTGATGAAAAGTTGGTAATCATTCTTATCTCTGTTCCCCTCTATGTAATGTATCTTTTTTTTTCCCCTCTGACTGCTTTTAAGATTTTCTCTTTATCATTGGTTTATGGCAACTTAATTATGATGTTCCTTGGTATGATGATCCTGTGTTTATCCCTCTCAGGGTTTATTGCATTTCTTCGATCTATGAGTTAATGGTTCTCATCTATTGTGGGAATATTTCAATCATCATTTCTTCAAATATTTTTTTCTGCCAGTCTCTTTCTTCTACTTCTGAATTATACTCCTTGATGCAGTTCCACAATTCACTGGGGCTCTGTCCTTTTTGTATTTCTCCCTAGTGCTTCAGGTTGTATAATTCCCATTGTCTCTTTTTCAGGTTCAGTGATCTTCCACAGTGATCTGCTGTGGTTAAGCCCTTGCAATGAAATTTTTCTTTCAAATAATGTAATTTTTCAACTCTAGAAATTATATAAGATTTTCAAAACTTTTAGTGTCTCTATTTAGATACTTTACTTGTTTCCAAATTATTTCATGTTTTTCATTATATCCTTGAACATAATCTATAAGGTCTATTTTAAAATCCTATTCTAGTGGACTGATTTTATCCTAGTTATGAGTTTCATTTCCTTTCTTCTTTATGTGTCTCCTAATTTTCTGTTGGTGCTGAACTGTACTATTGAGTTTCTAGACTTTGTCTTCCTTTTTGACAGTATTTTGTTTCAGCAGGCAGTTAGTTTACTTTCAAATCAGCTTGATCCTTTCAAGTCTTGTTTTAAAGTTTTGTTAAGATGGTTCTAAAGCAGAAGGAGTTAAAATTTTTTCTTTAAAGAGCCAGGTAGTAATTATTTTGGGCTTCCCTGCTGGCTCAGTGGTAAAGAACTGCCTGCCAATGCACAGGTTCAATACCTGGGATGGGACAATCCCCTGGAGAAGGAAATGGCAACCCACTCCAGTATTCTTGCCTGTGAAATCACATGGACAAGGAGCCTGGTGGGCTACAGTTCATGGAGTCACAAAAGAGTCTCTATTATATGCTGTCAGTCAGGGACTAGTCAGTGTCTGAGATTTTACCCTACTTGCAAGCCTACAAAAGTAGCTGGATTCTAGCAAAAGACATAAGACTCCTTGGTCAGAGACAAAGGACTTTATTATAGCACAGCAAGCATCCTAAGTTTCATATTCTCATTTGTTTCCCTTGGTCCCTGAACATCATGGTGGCAATGCAGGCTGGTTCCAGTTGGATGTCACACACTATGGATCTGGATCACACCTGAGGAACCCTGAGCTTAGGAACCTCTCAATTTATAGCTGCTAGCAAATCTGTCCAAACTTTGCCCTGGAAGGAGCCATTCTCTCTATTTTCCTGGTCAGGAAACAAAGCTACGCTTTGTCCTGGAGGGTGACATTGCTGCTGCTAAGTCACTTCAGTCGTGTCCGACTCTGTGCAACCCCATAGACAGCAGCCCACCAGGCTTCCCCGTCCCTGGGATTCTCCAGGCAAGAACACTGGAGTGGGTTGCCATTTCCTTCCCCAGTGCATGAAAGTGAAAAGTGAAAGTGAAGTCACTCAGTCATGTCCAACTCTTCATGACCCCATGGACTGCAGCCTGTCAGGCTCCTCCATCCATGGGATTTTCCAGGCAAGAGTACTGGAGTGGGTTGCCATTGCCTTCTCTGATCAAAAGGCTACTGGATATACAAATTTCCTTGGAAAGGTAGTCTGGGACAAAATTGTTACAAGACATGCAAAAATGCCATGGAAGGTTATCTTTTACCGAAAACTCTCATGTTCAAGGGGTCTCTACTGGTTGGAATTTAAATGCTTACCACTTCCATGAAAGCATTGCTTGAGTCTCACATCCCCAGGAGTTTTTCCTCTGAGAGTTGTTCTCCCAGTTGTTATGCCTGGCCTTATGAACAGATGGGGTCCTGTCTTATACATATGCATCTTAATATTCAAACAAACACTTGAGATGACCCTTGTGCAGATTTCTGAAACTCTGTCTCTGCACACCTCTCTCCTCCCTGGTACTCTGCTTCTCAAACTGCATTTACTTCCAGAGTTCCAGTCTCTCTTTAACTCAGCAAAACCGCTGTGCTCTGCTTGAATTCTCTTTCTTTGTAATGTCAATTCACAAAGAACCTCCAGGCAGACGGCTGGGACATTTGAGAACTCTATTCGTTTGTTTTCTCTTCCCAAGGAACAGAGTCCTATGCAGCCTGTTCATCTTCTGACAATTGTTTTATATATATATGTTTTTATAATTTTTTTACAACAGGAGATCTAGTCTGGTACTGGTTACTCCATCATTGCACAACTATCTTTATTTAGCATTAACTTCTTTATGTGTTTTGGGATTTTGATGTGCACAGTCACTGAGTGGGAGGTATTTCCGTTATTTTCTTACTCCCATCTCCGATTTGATGAGTATTTTCATCTGCCTTTATCTCCGTTCCATGCTCCAGTCCAGAAACAAGATCTTAAGATGGCTTTAGAGGGTTCCTGCTCCTTATCAATGTTAGAAATATGTCTAATCTAGTAACTGAGCCAGCTGGTATCTCAGTTCATTTGCTGTAATGATTTTTTTTGTTGTTGTTCTTTTGCTTTCTTGGGTCCACTACTTCTGATAAATCCACAGCTCCAGGCAATATACTGGCAGCAGTTTTATCCAGCTCCCTTTCATGGGGCTGGGAAAAGTTACTGACAAATCATCACTGGCTACCCAGAACAAAGAGATTTCCTGAACCTCAGGATTTTCACTGGTAAGGCAGAGAATGTCCTGGAGAAACCAGGATGGTTGGTGTGTTCCAGTTCCTGGCTTTCAGAACAACGCTAGCTTTGGTCTCTGTCTTGACTAGAGTGTTTTAGCCTTGGTGTTCCACCAGAGCTGAGTTTCCCGTTGCCACCAGCTATTTCAAGGCCCAGGCCTTGATGGGCTGCAGCTTTAGCTCCGCTCATTGCTTTGCATTTCTGTTGTGTTTCTAGTGCACAAAGATGTTTATCTCATTTTTGTGAGACCAGCAATGACCTTTGGCTTTATTTTTCTATTTTATCTGTATTACCATGCGTTAAAAGCATACAGGATGAACTGAAGCATGAATTCACTATGCCACCTGACTGGAAATTCTACCGATTCTTTTTCAATTTGGTACTGACTTAATTTAGGAAATAATGTAATAGAATAGCCTGTTTTATTTAGAAGCCATTCCAGTCATTTTGAGGGACCTCAAATCACAGAAATCCAGGTGAATAGTCACTGTCCATATAGTGGCTGTATTCTTTGAGGGCATTGTAACTCAGTACTTAAGTTAGCATAGAACAAAGGAGAAACAGCCTTCTAACTTTGCTCCATTCTACTACTTCTGGTTAATGACAATGGCATCAATACTACTTTACTCTCATCTCCATTTCCACTTTGAATTCTTCTCCATGAATTTCTTATTCATCCCTTCCTGAACACACAGAAGAAAGAAAGTCAAAGGGAGGTTGAGGCAGTGGTTTCCAACCTTTTTCTTATGCAGCAACCTTCAAAGTGGTTTTGGAGAACAAGTGCATTTTCAGACCCTTGGACTTTGGTGACCTCCCACATAGTTACTACCCTTGAAATCAGGCAAAAGGAGCAGAATAAGCTTTTTTGCATCCCTATTTGCCTCAAACTATGCTCTATCTGTATTCTTTTTGATGAGAAGATTTTTTAAAAAACAGTTTTCGGCCTTTTGCTCTTCATTCTATTTACAATGACAATCCCATTAACTGTCTTGCAGATTTGCACTGTGATTTACAGTAAGCATTTAAACTATTTCTACTGGATTAATGAGTTTTTGAACATAGAGGTTTTCACATTTCAAACCCAAGTATCTAAATATCATGCAAACAAGCTTCTGTCATAGTGCAATACTAGTGAAGTAGCAAAAATTGTTTCTAGAGCAAAGTAGTTCACACAACCATCTTAACTCCACTGAGAAAAATAGTCCCATCCCCAGCTTTGGCTTCTGTTTTTAATTGAAGTGGTAGAAATGTGTACGTGGCTGTTCACATTGAAACATTTAAAAATTGGTATCTTTATGAGCTAGTCTATTTTTAACAAAAATAAATATGAGTTAACTGCTCACATGATGGAATTAAATATTTTCTGGGAAGTAATTCAGTGAAAAACAGGGAAGCCTGGCATGCTACAGTCCATGGGGCTGCAAAGAGCTGGACACGACTGAGCGGCTGAACAACAACAATTTAGTAAAAACCAAATGATTCAAGAAGTGATCACCTTATTGTTTTATTGAGTTTTTTGTTGTTAAAGAAACTAGTTGGACCACACCTTTTTGGGTATCTTAAAATAACTCCATAGGTAGCTGGTCTGAGACTCTGATGGGGGTGGAGGGGAATAGAAAAGTTAGAAAATGAAACAGAGAACTATCATTTAGTAATTGAGAACACACACTTATTTAACTAGGACTAAATATTGCCAGAGCAAGTCCTGTGCTAAAATTAGACATTGGGGTTGGTCCAATAGCAGCACAAGTTATAATCCTTTAGAAATCATAGCCTGTTGGTTCAAATCAGGACACTGCAATGTGAGAATATAAAGCACATACATCTTCATTACAGGACAGTAGAGTTAACAAAGCTAGAACTACTTCTACCTAAAGGTTGGATTTTAATTTTATCTTTTTTGCTTTTCTTTCATATATGAGAAGACCTCTTGAAAATATTTAATTTCCTAGTTCTTTTGCCCCATGCATCAAATGTGTGTTGTGTATACACAAACACACTCATGTTTAGGTAGGTCTTGGGAACAATATACTTGAACCTAAGAAAATTTATGGGAAAGGTAATGTGATATAATGGAAAGAGAATATATCTTGGAGTTAGATTCCTGTGAATCCTAGCTCCATCATACTCTCTGAAACCTTGGAGAAAACAATTTGTATGGACCTCAGATTTTTTAATTTGGTTTTTTAAAAATCAGAAAAGGTCAGGTGCTGAGAAAATGTTTTCCTCTCTCCCATCCGTACCACCATCAGAAGACATTTAGATAGACAGCTAGACAGACAGAAGTGTATTAACTTCATATTTTTTGTGTGCCAGGCACTGTGGTACATATTATCTCATTTAGTCTTGACACACCCATGAAGCAGTGGAGCTTTAACAGCCCTCATATGTCTTTAGGCTTTGCTTACCTAAAGGATCATGCTAGAAAGTGACAGAACCGAGACTAGAGTGCTCCTAACCACTGTGATTTCAGCCTCACAAAAAGTCAAAACTTAAAGATATCCTATCAATGAAATGTAGTGAGAAATGTAACAGCAAACCATTAGTTTCTCAGCAGATTTACCTTTTTTGTCCAAATTTAATTTTGAAACATGTATTAGTTTGTTAGGGCTACCATACAAAAATACCACTGACTGTGTAGCTTAAACAACAGAAGGTTATTTTCTCACTGTTCTGGAGACTCCAAGTCCAAGATGAAGGTGTTGGCAAGTTTGATTTCTTTTCATGCCTCACTCCCTGGGTTGCAGGTGGCTGGCTGCCTTCTCTGTATCACATGATCATCCCTCTATTTTTCTGTGTCCTAACCTACTCTTTTAGTCATTTTGGATTAATGACTCCATTTTGATTTAATTACCCCCTTTAAAGGCCCTGTCTCTAATAGATGTAGTCACATTCAAGGTCTCTGGGGTTAGAGCTTCAGCATATGAATTTGAAGGAACACAATTCAGCCCCTAACAAGGCATATATCGCAAAAACCATTTGATACCAAATGAAAAAGAAACCTGCTCCCCTGAATGTTTGCTATGTGTCAAACATTGTTCAAATGTGTGTTTACACATATTTATTTAATCCATACAAGCCAAGTACTATTCTTAGCCCCATTTGGAACTGAGAGGTTAGGTAGTTTATTAAGTCACATGCGTGTGTTTGTGCTAAGTTGCTTCAGTTGTGAAGCAACTCTTTGAGACCCTGTGGAGTCTCAAAGCCTACCACGCTCCTCTGTCCGTGGGATTCTCCAGGCAAGAATACTGGAGTGGGTATCCATTCCCTTCTCCAGGGGATCTTCCTGATCCAGGGATCGAACCTGTGTCTCCTTGTGGCTCCTGCATTGCAGGTGGATTCTTTACTGCTGAGCCATCTAGGAAGCCCATCAAGTCACATAACTAGTAAATAATAGGAGAACATTTGAATCCACAGAGCCTGACACTAGAGTCTACTCACACGGCCCCCTCTCAACTGGAAGCATCCTGTTTGGGCCAAAGAAACAGAAAACACAATAGTATCTATTGTGTTTGTATAGTCTGTATATATTTAATTAGCAATTACTAGGCTGTCCTACATGAAAGATAGTGAAGCAGCTTTCATTTATTCCATGGTTATGGCTGAAGTGTACGTTGAAAGGACTGATGCTGAGGCTGAAACTCCAGTACTTTGGCCACCTCATGTGAAGAGTTGACTCGTTGGAAAAGACCCTGATGCTGGGAGGGACAGGGGGCAGGAAAACGGGACGACAGAGGATGAGATGGCTGGATGGCATCACCGACTCGATGCACATCAGTTTGGGTGAACTCCAGGAGTTGGTGATGGACAGGGAGGCCTGGCGTGATGTGATTCATGGGGTTGGAAAGAGTCAGACACGACTGAGTGACTGAACTGAACTATAGCGGAAGTAATAAATCAGTCACTTAGAAAATGGCAAAGAAAAATTCCAAGTTAATTTCTTGCATCCTACTCTATGTAATGAAGGATTAATACAAAGTATTATATTTCTCTTCTAAATCTTCAAAGGCAAATAGTACCCATAATGAAGCATCAATATTTGAAGACCTAGGACACATATGCTTCACTTCTGATTTTTCTCCCATGTGGGCATCATTCCTGCTTCAGTCCATTATTCGATGCAAGAAAAGAAGCTGAGTTCCATGTCTGGAAATGTTGGTCTTAGGGATAGCAATATGCTCCTTGCAGCTATTGAAGTCTGTAAGTCTACAGAAGCAAGAATTTGCAGCCAAATGTGACTAGAAAAAGAAATTGTAAACTACCCCACCCCCTCCCAGAATCCCCCAGACAGTTAGGAAGGAATGTAGGGCTCCCACTACACAAAGGAACAGGATTTGAGCCGATTTTGTTGAGTTTCAAAGGACAGTGTTCTTCAGTTCCCATCTGGTTTAAATCCAAAGTGAACAAAAGAATAGACTCAGAGTTAGGAGTCAGATCACTGCTGTGGGACTCTCTTTGCCAGTCATTTTAGTTTGTCAACAGAGCCTTGGCCTTCAAGGTGCTTACAGTTTAGTAATGAGGATGGGGGTGTTTACAAAGTTGTGATAATGAGTGTTTACAGAGCACCATAGTCAAGTTCCAAGTTGAACATAATCCATATGAAAACAAAGACTGGAGATACTTGTCACAGCAGCTCAGGATTTTAGAGGCCACTGCTGACTGGAGTTATCAAGGCAAACTCAATGGAGAAAAGTTGAGTGTTGAGATGGACCTCGAAAGTAGGATTTGCTGGGTGGGGGGAGGTGAAGGTGTGTTAGAGGATTCAGTAGCAGCTGGGGCACAAAGGCAGGAGTGAGGGAGACAGGAAGGACAACAAAGAAACTTCGTCCCTGAAACAGATTTGGGAGAGTTATGGGAAATATTTTAGGATTAAACAGATGGGTCAGATGATGAATATGACTCATGCTGGAGGTCAACATTGTTATTCTGTTAGTTGAATTGCCAAGTGAAATTATCTCAGTTCTCTGAACATGTTGGTTAGAACACGTCTGAACAGAACAAAGTGCTTTGCCCCTACTGTATAAAAAAATAATGAATAAGAACCGACTGTAGGGCACAAGGAACTCTACTCAGTACTCTGTAATGACCTATATGAGAAGAGAGTCTTAAAAAGAGTGGATATGTGTGTGTGTCTAACTGATTCACTTTGCTGTACCGCAGAAACTAACAGCATTGTAAAAATAAACTATACTCCAATAAAAATAATAATGAAAAGAGAACTCAGAACTTTGCATTTAGTGGCATGTTTGTTATCCTTAAGGCTGCCTAGACTTGGTCCACATGCTCTGTGGACCACTGTCCCTCCAGATTTGTGTCATGCCTAATTGAGCTGGGAGATGGGGCACCTCTTGGCTCTAGGCCTGCACAGACTCAGCCTGGCAGGAGGCCTCGGAGCAGCTCACGTGGTTCCAAGTGCCCAGCCTTAGTCAGGAGGACGGTGCTGCTGCCCCAGGAAGGCACATAGCCTCAGAAATGGCTTCTCCTTTTTTGAATCAATGAGATACCCTCTGTCTGCATTTGATGAACCTTCAGAAGGGAGAGCTGTAGGGAATTCTGCGCTCTCCACTTCCCTTCCCTTCCCACCTCCAAGGCTGTCTTGAAGTAGAAATTTTAGTGTCACAGACTTTTGACTTCTGACTCACCTGTATGATGTTAGACAAACGACTGTTTTTTGAGCTCGTTATATTTTTTAAATCTGTAAAATAGCCCGGTAACTCTGAAGTTACTCTTCATTCTCTTCCTCTTTTGTGACTTCAGTTGCTGATGTTTTGGAAGAACATCTTTTTCTGATCATAAATGTGCTCAGCTGTCAAGGAGGTAAAAACTCTACCATTCAGGACACTTAGGGATCCTGAAGGAAACATGGGGGTGGGTGGAGTTGGCCTGCCCTTTGCCGCCTCCCAACCCTGTATTTATTTCCCCAGGATAGGATTTCAAGTCAACAGGAGCCACTCCTCAGGATAGCACAGAGCTCAACGGGATCCAGAGTGCTTGGAAATCATCTCAGAGTAGAGGGATCAACTATCCTTATTTGTATTGGGTTTAAAAGAAGAAACAATGGCCTAAAGCCATTCTGTGGCCTAAAGCACATAAAAATTAAGGTTACATGTGACAAAGCATTTTATGAGTTCCGAAACAGTTAGGCAAGGCCATAAACTATCATATTACTAAATTGCTATCATTTCTAATGTTCAAGGCTCCCAACTACAAGTTTGTTCTTAGAAATTGCAGCATGCTGTTGATAATTTGAGTGTACCCAATTGTGCTTCCAGCTAAGAAGCACCTAGGGTTTGCTGGTTAGTATTTTGCCTATATTTGAATCCTAAAAATAACCTCCTCATGAGAACAGGATGAGCTTTGTGAAGATGATATTCCAGTTGGTTAGAAATGGAAGGCACATTTTTCCCATTGCCTCCTGCCTTTCATTTCTAGACACATTTGTCTCTGAAGCAGAGGAGACTATGAGAGCAGCTGCGGTGAGCAGCTGTAGAATCTTCTGTCATCTGTTCTCTGGCTTTTCAGACTTTGTCCTATCCTCTGCTCCTAGTTGTCCTTTTCTTTCTTTTTAAAGTCACCTGCCCTCCTCAGGTCCGGGCCCTGTCCCTGCAGTGCTTTTAGGGGATTTTTGCCTGGTGTCCCCCTCGCTTTTACCATTCTTTATAGTTAAAAAAAAAAGAAAAGAAAAAAAATCGCTAATGAAAACATTTTTACCTTATGAAAAACCACTGACAGCGGGGAAAAGTCTCGCAGCCAATACAGAGCTGTTGCTGCCGCCCCCACAAGTTCTGCTTGTCACGCTTGGCGGTGATCTTTTCCGCGGGCTGCCATTTCAGTACAGCATAAAGCTCTAATTTTACATTTGCATGCAGAGGCCAGATGCTGATGACTCTGTGAGGGGAAGCCCTCCCCAGGATTACCTTGAGATAGATGATTTATTCATCCTGTGCACATCCTCAGCTCTCCCAGAGGCCCTTCCCCGCCGACTCCGCACAGAGTGCCGGGGGACTGGCGGAGCCCCTCCCAGCAGCCCTCTTGGCTCACAACAAGCCATGACAGCCAGCAGCGATTGAACACTTTTTTTTTCCTTCCTAATGTGTCGTTAGTTGAGCATAAGCTTCTCTCTAAGGTCGCGTATGTGAGCTAGTGCAGGACAAGTGTCTTCGCATAATATGTCAATGTAATTTATGTTCCATGGCTTTTAGGGATGATCTGACTCTTCTCAACTGGTCCTTTGAATGTTGTTTGATTGTGAACGCTTAGAAAATGGGCCTGCACTCCTTTTCTCCTTTTGAAAAAGCTGTTCTGTGGTTTTGAATCATACCTATTTTAGATCCCACGTAATATATCATCCAAATACTAATTTAAAACAAAATATTATTTAATATCTCTGATTTATAACACGTTACATGCACCAAGCAGAAAAAGCAGGTAAAAACGAGTTATATGTTTTAGTTTACTATGTTGGCAACAGAGAAGCCTGCCTGAAAAAAACAATATAAATCATCTTTTACCACTGCTCTCTGAATATTTGGGGGTTAATGAAATCAAAATTGTATCTATCGGAACTGCCAGTAATCTCTTCAGTTTTCGCCAGCTGCACTTCCCTTCTCTCCCTCCATATCTTTAGACTCAGGGAAGAGCAACACAAGTTCCACAATAAACAAAAGCGAAAGAAAAGAAAGAATTTGTAAAGTTTCTTTTGGTGTGTAAGAGGATGGATCCTGCGTGTAAGCACATGGACAAAGCACACCTAAAATAAGGCAGTGCACACACACCAGACTACATATGTGTGCACCTGTGCATGTGCCAAACCACCCATTTTCTCACATAAGCAGAGCAGTTTCACTGCTGCTGCTGTGTCGCTTCAGTTGTGTCCGACTCTCTGCAACCCCAGAGACAGCAGCCCACCAGGCTCCCCCGTCCCTGGGATTCTCCAGGCAAGAACACTGGAGTGGGTTGCATTTCCTTCTCCAATGCATGAAAGTGAAAAGGGAAAGTGAAGTCGCTCAGTCGTGTCCGACCCTCAGCGACCCCATGGACTGCAGCCTACCAGGCTCCTCTGTCCATGGGATTTTCCAGGCAAGAGTACTGGAGTGGGTTGCCATTGCCTTCTCTGCAGTTTCACTACCTCTAGGTAAATATATTAATTCTTTATGTGAAAAAGAAAACCCAACACTAAACTGCCTTTATAAGTATCACAAAAAACACTTAAGTGTATCTCTGTTTAGGAATGTAAAAATAATGTGCGTGGAAATGCCAGCTAACTAGTGAAGTGAAAGTCACTCAGTCATGTCCAACTCTTTGTGACCCCACGGACGGTAGCCTGCCAGGCTCCTCTGTCTGTGGAATTCTCTAAACCAGACTACTGGAGTGGGTAGCCATTTCCTTCTCCAGGGGAGTCTTCCCAACCCAGGGATCAAACCAGGTCTCCTGCACTGCAGGTGGATTGTTTACTGTCTGAACCACCAGGGAAGAGCTGAGAGTAAATACTTTGTGAAGAATAGAGAAGACACTAGAACAGTTAAACCTCAGTTGGCCTGGGCCAAGTGTGAAAATGCAGAATCACAGAAGGAGCCAGTAGGATTTGATTAAGCTTCTATAAATCAAATCTTAGAGGCATGAATCCCCTTGGTAACATCCTGGGTCAAGTGGTCATCTGCACTGGTTTTAAATACTTCTGATGTAAAGATACTCATTACTTCAGTGCAACCAGCCTCCAGTTCTTTATTTTTTTGTTGTTGTTATTATTTACACAAAACACTTTTTTAAAAAAGTGAAAGGTCTAGGGAGCTATACTTAGAAAGCAACAGTGAAAAGAGTGGGCGGGGGTGAGGTTCTTATTTAGGAACAATAAAGTTATCTGTACCTATATACATTCATTTGGTTTCTCTTTCTTCCCCTTCAACCCACAAAAAACACATCTAATCCCTCCTTCAATCCTTCAGATATTTGAAAACAACCATCATGACTCATAACTATCCCGTGACTGACCTGGATGTTCTCCTAAACCCGTCAGCCAGGATCTCTGTCCATCCACACCGCTCAGAAGCTGAAAGATCTGTATCCCCAAAGTAGATTGGTGGTGGTGACTTCTCAGATGATGTGATTGATGTGATTATTCTGTGTTGATGAGTTACTGCTGAAGACCTTTGAGCCAGAGAGGGAATATCCTAAACCGAGAGAGTCCAGGAAAGAGCCTGAGTCTTAATTAAGGTGATAGCAGCAAGGCCCTGTAATATTTCACCTGTGCCAGAAAAATCCCCCAAAAATCCAAAGCTATTACTTCACATCACTGATGTTCAACCAAGCCTGCAACTTTGGAGTTAGGACCTTGAGCTCTATTTGTACCACCAGCTCTGCCACCAGCTGGTTGCGTTCCCTGGAGATTTACTGCTCACCTTTCCAGAATTGTCTCTGTGATATTCAGAGGCACATGTTGCATTTCTGCCTAGAAATATGCCCGCCACCCCCACCCCGCCCCGACTCCTGGCCTCAGTTTAGATGTCGTTTCCCCAGGGACACTTCCCTGACTCCTATCCCTACCCCAGCCTGAGATGGCCTCTGTCTTCCACTGTACCCTGTGTTCTGTTGTAACCTCACTTCCTTGTGTTTTAATACTGCATTCACTTGTCTGTGCCCACTGTCCTAGAAGTTCTTTAAAGCTAAGGACTCAGGCCTGGTCTCCAGCACTTAGCTCAGTGCCTGGTGCCTACCAGAATCTAGAAAATATGTTGAAAACAGAAGAAGAAAGGAAAGAAAAGACTAAAAGGAAGAAGACAAAATGAGGAAGTTGGGGTATATTATCTGTCTAGATTCTTACAGCTAAAACTCTGCAATTCCTTGGGGGTTATATTTGTTTGTTTGTTTTAAAATATTTATTTGGCTGTGGCATGCGGGCTTTTAGTTGCAGCATGTGGGATCCAGCTCCCTGGCTAGGGATTGAACCTGGGTTCCCTGAACCAGGAATGTGGAGTCCCAACCACCTGACTACAAGGGAAGTCCCTACAATTCCTTGTTCTTAAGTTCCATCTTTAAAGTCAACCTCAGGCTTTTAGAAATTCAGATTTTCTCTAGTAGGAGGGTAAGTTTCAAGTGATTACACCAAATTAGAAAAGCTATGAATATTTATACATGTAATACAATTTTAGGACTGAGATTTAAAGTTCACTTAACATGCCCAAACTTTGCATTGTGAGGAAACTGAGGCACAATGAGATTAAGTTATTTGTCCATACTCACCTGGTTAGAGGAAAACCTGGTTTCAGACACTGATCTTGGTCCCTGCTGGGCTACATCCCCCAGCCCTTCCAGTCTTGTAGTTGTCTAGCCTCCGAGATTGAAGAAAAAGCCCAGAGACAGCGATAGGGACATAAGTGGTCTATTGGATAGGCGGAACTTACACAAAGGAGCCTGGAGTGACACCCCACCATGTGTGCAGATGGCGGTTAGGACATCAGCAGTCTTCACTACTCGAAAGGAGAGAAGAAGGCTACCGTTTATAGGGGGAGTTGACATCAAGTGGGCTCACCAGTTACCAGAGACTATTTAAGTGCTATAATTAAGCACATTATATGTCATGTGAGAGAAACAGGCACTGGTCAAGCAAAGGATGTACAGACAGCAAGAGAACAGCCATCTTGAATGGCCTAACCATACAGCCCCCAAACCTGGATGGCTGATCTCTAGTCTTCCTCTGAAAGAGCTGCTACAAACACAGCTACAAATGCAAGTGACAGATGTTTCCTCCTTTATGTTATGGTTATATCAATGTACAAGTTTATGGCTGTAAATTAAACTTTGAGAAATACCCTTCCCTGCTTCTAGACAAACTAATGAAAATTATGTCTCTTTTCTCCCAGGAATGTGGGAGAATGTTACCATGCTTCGCCAGGTGACTCCTGTACGTTGTTTGCTAAACAGAGTTGCAGTCATATGAATTGCTTTCAGCCAGGTTCAGTACCAAATCTCAATGTTCTGTTGTCAAGCCATAGGGTAGTAATGCCATGAGACCAGCTTGTTGGCGAGTAGCCCTGAGGTGCAGCTGTAAGGGGACCCAGTGCAGGCTTGAGGCCAGCGCTCAGTGCCAGAAACTTGAGCCAAACACTGGAACTAATTCCCAGGGCACTGAATTGGTTGCAATTAAAATTTTAGATGAAAAGATTTTTTGTTTACTCTAAAAGAACCACTTCATTTTATAAGCTCATAGGAAAGTTAGACGCTTTGCCATTATACATGAAATATTTTCCAGAGGCCAAATCTTTGAAAAAGAAGAAGAGGAAGAAAGAGGAGAAAAAGAAAACTTTAGATTATTTAAGAAGTCATGAACATATTTCTTGAACGCAACATCTTTCATCAGATATGCTAACTGAAAAAACTTTTCTTTTTCTGACTTGGGGTATGCTGTGAAAGTTGTTAGGTAGAGTTGGAGTAGAAGTGGTCAAGATGATGGTAATGATTGAACCAAACTCTGGACCCATACAGATCTGAATTAAGCACACAGCCCCAGCACTTCCTAGCAGCTGACCTTGGGAAATAAACTTAAGCCTGGAGACTGTGTTATGTATTGGGGTTAGTAACTCTTCCTCTCATGGGTAGTATGGACAGGGCTCAGACGTTGCTCTTCCTCTCATGTCAGCCTATCCCTAGGGTGCAGGTCCTCACCTCACTGATGAGACAAGGAGAAACTGCTGAGATCCCAGTAGTTTTAAGCCACCAACTTTAAGCTGTGGCAGAAATCCATCATGAACACTCACTAATTCAGCAGTTGTTGGCTCAAGACATACAAATTGGTTTAATTCTTAGGAAACTGCTTATCAGGGCAAAGAGGAAAAAGAAAAGTGGTTGTCATGTTCCTGATAAGTACTCCATGTCTCGCTGTCCCACTTATTAGTCAGGTGGCCTTGGACAGTCACCTTATCCTCTCTGAGCCTTGGTCTCACCCCAGCTCCCCATCTAGAGGTTGGGGATGATAACACAGACCACACAGTGTGGTTGTGAGGTGATGCAGTGTGTACAAGTCGAGCTGGGAACACAGATGATGTTCAGCAACCTTTACCTTCTATCTGACCTCCTGCAACATCTCCCTGTTTAGGAATGCCCTTTCAATAACCCCTGGGGGCCAAAGAGCAAGCTCATTCCACAGTGATAACTCATGGTATTCTATATATTCTGCCCTTGCTTATATTCAGGTTTTGTTAAACACGTGCCATGTTTGCTTAAGAAGCTTCCCCACCTCTTTGTAGCTATTAAAAGACCAGGGTGGAAAGGGAAAATCAGAAGTTGTCCCTGATTTATCTGTGGGTGAAGGAGGAACTAGGGAGGTCCAACAAGTATCATTATTTCTTCCTCCAGGTGAACTGATGAAGGCTTAGAAGAAAAAGGCTGTGTCATGGCCTAGGTGGCCTAACCTTGTCCTTTCACTTTCATTAAACAGTTATCTGGCATTTAAAGAGCGGTTTAAAGATGGTTGACAGTCATCATGGCAACCAAGAAAAATGTATGTGACCCAAAAAAACTACATTTCATTAAACTTGGAAATGAAGTATATGTGTAGGATTTAATTATTATTTTTTAGAAATTAAGGAAAATCATCCATTCATTCAGCCTTTGAATATTTATTGACAGCTACAATTGTGACAAACACCATTCTAGGTACTGAGGATACATCGATGGCTAAAATAAAAATTCCTGCCTTCCTTCAGTTTCTATTTTGGTGGGAGATGTAGAGAGCAAATGAGATAAATTAGTAAGATATATAGTATACTAGGAAGTATACTAAGGGGAAAATAAGGCAGAAAGGGGAACTATAAAATATCAAGAGGAATGTTAGACAGTGTCCAGGGAAAGTCTCAATGATCAGGTGCTTAAAGTGAAGACCTGATGGAACAGACAAGCCAACCTGAGGATGGCTGCGAACAGCTTTCACACAAGGCTCCTGAGATTGGAGGGTGCCTGGTATACCTGAGGAATGCCTGGAGGCCAGAGTGCAAGCTGAGCAGGGAGGGAAAGAGATCAGGTCAGAGAAACAGCCCGGTTGTATGGGGCCTATAGACATGGTAAGGACTTTAGCTTTCACTGGGAGTAAGAGGGAAAGCTCCAGAGAGTTTGGGCAGAGGAAAGATATACAACCATTCTTACTGAGTGCTTGCTTTGTTAGATTCTATTTTTTTAATATTTATTTTTATTTATTTGACTGTGGCAGTTCTTAGATGCAGCATACATGGATCTCTGATCATTTTTCAGCATGCAAGCTGTTAGTTGCGGCATGTGGGATCTAGTGCCCTGACCAGAGAGCCAACCCAGGCCCCCTACATTGGGAGCATGGAGTCTTAGCCACTGGATCATGAGGGAAGTCCCTGTTAGATTCTGTTTTAAATGCTTTATTTGTAATCCTCAGAATTATCTTAGGAAGTAGGACCCACTGTCTTCTCATTTTACAGTTAAGGAAACAGGGCCACAGAGGTTAACTAACTTGCATAAGATCACACAGCTAGCAGGGATGTGGCGAAAACTTAGATCCTGGTCAACTCTTAACCACCTCATTTTCTCCCCAAATGCTTAAGAGATTGAGACTGAGGTGGGTTTTTTTTTTCTTCTTCTTCTTCTTTATATCTGTATTTCCAGGGCACACTAACAAAGAAATCACTTCATGCTCATTCTTAGAGAACTTCTCTGTTCAAACTGATAAATATTCCCAATATTCTCCTTTATGATTCCAAGTTAAAAAAAAAAAAAAGCCGTCAAATTAGCATACTAACAAGCATCTTGACATGTCTTGCTTTAATTATGCAGACAGCGACTCCTTTTTTTGCTTCTAATGTAGAGGTTGATTGGGAAAATTTTTATTTTATTGCTTACGATCTTACCCTAGTGCTACCTAAATCACTGCTTTATGATTTGGCATCTATAATTTATCATCTTCCTCTGCTATTAGATGAAATGCCCTTTAAAGCATTCCATAGCAAGGTGAACACAAGTCAAGCTTGCAAAGTTCTGGAAAAAAGAATTGCAAAGAATCATTAAAGAATAATGAAAGTTGATTTAAACGGCATACAATATCAGGGCTGCCCAGTTTAACAATTATTCCAAGTCATTTTCAGAAGGCCTCTACATTTCAGCATCTAATTTTCATCATCTTTTAAGGAATAACAACAGAAATACCTTACTGTTATAAAGACTCTAAAAGCTGACTTTTTATTTCATTTCTCTGGATTTCACTAAAGCTAAGCATGAAACAATAGACAGTTTAAAATATAGGAAACCCAGGTTCCTTTTACTATTGTGTGGCTTTAACATTCTACTGCTGTAGCCAAGAGTCCTTGGCTTCTGGGGCCAGCTGCCTTTTGCATGCTGATTTTGCAGAGAGAGTCTCTCAGGAGTTATTACTTTTGAGTAGTATCTGCAATGACTTCAGTCCCTGCAGGAAGTGGAAGGCAGCAGAGTTTGGGAATGAAAACACTGAGGGAAAAATCTCTCCTGATAGATTCGTCAACTCAATCTAATTTTAGGTTCCAGGCAGACCACATAGCTGTACCTTCAGCTACCTGTAAACATGTGTGTCTCAAGTGCCCTCACTGAAGGACTACAACTGGGACTTAAACAAAAATAATGAAGTTTTCTATCATAATATGTTTTAGTAAAATAGGTGATGTGTGAGAGTGTGTGTGTGTGTGTGGGGGGTGCACATGTGCAGGCAAACCATGTGCGTGTATGCCACATTCAAATATTGACACGTTCAGAATAAGGGGAGATGGTCCAGAAGGGTTTCTTTCTATTTTTCATCAACTTTAATTTTTTCTTTCCAGTGCTTCACAGCTAAAAGGACTAGTGGTCCCAGGCTCAAGACCTCAGAAACCATATCATTGAGTTATGTGAAACAGGAATTTGAGACATTTTTAGAAATCATTTTTATGTGGTAGCTATTTTAATATTGAAACTACTAAATCAAAGCTAACAAAGGTCTTTTGAGAGGAAATGGTTAAAAGGGCATGTCTTTCCTTTTCTAAAAGGAAAACCACAGCAAGGAATTCCAATTAGGAATAAATTAAAGAGCACTACCTTTTCTGGAAGGGTCAGGAAGTCAAACTCTTGGCCTTAAGCTGCTTCTCACCCCCACCCCAGCTGACCCTGGGAACGAGTCACTCCCCGACTCTGTGTGAACTCAACAGTGGCTGCCAAGTCTTGCCATTCCTCTCCAGAAAAGAGCCAGGGATTTTCACCAGAGGCCTCCTGCCAGCATCAGAGTCAGAAGGAGGTAGCCAAGGTGCCAGGGGGCTTTCTGGAGTGCCCCAATGCCAGCTTTCTGTCTACAAAGGACAATTCACTATACTCACTAAAGCCAAATCTGACATTTTTAAAAATCTCTGAAATAAGCCTCATATGCTGTTTTGCTACTACAAGACTGGGCTCTCATTTCCCAGATTATATGTTCTTAAATATAATTTCCTTAAATTCGGCAGCACTTTTAATCCATGACACTCACTGGTAGGGAAGAAAAACAATTCTGCTGTCTTCACAATTGATTTAAAGCTTACAGATGTGACATATCCATACATTATGTTGTGGCTAATTGCCTTATACTAATATCTGAGTAATGTATATATGTGTGTGTGTGTGTATGTGTATATGACTATTAGTGTCGTGCTTAGTCATGTCCGACTCTTTGAGACCCTATTAGACTGTAGCCCACCAGACTTCTGTTCATGGGATTTTTTCAGGCAGAATACTGGAGTGGGTCGCTATTTCCTCCTCCAGATATATATATATATAAATGTTCTTTAGGTATCCTGTGTAATTGACATATGGCTACTTGAGAAACTGGGGCTAAAAGTGAGGTGCCCCAAACAGCTGAGTTTGATCAAGATGCCTTGCACTCTTGACCTCTTTAATATGATATGTTGCTCTTCTGACAGCATTCCAAATCTACTTGTCCTTCCAAGTCTAACTTAGTTCCTGCTCTCAGCTCAAATCCTTGCCTGACCATTTAAATTCTCATTGAGACCTCCCCTCTGGCACCACCTAAAGCCCTATTATCTTTGCTGCTACTATGGCATCTGGACATGTCATCATATACCATCATTTACTCGCCAGCTTCCAAGGGCCGTGTGCTCTCTCTTCAGCTCCCTGCACAGTACTTAGCCTGATGCTCAGCCCGTGGGGATGCTCTGTGGTACAAGTGAAATGAACTGACTTACAGCCTTTTTCATCATTTCCCCAGTGCTCATATATAGGACTAAAATTCGCACGATTGCTCTTTATTTCTCCATTCATTGTCCCTTAGTAACCCAGAAGCATCTAGAATGAGCTGGAAGTTAGACCACTCCTAGAATAGATTGGTCACCTGTGTCTTTTTGGCTTGCATGTCACTGTTCCGTACAATGCATGGAAATGGGAGACAAGTTACATCCCTTATGACTGCCATCAGTGAAAATAAAGAGGAAAATAAAATAATGGAGCAGAGAAAGAAAATATAGGAAAGAGTGAGGGGGAAAGAGATAGGGAAGAGGCAAAAAAAAAAAAAAACACCAACCCACAATCCTACTGGATGATGTAAATACATTTCCTCTTCTAAGGACAAAACATAAAGGTTCCTTGCAAGGGCATTTCATGGGTGATTACTTGAACATCTTAATCATGTTTGCTCTTTGGGGAAACTGTATGCAGAAACCGCTGCCTTTCCAGTTTGAATTAAGAATAAACTGGAAAGGCAGTTCCTCTGGGAGAAAGGAAAAGCAAAGTCCAGGAACACTGGTGCACTGTATGCGGCAGTAAGAAATGACAACTCGGAATCAGGCAGAGTTCTCTCTTCTGTGATCCGCTTGCTCTGCCCTCAATGAGTCCAAGAGATTTCGCATTTTATAGGTTGAGCTTCCCACTGGCAGCAACTGAAGCAGTTCATTATGCACATCTGTCACGTGACCCACTTCATCAACCAAATGGAACTGGGAGAATAAGTCACCCTAACAAGATCCTTCAGTACACTCTTAAAAACTACTTACAGATGTACTCTTCCTCTGAGGGGATACAATGGGTTTCCTTGTACGGTGCCACACGATACAGGAAGTGCATTATCCCCGTCCAGATTCAGGCGTACCAGGAGGAAGCCTGAAAAGAAAGCAGCTCACAAAAGCACACACAGCTTTTGCAAAAGTCCTGAGAGGGGCTCATACACCAATTTATGATAACGGCAGATAAAACCTCAAGCCTGTGAAGCTGAGTTCATTACAAATGCTAATGTCCACACAGGGAAAGGAAACCGCGTCAGCACTCAGCATCGACACAAACGCTGCTAATGCTTTTTATTTATGGTTGTCGCTGGGTCCCCTCAGCAGTATGCCAGATCTCCGTTTGTGTGGTAACTTTAGCTACTTTATGTGCCTCCACGACTCACTGTGAAATGTGCCCACAGGCGATTTGTGCTTTCAGACTCTGTCTGGTGAGGCGAGCAGCCACACTGCTAATCTTGAATCAGGAACCATCTTGTTCCCATTCAGATCACGTCAAACAAACACTTTTGTGGACACATCCAGGAATAGTTAACACCTGCCATTGTGAAATCTTCCTGTTTCAGTCCGGGTGATCAATTCATCATTCATTCGGTCAGGCAAGAGATATTTATTGAATACCTACCACATGCCAGGCACTGTTTCGGGACCTGGAGATATAATAGTGAACAAAGCCCTACCATCAAAAAGATTACATTCTAGAGGGGGACAGGAAGAGACAGCAAATAAATATGGAATATGTCAGAGTGTTTCAGTCAGAATAGGCTAGTTGTTTTGTGGTTTTAAACAAGCCAAGTTTGATGGCTTACAAAAAAAAAAGTTTATATCCCTCACTTACACAGTGTGTTCATCACCCACTCAATGGATATGAGTTTGAATAAACTCTAGGAGATGGTGAAGGACAGGAAGCCTGGCATGCTGCAGTCCTGAGGTCACAAAGAGTCAGACACGACTTAGTGACTGAAGAAAAACAACATGCTGTGTTTACTGCAGGGCAGCCAGGGGCTCAGCTCCGTGCACCTTCACTCTGGGGCCCAGGCCGCCTGGAGAAGCCCCATGTGGAGCACGGCCGATGTCTGCGGGAGAGAGAGAAGACAGCAGTGAACTCTGCACTGGCTTGCTCCTGAAAGCCACACATGGCCCTTCCCCTCACACAGCGCGGGAGAGAGCAGGAGACGTGGCTGCACCCAACTTCA
>SJYF01000170.1:3684592-3699203 GCA_006410515.1 Procapra przewalskii | reverse complement strand
ACACCACAGTTCAAAAGCATCAATTCTTCAGCACTCAGCCTTCTTCACAGTCTAACTCTCACATCCATACATGTGTACTGGAAAAACCATAGCCTTGACTAGACGGACCTTTGTGGCAAAGTACTGTCTCTGCTTTTGAATATGCTATCTAGGTTGGTCATAACTTTTCTTCCAAGGAATAAGTGTCTGTTTCCACTGCTTCCCCATCTATTTCCCATGAATTGATGGGACTGGATGCCATGATTTTCGTTTTCTGAATGTTGAGCTTTAAGCCAACTTTTTCACTCTCCTCTTTCACTTTCATCAAGAGGCTTTTTAGTTCCTCTTCACGTTCTGCCATAGGTGTCATCTGCATATTGGCAATCTTGATTCCAGCTGAGTTTCTTCCAGTCCAGCGTTTCTCATGATGACCATCTGAAATAATGGCTAAGAGTGCAGGAAATCTGAAACTGGCTGAGGAGGGATAAGATTAATTATATGGAACCTCAGATCTAGCTGCTGGGGTAAGGAAGGTTACTTGCTTCTTATCCCTATTGACTGTACCTCCCCTCTTGGGAGGAAGGGATGGCATCTCGTTCCTGACAAAGTAGAGCCTCCATATTGTAACAGTGGGACTGGACACAGTCGAGGCTGGGCTGGATGACTCACAAGCTGGAATCAAGTGTACCTGAAGTATCAACAACCTCAGGTATGCAGATGAAACAACTCCAGAGGCAGAAAGCAAAGAGGAACTCAAGAGTTTCTTGAGGGTGAAAGAAGGAGTGAAAAAGCTGGCCTAAAACTCAACATTAAAAAAATCTAAGATTATGGCTCTGGTCCCATGACTTCATGGCAAATATCTGAGGAAAAAGTGGAAACAGTGGCACATTTTATTTTCTTGGGCTCCAAAGTCACTGCGGACTGTGACTGCAACCACAGAATTAAAAGATGCTTGCTCCTTGGCAGGAAGGTTATGACAAACCTAGAAAGTGTATTATCACTTTGCTGACAAAGGTCCATAGAGTCAAAGCTATGATTTTTCTAGTAGTCATGTGCGAATGTGAGAACTGGCTCATACAGAAGGCTGAACACCAAAGAACTCGAAATGTGGTGTTGGAGAAGACTCTCGAGAGTCCCTTAGACAGCAAGGAGATTAAGCCAGTCACTCCTAAAGGAAATCAACACTGAGTATTCACTGAAAGGACTGATGCTGAAGCTCCAATACTTTGGCCACCTAAAGGGAAGAGCCGACTCTCTTCAGACCCTGATGCTGGGAAAGACTGAGGGCAAGAAGAGAAGGGAGTAGCCGAGGATGAGATGGGTAGATAACGTCACTGACTCGATGGACATGAGTTTGAGCAAACTCTAGGAGACAGTGTGGGACAGGGAAATCTGGTGTGCTGCAGTCCAGGGGGTTGCAAAGAGTCAGACATGACTTAACGACTGAACTACAGGAGGTATGACCAGATACGAGCAGTGAAAGTGAAGTCGCTCAGTCCTGTCCGACTCTGTGATCCCGTGGCCTATACAGTCCACGGAATTCTCCAGGCCAGAATGCTGGAGTGGAAAGCCGTTCCCTTCTCCAGGGGATCTTCCCAACCCAGGGATCAAAGCCAGATCTCCCACGTTGCAGGAGGATGAGCAGTGACATTGGTATCTGCTTCAGATACCTCGCTTCAGATGTGCTGGGATGCACCTATTTCTGTTTCAGATACCTCACTTCAGATGTGCTGGGATGCACCTATTTCTGTTTCAGATACCTTGCTTCAGAGATGCTGGGATGCACCTATTTCTGTTTTCGTTTGTTTTTGTCATAGACCCAGTTGTTGCTGTTACAGCCAACCTGCAAGGCTTCTAATGTGCTTCACCTGGGCAGGGTCTGACTGTATCTTGCCTCGTGCTCATTCCGTCTGTGTGTGCACGTTCAGTCGCTTCAGTCGTGTCCCAGCTCTTTGCGACCCTGTGGGAGGTAGCCCGCAGGCTTCTCCCTCCGTGGGGTTCTCCAGGCAGGAATACCGGAGTGGGCTGCCATGCCCTCCTCCAGGGGGCGGCCCCCACCCGGGGCCCCAACCCTCCTCTGTCTGCTGTGCCTCTTCATTGCAGGCGGGTTCTTTACCGCTGAGCCACCAGGGAGCCCTGCTCACTCTTGCTATTCCACACAAAATGCTGACTGTGTCTGTGACCTAAGAGAGAATAAACACCCACATAATTATTCTGCCGCCTTGTTCTGTTATTAGAACAGGTACGAATACATTCTCCAGGAAGAGCCGTCTTGTCTCCTTGCAGTGAACAGTGTTAGGGCAAGGAGAGCGAGAAAAAGGACCTTTCATATGACAGGTGCACAAGCTTAAAGCTTGACGCCATGTTTAGACAATCAGTGCAAACCCCAGTAGGATTCACTCTCTAGAGAGGAAAGTAGAAGCAGAGAAATTCCTTTGAAAATCCACCGAGTAGCAAGTAACAACCAGGAGGAATTTGTAGGACCTATAAGCATTTCTCACAGCTCCCTATAAGTACTTGGAAAGGCAAGCCGGGTAAAGCACTGGACACAGGATGGATATATTTGTGCCTTCTAAATCTGAGTAGTAAAAGTGAATAGGCAATATAACCTCTGGGTTATAGAGGTTGTGGAGCCAATTAGCAATGCTGTCATAGTTTGGTTACACACACAGCGACTCAGGCATACATATGCATCCCCCCAAACTCCCTTCCCACCCAGGCTTGCAACCATTCTATTGATTAAGTAATTGAGACACAGCGAGATTAAGTCAAAGAATCAAGGTCACAGAGCTTGTAAGTAACTAAGTCAGAATTCAATCCAAGCAGGTCCACCTGGAGACGGAGAACATAGTCACCACAACTACACTGAATGACTCTCCTGATAAAGCATGCAAATGTTGGGTGACCGTACAGTTTGGTTTGCCTGGCCCCTATATGATTATTAAAAACTTCTCATGACCAAGGTGATCCAGTTTTGATAGTGAATAATAAGATCACCCTGCATTGAGAGCCCCTTTCAGATCTCATGACTGTAAACTTCTAGAAAGGAAAATTGGAGCTTAATTCCATAAGGTTGTGAGGTGTCTGTGCTAATACGGAGGAACGGAATCAGCTGGGATCATTTCTCCATTTCTTCCTCCATCTGGCACTCTAGAGAATAATTAACTGAGAGTGTTGTTTTTTGTTAATTGCGTCCTCTTTCTTCACACTGGACCCTAAGGAAACATTTAAGGGAATCTTGAGCTGGAAGTGCCTCTCTTACACCAGTGGTTAGCAGGAGCCAAGGCTGGAAGCATGGAACCTAGGGAAGCCAACTTCTCCATCCAGAATGTTCATCCTCCATTCATGTCCTCTGATTCCTGAAAGAACTCTGCGCATGTCTGGGCATCTAGAGTGCTATCAAGATACAGGTCCAAGAAAAGGCCGCTGTAGCAGCAGCATCTCCTAGGTTCCGCCAAGACACACCTGGCAGAAAATCTACAAGAATATCTGGGTGGGTAACGTCAGGCTGGGACCATCTGGCATGCTCTGTCTTCCTTCTTGCAACCTTGCTCTCCTATGCACTCAACCCAGAGACTCCATGTACTCAGGTGCAGTGGCTGTTTTTATTTTCTCGCAGTAACTATGCTTCTTCTCCCTTATCCCAATGGGATTATTTGAATTATAACAGAAACTGAGGTGTTTAAGCCTAAGGAAGAGTGTCTGATATGGTATATCAGATAGTAGCAAGTGGGTGGCGAGAGCAAGGTAGGATAAGACACCTCCCAAGCTGGGCCGAGGAGCCCCAGTCTTCCCTTGCGGAAGATTTTCAGTTAGTAAATACTTTGGGGGGCATAATCATTATGGATGCTCATTATTCATGTAACAATCCCAGTTTTGCAGAGCTTGCTGTGTGACCAGCACTTTGTTGGTGGCTTACTTGCTAAGTTGTGTCCAACTCTTGAGACCCCGTGGACTGTAGCCCTCCAGGCTCCTCTGTCTATGGGATTCTCCAGGCAAGAATACTGGAGTGGGTGGTCATTTGTTTCTCCAGGGTATCTTCCTGACCTAGGAATCAAACCTGAGTCTCCTGTACTGCAGGCAAGTTCTTTACCAACTGAGCTCTGAGGGAAGCCCAGCACTCTACTACATGTCTTTAAAAACTAATTGCATTTGTGTATTGGCAGTGCTGGGTCTTTGTTGCTGTGGGGCTCTCTCTAGTTGTGGGGAGTGGGGGCTACTCTCCAGCCGCCACGTGCGTGGAATATGGGCTCTAGGGTGTGTGGGCTTCAGTAGCTGTGGCCCATGTGCTCAGAAATTGTGGCTGTGGGCTCGGTAGCTGTGGCCCGTGGGCTCAGAAGTTGCATCTCCCAGGCCTGGAGCACAGGCTTAATAGTTGTGGTGCAGGGGCTTAGCTGCTCTCCAGCGTGTAGAATCTTCCTGGACCAGAGATCACACTCATGTTCCCTGCATTGGCCCGTGGATTCTTTACCACTGAGTCACCAGGGAAACCCTATATAACATACCTAGTAGGTTTTCACAGACACCCTGTGTAGTGATAAATTCTCCCTTACAGATGAAGAAATGGAGCCACAGAGATAAAGTGATTTGCCAAAAATCATGAAGTTGGTAAATGATGGAGCCAAATGTACTGTGCTTCTCCCTAATTCCACTTATATTCATCAGAGAAAGTTGAAACTGTTGCTCAGTCTGAAAGAGAGTAGCCAGAGGGGCTCGAGGGTCTTCCCTGGTGCCTCAGTTGGTAAAGAATCTGCCTGCAATGCAAGAGACCCCAGTTCGATTCCAGGGTTGGAAAGATCTGCTGGAAAGGGGAAAGGCTACCCAGTCCAGTATTCTTGTGCTTCCCTTGTGGCTCAGCTGATAAAGAATCCGCTGGCAAGGCAGAAGGCCTGGGTTCGATCCCTGGGTTGGGAAGATCCCCTGTAGAAGGGAAAGGCTACCCACTCCAGCATTCTGGCCTGGAGAATTCTATGGATGTACAGTCCATGGGGACACAAAGAGTCAGACAAGGCTGAGTGACTTTTGCTTTCAGAGGGCTTGCTGTGATTTCATTCCAAAGCAATTTGATGGTGTTATTTTGGATAAATATGCAATTTTACCTGCCTTTAAAAATATCGAAAATTATTCTTGGCTGCCATATTTGCAGACCTGAGGGATATTAATCATTGTAATAGCTGATGTGGGAATAGCTGATGTGTAATAGCTGATGACTTACTTTAGCTAGAGTTTATACTGGGCCAGTGTGGCTTTTTGAGCCACCTCTTCTGATTTGCCTTGTTTATACTTTTAAAATGATCTTGAAACAGTGAACAATTTATAAATTTAATTAAACAGTGCTATAAAAATGACTAGAAAATTAAGATAGAGACACAAATTTTTATGTATTTACTAATTTTATTATTTTTTATTAAAGAATAGTTGATTTATAAGGTGTTGGCAAAGCAGTTCAGCAAAGTGACTCAGTTATACATATAGACATGTTCTTCTCCATTGTGGTTTATTATGGGATATTGTATTCCCTGTGTTGCACAGTAGGGCCTTATCTCTCTATTCTTTGTGCACAGTAGCTTGTATCTGCTGATTTATGCCCCACCCCCCTTTGGTGACCAGAAGACTGTTTTCTATGTCTGTGGCTCTGTTTCAGTTTCATAAAAGAATTCGTTTGATCATATTTTGGATTCCATATATAGGTGATATCACATGGTATCTGTCCCTCTCTTTCTGACTTGCTTTAGTATAACAATTGTAGGGGAGGAGACACAAAATTTGCAGGACAGTATGATTTTTAAATTACTAGCCCTGGAGCCAGCCTACCTGAGTGGGTTTCCAAGTCTGCTGCTTATTAGCATTGGGGCCATGCACAAATTCCTAACTTTGTGTGTCTCATGTTAAAATAGAGTTGTAGTGAGGATTAAATGGGTTAATATATGTCTTAAAAGAATGAGTAGGACAGTAAGTGTTCAATAAGTATTTGATATCATTATCATTAATGAAGACAGAGACAAAAAGGTAGATGTTTATGATCCTGTGGCTCAGAAGGCAAAGAATCTGCCTGAAATGCAGGAGACCCAGGTTCAGTCCCTGGGTGGGGAAGATCCCCTGGAGAAGGGAATGACGACCCACTCCAGGATTCTATGGGTGGAGGAGCCTGGTGGGCTGCAGTCCATGGGGTCGCTAAGAGTCAGACTCGACTGAGAGACTTCACTTTCACTTTTCACTTTCATGCATTGGAGAAGAAAATGGCAACCCACTCCAGTGTTCTTGCCTGGAGAATCCCAGGGACGGGGGAGCCTGGTGGGCTGCTGTCTATGGGGTCGCACAGAGTTGGACACGACTGAAGTGACTTAGCAGCTGCAGCAGCAGGGCTTAAAGGGTACAACATAGCCTCTACCTCAAATAGGTGGGTCAGTTTGTTCTTTGAATTTTCTCAGTATGGGCTTCTCTCCTCTTTTTTCCTCTGCCCTTCCCTCCCTTCCTCTGCCCTTCTTTCCTCCCTTCCTCCCTTTCTTCCTTCTCTTTTCCTTCCCTGCATGCAAGGAATAATAAAGAGAAAATAGCTATTAAAGATAGGACACACTTTCTTTGCTAACTTAAGAAAGGTTACATTAGGCCCATCCCACGTCTGACTCTTTGCAACCCCATGGACTCTAGCCCACCAGGCTCTTCAGTCCATGGGATTCTCCAGGCAATAACACAGGAGGGGGTCACCGTTTCCTTCTCCAGGAGATCTTCCTGACCCAGGGATTGAACCCAGGTATCCTGCATGGTAGGCAGACGCTTTACTCTCTGAGCTACCAAGGAAGCTCAAAAGGCCTATCATAAATCAACCTCCTTGAGAGCAACAGCCTCAGATTCCAAGAGCTTATGCTAGTCTCAGGATTTCTGAATCCCCTGGTCCCTGAGGCTGGTTTAGCAAAGGTCAAAAGGACAAGTAGTAGCTGCCCACAGAAACACTCTGGGTATTTTTCCCACCTTAACTCCAGCTATCATCTTAGACAAAGTCAAATTCTGCTTCTCATTCTATAATAGACATTTCCCCCACGTATATAATTTCCCCTTAAAATGGAATGATGATATTTCAGTGAATAAAAGAGCCTCTTAAAATCCTTATTTGTCCCACAAGTGTGATTGCTTTCCAGTGTTAAAGAAAATCCATCATGGTTTTACATCATTTGAAGATTTATGCACCAGTGGACATAATGATAACATATTATTTGGAAGCATCAGGTTCTTATAAAAGCCGTGGGATCCCTTCAACAAATGGGTGCCCTCGAGTATCTGAGCAGCTGGAGGTTCTACAAAAAATAGGTGCTGATTATGGTTTTGCTTTCCTAAGATAGAGCTACATTCTTACATTTAAAGTGGATAACCAACAACGACCTACTGTACCGCTCAGGGACCTCTGCTCAGTGTTACCTGCCATCCTGGATGGGGCAGGGCTTGGGGGAGAACGGATGCACGTATATGCATGGCTGAGTCCCTTTGCTGATCACCTGAAAGTTCCACCATATCTTAATACAAAGTAAAAAGTTTAAAGTTTGAAAAAAAAAAAAACCCAACAGTTCACTGTCTTATGCACACTGAAGTGTGACCACACATTGAAATCTTCTGTAGAGTTTTAGCAAATACTGGTATTTGGCTTCCAGCCCCCGAGATGCTGAATTAATCAGTTTGATCAATGGGGCTTTAGGAAGTGTGCCAGATGGTTCTAATGGACAGCCACGCTTGAAGCTCTGCTTTAGAGGAATTATTTTCAGTCTGGGAAGACTGAGCTGCAGAAAGACTAGAAGGAAACCCGTGTGTGTCAGTCCCTGCCCTGCCTTTTTTTTATTACAATTTATTATTTGGCTCCTGAATAGCTTGAAGGGGAAGGTGAAGGTGAAGTCGCTCAGTCGTGTCCGCCTCTTTGCGACCCCGTGGACTGTAACCTACTAGGCTTCTCTGTCCATGGGATTCTTCAGGCAAGAATACTGGAGTGGATTGCCATTTCCTTCTCCAGGGGATCTTCCCGACCCAGGGATCGAACCCAGCTCTCCCACATTGGAGGCAGACGCTTTAACCTCTGAGCCACCAGGGAAGCTCATTGAATAGCTTAGAAATATGTAATTAATTTCCAATTATGTTATTTCTCATAATTTTATTACTGATTTCAAATTAACCACACTCTAGTCTGAGTCTTATCTGTGTGACCAACCTTTTAAAATTTGCACTTTAAAAGTTTCTCCCAGGGACTTCATTGGCGGTCCAGTGGCTAAGACTCCACACTCCTAGCACAGGGGGCCTAGGTTTGATCCCTGGTCAGGGGACTAGAGCCCACATGCTGCAACTCAGACCTAGTGCAGCCGAATAAATAAAAAAATAAATATTGAAAAAAGTTTCTCACAAACCAAATGGATACTTCAAAGAAGATATTACGTATTGACTCCGCTTTGTACACTACTTTATCCACGGTATTTACTGTATGTAAACAGACCTAATTTAACTTCAAGTAAACCTTATGAGATAAGTTATTTATTATTTTTATAATAAATAAGTTATTACATTATATAGTTACATTATTATAAAGTTATTACATTATAAGTTATGTAATTATTTTTCTAGCTTTCCGATGAAGTCAACTGAGTAGAAGGAGACCAATCTGTTTGGAGTCACAAAGCTCACAGTTGGCAGAGTCACACTCCAGAACACCTATGTAGTATCTAAGACCGTGTTCTTAGTCACTAAGCTAAACACAGGAGCTATAATCTCATTAATAATATCCTAAAATTTCCCAAGTATCTTTTAAGAAGAAGTGAAGTCTCTCAGTCGTGTCCGACTCTCTGCGACCCCGTGGACTGCAGCCCACCAGGCTCCTCCGTCCATGGGATTCTCCAGGCAAGAGTACTGGAGTGGGGTGCCATTTCCTTCTCCAGGGGATCTTCCCCACCCAGGGATCAAACCTGGGTCTTCCGCATTGCAGGCAGCCGCTTTACTGTCTGAGCTACCAAATCACCATCTTTTAAGAAGGCTTTCCAAATGTTAGTATACGTTCTTTTGTCTTTGTGATAGGTAGGTGGGTTAATATTGAAAAGTGTAACATCCTCTTTTTAAATTTAAAAAAGTTAATTGGAGTGTAACTGCTCCACAATGTGGTTTTCCTTTCTGCTGCACAGCAGGTCTCAGCCGTCTGTGTCCATACATCCCTTCCTCCTGAGCCTCCCCGACCGTCTGCTACCCCGCCCGCCGGGCAGTCACAGCACCAGGCTCAGCTCCCTGGGCTGCCCTCTTGTACATGTGGGAACTCTGGCACACAGAACGATCAGTTAGGGGCAAAGTTAACCAGGGTTATTGCTTTTAAAATTGTTGACTCTTTCCGTCGATTCTGTGTTTGGTGTGGGTTGAAGGCAGTTTCTTCCCATGGACACTGGGGTAACAATTGACTTAAAGATTTATCCTTTTCCTACAGATCTGAGGACCCCTCCACCCAGGGAGATGGCTGGAGGAAGGAACAGCACAGCAATCACAGAGTTTATACTCTTGGGGTTCTCTGAGTTTCCGCAGCTCACCGCTGTCCTCTTTTCAATATTCCTAGGGATCTACCTGGCGACAGTGTCTTGGAACCTGGGGCTCATTGCTCTCATCAGGATGGACTCCCGTTTGCACACACCTATGTACTTTTTCCTCAGTAACCTGTCGTTGCTGGACACTTGCTGTTTCCACCATAGCTCCTAGAATGCTCTCAGACTTCTTCAGGAAGCATAAGCTCATCTCCTTTCTGGGGTGCGCCATGCAGTACCTCTTCTTCTCTAGCCTGGGTCTGACTGAGTGCTGTCTGCTGGCGGCCATGGCTTATGATCGCTACGTTGCCATTTGCAGCCCTCTGCTCTACACAGCAACCATGTCCCCCTCTCTCTGTGTGCAGATGGTGGCAGGATCGTGTATGGCTGGATTCCTCGGCTCGTTCGTTCAGTTGTGTGCCTTACTTCAGCTCCACTTCTGTGGCCCAAACATCATCAACCACTTCTTCTGCGACCTGCCCCAACTGCTAGCCCTATCCTGCTCGGACACCTTGTTCTTTCAAGCCATGACGTCTGTGCTCACAGTCATCTTTGGGCTCATGTCTGTCTCGGTTATCATGATATCCTATGGCTACATTGTCACCACCATTGTGAAGATCACTTCAGCTGAAGGCCGGTCCAAAGCCTTCAACACTTGCGCTTCCCACGTGACAGCAGTGGCCCTCTTCTTTGGCTCGGGCATCTTTGTTTATATGTACCCGAATTCTGGTGGTTCCTCTAGCCAAAACAAGCTGGCATCTGTCTTGTATACTGTTATAATCCCCATGCTAAATCCACTGATCTATAGCTTGCGGAACAAGGAAATCAAAGATGCCCTAAATGTATGGAAGAAGAAACTCTTTTCCTGGTGTTACTGACTATGGAATTTATTTCAGCTTACGCTGTAGGACAAATGTCAACTAAAACATTGATCCACAACTCTCCTACCTGCAGAGTGAGTTATAATTACTGTCGTCTTCTGATGTAAACCCACGGCTGGTGCAAGGAGAGGACAACACATGAGAGGTATCTGGAAGTTCATTGTCTCCATGCTTCATCAGTGATGACCTAATATATCAATAGGCCAAGAAATTCACGAGCATTTTTATAGCTAGTTATGATGATGTGACTCTTCCACTTCAATGTCCCATCCTTTAGGCTGTACTACCTCAAGGACCGATGGTGCCAGTAGACCAAGTAGATCAAGGGTGCCAGGAGACCAGCAAACCTCCCCATAGCATCTCACTTTAGGCAGGACAGGAATTACTATTAGTACTGAGCTCTTTTAAGAAAGAATTTCCTAACTCATTCTGTTAGTTCTCTCATTTAACCTATTCTTTCCCTTCTGAAAATCATGAATTCATTACTTCATTTACGGACTTGTTCAAAGCAAAATAAACATAAGCGGTCAAAGATTTGTTAACTTCATACAAAAATAAATTTGTTGCAACAAGAATGCTCAATATGTCTGTCATATTTGAGATTTGGTTGATCAGTTGGCTTGTTAGAGACACTCAGACAATTTTTTAATCTGTTATTGCTATACAGTCATCTCTGTTCTTCCTTCTTCACTGTGTAACTGGAAAAGGGAATCAGAACATGGCCCTTTGCTGGTGAGATGGTCTAGTGCCTGATTTTGGCACATCCAACAATGTCTTTATGTTAATTTTTTGGTTGCTTTTTTTGCCTTTTGAGTAGATCAAGTCTCCACTAGGAAGTTGTTTTCCCAATAATTAACAAGTGGAAAGTGATAAGAAGCTGATACATGAGAAAAGTCTGGTAGATATACTCTGGTACACGAGAAAGTCTGGGTCTGTCTATTTCCCTCGTAATCTTGGTTGGAATTGTTACACGGTGCAGAGAAATACTCAAGTACTGAGGCTGGGACAGAAAGCACTCTTGTTTATTTTCTGGGAGGATTCTGATTTTCATAATCTTTAGGCCAGAAATAAAAAAGATATAATTCAGGAGACTATTCTTGGTAAAAGGCATTCTGTTCATTTGTCCTTTTATGTTCAGAAGGGAAAAATCAAAATCCCCAGGAGTATTCATGTGGTAAGAACTAAAAGCAAGTGTTGGACAACTGTAGGCAGTACAGCCTGAAGTTTCTGCTTCTAGGACTCCATGTCCCTGAGTCCTAGACAACTTTGTGTTCCTGAGTCCTAGAAAGCTCCATATTCCTGAGTTACAGTTATTGGATAAGATTTTGTCAAGGCAAGCTAGATATATAGGATGGTAGACATAATTTTGATCTAATGTCTTTTCCAGCACTAACATCTATTAGTATACCATTCAGATCTTCCTCAGCTTTAGCCTAATGACCAAGACTGGACTGGAGTTGAGACTAGACTGGAGTTGAGAAAGAAAAGTAACTCCTGAAATACCACATATTTTGCCTGGTTAGATCCTTAACATTTTTATGGCCAAATATAATTATGACCTCCTATATACCTGCTTAAAATCAGTGTCACAGCCAGCAGAGAAGTTTCATTATGCAAAATTTCAAATTGCTTCAATTACAAAAAACACGATCTTCATGAAAGAGTGAAGGTCTTTAAATAAGAGGAGCCTATTTATACAGAATACTTGCTGCTAAGTCGCTTCAGTTGTGTCCGACTCTGTGTGACCCCATAGACAGCAGCCCACCAGACTCCACCATCCCTGGAATTCTCCAGGCAAGAACATTGGAATGTTCCTTCTCCAATGCATGAAAGTGAAAAGTGAAAGTGAAGTCACTCAGCTGTGCCAGACCCTTAGCGACCCCATGGACTGCAGCCTACCAGGCTCCTCCGTCCATGGGATTTTCCAGGCAAGAGTACTAGAGTGGGGTGCCATTGCCTTCTCCCACAGAATACCTGGGTACCTTCTATTCTGACCTTCAAATTACCAAAAGACATAGGTGTTTAGGACATAGAACCCCTGTGCAGGAATTTCTCAAGAATGATAAAGGTTCTGAGATTAATCAGTCATGACAGGCTGAGTAATCAGATGAACTCCTAAGCAGTACTCTGTTCTTGTTTTTCTGTAACTACATGAGATGAACATTTTTTGTCTTATAATCTTTTTAAAGAAACCAGAATAGTTTTTGTAAATTTGTACTAGGGGAAAGTAAAAGACGCTTGCTCCTTGGAAAGAAAGCTATGACAAATCTAGACAGTATATTAAAAAGCAGAGACATCATTTTGCCAACAAAGGTCTGTGTAATCAAAGCTATGGCTTTTGCAGTAGTCATGTACTGACTTGAGAGTTGGAGCTTAAAGAAATCTTGGCACTGAAGAATTGATGCTTTTGAACTGTGGTGCTCGAGAAGACCCTTGAGAGTCCCTTGGTGGACTGCAAGGACATCAAATCAGGATTGCTTAAAGGAAATCCAAACTGAATATCTAGTGGAAGGACTGCTGCTGAAGCTGAAGTTCCAATACTTCCTTCTCCAGGAGATCTTCCTGATCCAAGGATTGAACCTAGTCTCCCGAATTGCAGGTGGATTCTTTACTGAAAATGGAGAGAAAGGCAAATCAAAACTACAGTGAGGTACCACCAGTCAGAATGGCCATCATTAAAAAGTCTACAAATAACAAATGCTGAGAAGGATGTGGATAAAAGGGACTCCCTCCTGTATTGTTGATGGGAATGTAAGTTTGTGCAGCCACTGTGGAAAAGAGTATGGGGTTTCCTCAGAAAACTAAAAATAGAATTACCACATGATCCAGAAATCCCCCTCCTGGGCATATATCCAGACAAAATTATAATTAAAAGAGATACTTGGACTCCTCTGTGCATAGCAGCCCTATACACAATAGCCATGGCTGAAAACAACCTAATGCCCATCAGCAGAGGACCAGGTGAAGAAGGCGTGGTGCAGATACACCATGGAGTAGTACTCTGCCATGAAAAGAACAGTGCCGCTTGCAGAAACAGGCATGCAACTGAGAGTGCCATCCTAAGCAAGATCAGTCAGAAATAACGTCCTGCGATACCACTTGCATGTGGAATCTAAATCTGACACAGATGAGCCTCTCTATGAAACAGAACAAAAGAGCCTCTTGATGAAAGTGAAAAAGGACAATGAAAAAGCTGGCTTAAAACTCAACATTCAAAAAATAATGATCATGGCATCCAGTCCCATCACTTCATGGCAAAGAGATGTGTAAGCAATGGAAATAGTGACAGACTTTATTTTCTTGGACTCCAAAATCACTGCAGACAGTGACTAAAGCCATGGAATTTGAAGATTGCTCCTTGGAAGAAAAGCTATGACCAACCTACACATCATATTAAAAAGAAGGGACATTACTTTGCCAACAAAGGTCCATCTAGCCAAAGATATGGTTTTTCCAGTAGTCATGTATGGATGTGAGAGTTGGACCATAAAGAAGACTGAGAGCCAAACAATTGATGTTTCTGAACTATGGTGTTGGAGAAGACACTTGAGAGTCCCTTGGACAGCAAGGAGATCCAACCAGCCCATCCTAAAGGAGATCAGTCCTGAATATTCATTGGAAGGACTGAGGCTGAAGTTGAAGCTCCAATACTTCCGGTCCTGTCGAAAATGCCTTCTTACTCACTGCTGGTATTGAGGGTAGCTGTGCAGTCCTACCATCCATGAGCCATATTCATGGTTAGGGAGCAAAAGTGCGTGAAAATATCTGTAGTCTTCAGGAAATTAAAGCCTAGCTTGGGAAATCATCGTATATTATCTATTTGTCATTAAAAAAAGCAAGATAAAAAATTCCTGGAGTTTTAATATAAGTTGTGTCATGGAGAAGAGGTAGATAAAGGAACGTTTATTGAAAGATTATTCTGTCCAAGATAATTTAATAATAATATACAGTTCAGTTCAGTCACTCAGTCGTGTCTGACTCTTTGCAACCCCATGAATCGCATGCCAGGCCTCCCTGTTCATTACAATCTCTCAGAGTTCACTCAGACACACGACCATCGAGTCCGTGATGCCATCCAGCCATCTCATCCTCAGTCGTCCCCTTCTCCTCCTGTCCACAATCCCTTCCAGCATAAGAGTCTTTTCCAGTGAGTCAACTCTTCACATGAGGTGGCCAAAGTATTGGAGTTTCAGCTTTAGCATCATTCCTTCCAAA
>SJYF01000170.1:3665941-3676541 GCA_006410515.1 Procapra przewalskii | reverse complement strand
GCTATGGTCTCTTTTGTTTCTTTTGCATTTATTTCTGCCCTAATTTTTAGGATTTCTTTCCTTCTGCTAATTCTGGGGTTCTCTATTTCTTCCTTTTCTAGTTGTTTTAGGTGTGAGTCAATCCATCTAAACCCACACTGGCTCAGTGCTGTGCAAGTCCTGCAGTTTCTTTAAGTCTTGACTGCTGACTCTCCTTTCTTACACCAGCAATGACTTCACAAAGCACTTAATATATTAATTTTTATGTCCATATAACCTTCAGTTTCTCAGTATTTGACCCTTGCACACTCTTTCAGAATTTCAGACTGCAGGCTGGAGGGGATGGAAGTAAGTACAAGGTCAGGAAAAATTTTTCTCATACACAACATTGCAAATAGAACAATGACTGCTTTGTCACAGCCTACAAACTCTCCAGGTGCCTACGCGATCCCAGGCGATGAAAACACGGACGTGGAGAGAAGCATAACTTTACACTTTGACATAACTTGCCTGCCATGGAAAACACCATGAGCAGTGTAGGCTAGAATTTGTTTTCTGGGTTTCTGTTTTTAGCACCTAACGTCAACAGTTGAATGAACAAGGGGATTTCCATGCTACTATGCTGACCTGGGGGAGCTAAAATACAAAGAAAAGAAGTGATCATTTGAGTTCTGAAGTACATTGTCAAGATTCTTTTCAATATACTTTCAAAAGTGAAAGTCACTCAGTCGTGTCCGACTCTTTGCGACCCCATGGACTATACAGCCTATGGGATTCTCCAGGCCAGAATACTGGAGTGGATAACCTTACCCTTCTCCACGGAATCCTCCCAACCCAGGGATTGAACCCATGCAGGCTTATTCTTTACCAACTGAGCCACGAGGGAAGCCCAGTTGAAAAGATTGTATTTCTGTTATTACAGCAAATTGAATGGTACAGATGTACCCACCACTGTAAAACAACTAAAGACACTGGACAGGATGGTTTTAGAAAATATTTTTAAATATAGTTACGAGCAGGCAAGGAAAGAAAAGGAAATCTCCAACTTTCAATATAAAGAACAATCAGGAGTCCTGAGAGTAAAGGCAGCCCTGCATATGACTTTCACATTGGGGAATTTGCTGAGCTCTAGTAATATTTGACTTGTTTGTTTTACTTTTTACTGGCGTATAGCCAGCCAGTTAAGAAGATTGTGATAGTTTTCAGGTGAACAGCAAACGGATTGAGCCATACATTTACATGTATCCATACTCTCCCAAACTCTCCTCCCACCCAGGCTGCCAGATAACGCGGAGCAGTTTCCTGCGTCATCCGGTAGGTCCTGGGCCACCCCAGTATGTGCATGTCCGTCCCAAGCCCCCTAACTATCCCTCCCCTAAGCCACCCTTTCCCTGGCAACCATGAATTCTTTCTCCAAGTCTGTGAGTCTCTTTCTGTTTTGTAAGCATGCTCATTTGTATCTTTTTTTTTTAGATCATGCATGTAAGAAACATCATGATATTTTTCCTTCTCTGTCTGACATACTTCTTCATTCAGTGTGACAATCCATGTCACTACAAACTGGCCTGTGTTTCGATAAGCACACAAGAGAGACTTGGGGAGAGAGAGAGAGAGACCAAGCCCAAACTCTCAGGGAGCATTTAATTGGAGACCCAGACATCCATACGAGAGTCCAGCAGACTAGACTTTGGTATGAGAGGAAATTAAGGGGAAAAAAAAATCCTATCTCAAGAAAAAGAGATCTTAACTTTCTGAGGCTTTGTAATCACACATTCTCAGGGAGGTTTGTGGTCTGAATTTACACAACCAGTGTAGATAAAGCAACCTTATCTGAGAATTAATTTTAGAGCAACCTCAGCTTGTTAGTACCCCCAAGTACCAATCAAAAGCAAATGCAAGTTCTCTCAGGATTCTTAGGAGAAAATCTAAAACCAAAGCTCAGATAATTCTCCCAAACAACCTTCTGAAGAAAAGTAGGTTGCATAAATCTTAAAGTACAGAAGAAATAAGGCCTAATGGTCGGTCATGTCAAAATTATGAAGCAGTCAGGAACGGCAACTCTCTCAATACATAGAGAAATCATACACCGCTGGTCAAGGGTAGGAAGGGGCAGTGAAAATATCTTTAAAGATCGGGAGAATGAGGCTTACTGAGGATTTCTGAGTCTGGCAATGTGCTGGATTCTATACTAGAATGACCCTCGTAAGTGAAACAACTGAAATGCTGAATTTGAAAGAAAATCATCTTTTAAATGAACTTCCAGTTAACTTCATGAAAAGGAGGAATAAGCTAAGCCCTCAGATGAAGTGCAACCAGGAACCCAGCAAAGTGAACAAGCAGTGAAAATAGTTTTCACCTTGGAGAGCCCGCCGAGAGCTGGCCCTGACTTCTGCCGCATGGACTGCGTGGCTGCTGAGGGTTCAGAAGACTCAGCGCACGTCCCTGGTGAACTGGAAGGCTACAGCCTCAGGATAAAGTGGCAAGGATCCCACAGGTTACGTTCAAGAACAAAGAGATCCATTCGGGGAAAAGTAAAGCGCAAGCACAGACCTCTATACAGAGTCAAGCCCCTAACAGTGACCTGGCAGTGCGGAGGGGAGTCCCTATAAACGGGTGTGCAGGGCCTTCGGATGCTGGCACCGTGGGGAAAGAGGGCGAGTCCGGTGCGACTAGCTACGGCCGCACGCAGACTCAGACTCAGTCGGACTTCGCAGGCGCACCGCGGCAAAGAAGCCCCCCGTCAATGCGAGAGGCACAAGAGACGCAAGTTCGATCCCTGGGTCAGGAAGATCCCCTGGAGGAGCAAATGGCAACATGTTTAAGGACTCTTGCCTGGAAAAATTTGTGGACAGGGGAGCCTGGCAGACTACAGCCCAGTCAACAGACCTGCAACATCTTCAGATACTGGCCTTCTTGGTAAAGAAGATAAGGCAGTTAGGACTAGCTACTGTGAGACATAGATTAAATCTCCCCTCAAAAGAGATAGTCCCTCTTCAAAGGGAGAAATAGAACAGGTCAGAGACCCGGTGACTCTGAGCGCTGAAAGCTGGGGGATTAAAAGGCAGAGGATTGCCACTTGCCGCAACATGGGAGGAGCACGAAGGCACGTGCTGAGCGAGACAGTCAGAAAGACAAGCACACGAGGTCTCACTGTGGGAACTCTAAAAACAAGTGACCTGGCGGAGACAGACAGTAGACTGGTGTTGCTGAGGCGGGGAGTGGGGAGTAGGCAAACGGGTAAAGAGAATTGAAAAGTACGAAATTCCACTTATAAAATAAACTGTGGGGATGTAGAGCACAGCCTCTGGAGAAGGGCATGGCAACCCTCTCCAGTGTCCTTGCCTGCAGAATCCCGCGGGCAGGGGAGCCTGGCGGGCTACAGTCCATGGGGTGGCAAAGGGTAGAACACGACTGGGCAGCTGGAGAGAGAGAGAGGAGAGAGCCACAGCCCAGTGATTATACCACTGCACTGTATGCTTGAAAGTACTGTTAACAGAATACATCTTAAAAGCTTCCATCACAGGTTTCCCCGGTGGTCCACTGGTAAAGAATCCACCAGCCAGTGCAGCAGACATGGGTTTGATCCCTGGTCCGGGAAGATTCCACATGCCACGGGGTGCCGGAGCCCGGTGTGCCACAGCTACTGAAGTCCACGCACCCTGGAGCCTGCTCTGCAAAGAGAGAAGCCACTGCAGTAGGGAGCCGGTGGGCCCCACCTGGAGAGTGGCACCCACTTGCTGCAGCTGGACAGAGCCCACACAGCAACAAAGACCCCAAACAGTCAGCGGGAAATGAATTAAAAACATGAGAAAAGCTTTCATCATGAGAAAATGAATCCGTAGCTATGTGGTCTTCAATGTTAACTAGACGCTGTGCAGAGCCCTTCACCATGTATACAAACGTTGAATCATTATGCTGTACCACTGAAACGAGTATGCTATGTCAATGATGTTTCAAAAACAGCAAAAGGGGGTTGATATATCCATGCAGTGGAATATTATTTGGCCACAAAAAGGAGTGAGGCACTGACCTGTGCTACCACGTAGATGGACCTTGGAAACACCGCGACAATTGAAAGAACCATTACCACAGGCCACGTGCTGTAGGGTTCTGTTTCAATGAAATTTTCGGAACGAGCAGATCTACGAGACAGAAAATAGACTAGTGGTTGCCTAGGGATAAGGGGATGGAGAGGAATGGGAGGTGAATCCTAGTGAATATAGGTGAAAATATTTGATGAAAATTAGATTGTGGGGATGGTTGGAAATCTCGGTGGATATACTGAAAGTCACTGAACTGAATGCTTTAAAAGGATGAACTTTATAATATGGGAAATATACCTCAGTAAGGCTGCATTTTGTTTCCTTTTTTTTTTTTTAAAGAAAGAGGCTGGGAAGTACACGTGACCAAAGGCGACACACTCTTTCTGTGGTGGGTATTCCTTAAAGATTTGGTAATGAGAGAGAAAAAGCGAGTGAGCAGAGAATTTAAAGGTCCTAAGAAAAATATTTAAATCAAGCAAAATGCTAACCTATCTCTGTTTCTGAGTAAAGCGACCGTACAAAAGAAATTGCCCTTCTGAGGTTCGATTCCTGGGTCAGTAAGATCTGGAGAAGGAAATGGCTACCCACTCCAGAATTCTTGCCTGGAGAATCCCATGGACAGAGGATCCTGGAGGGCTAGGCTTCGCCAAGGGATCTTCCCTACCCAGGGATCGAACCCACGTTTTCCGAATTGATTGGCAGGTGGATTCTTCACTACTTGAGCCACCAGCGGAGATGTCTTGTTAGGCTTCCCTTAACCAGTAGAGGGCGATCCATCGCAAGACTCTGCTGTCACGGAGGCCTGAACGCAAGACCAGGAGAGCAGCGGACTGACCTGGACCAGCGAGCGAGGATGCTGACATCAGTGAAACTGCTTACAGTTTGCATCCACAGATGCTTGGTCTTCGTGACAGCTTGGCTTTGAGGCCCTCAGATGAAAAAGCAGGACCTCAGCACACGTTTGCAAAGATGAGCCAGGAAACGGGCAACAGACGAGGTCTCGAGAGGGCATGCGTGTGCAACCGCGTCATCCAAGGGAACGGAACTTTTCATTAATTCTTACTGGAGCATAGTTGCTTTGCAATATCTTTTTAGCTTCTGCTGTACAGCTACGAGAATCCGATACGGCTTCCCTAGTAGCACAGCTGGTAAAGAATCGGCTGGCAATGCAGGAGACCCCAGTTCGATTCCTGGGTTGGGAAGATCCCCTGGCGAAGGGAATGGCTACCCTCTCCAGTATTCTGGCCTGGAGAACTGCACGGACTATATAGCCCATGGAGTCACAAAGAGTCGGACACCACTGAGCGACTTTCAGTTTCTAGATAGGAACATCTAAGTATATATATGCAGGTGTATAAACCCAAGGGGACAGAATACTACGCCTTCTCCCACAGTGGTCCAGACAGGATACTGTTTCTCCCAGTAGTCGCCACTTTAGCTGGAATTATCTCTTCTAATATCTTGGCGCGCTTGTCTGAGACAGGCTAAACACATCCGCCTCCGCTTTGTGTCCAGGAGACTTATACTTCAAGGCCTGGCGTGCTGTGATTCACGGGGTCGCAAAGAGTCGGACACGACTGAGCGACTGAACTGAGCTGAACTGAACACTCCCGCTTCACCCCAAGGGTCCCCAACCTCTCAGTCTCTTACACCTGTGAATGAAGGTAAGAAAATTCTCACTATGAGAAAATTCCTCCTTGAACAAAGCAACAAGACCTTGCTAAGCAACTTCAACCTCTTACTTATCATCTGCAAAAGGGAAGCTGAAGCATCTCCCACCTTCCTTCATAAGATGCAAGAACTGGGGACACTCTGCTTGAGCTGTGTGCCTGCTCCGGTGCTAGTCCTGCTCAGCTCTTGGCCACCCCACAGACTCTAGCCCACCAAGGCTCCTCTGTCCGTGGGGATTCTCTAGACAGTACTGGAGTGGGTAGAACTGAAAAAAAACAAGCCAGTATCTTCTTCCACCCTGTTCAGGAGGAAGACAATAAGCAAAGAACCCAGGCACACTGTGCCCAGGTTCTGACCTACAGAACTGAGAGGTAATATACTAGGCCTACAATTTTAAGCTGCTAAATTTGTGTTAATCATTTACACAACAATGAGAAACTAATATCCTCATTTAATTTTAGTTTGCTTCTCTGGAAAACTACCCAACCTTTGAGCTTTGCGGCTGATACCCTGATGAAGCTTTAAAAGTTCCCGTGTAGAAAGATTGTCCTTTTCAATTCAGAAAACAGTCTCCAAGCATCTGCTTGGCGCCAGCACTGGGATGCAGGGAAGCTTAAACCCCGAGGGGCCTCAGAGAGAAGTAATACGGGCAGACACGCAGCTGTTATCTGAGTCAGAAAGTGACGGATGCCACGCGGGATTAGCAAGTAGCAGCTCTGGGAGTTTAGCACAGGGAGAATCCACGCCCAGGCAAAGGTAACAAGAAAGGCTGCCTGGGGCTGGCTGCGGGGAACAAGACAGCTGGTCAGCAAAAGACTTGGGAAGGGTTCTACGCAGCCGCGAACACCTTTGTGGGGTTGTAGACCTCATTTACTTTTTATTTTTAGATCTCATTTATTTTTGTTGGAGTCTAATTGCTTTACACTGTTGTGTTCCTTTCTGCTGTTCGATGAAGTGAGTCAGCTGTCTGTATTCCTATGCGTCCTGGCTTCCCTCCCCCAACATCCCACCCTGTAGGTCATCACAGAGCACTGGCCGGAGCTCCCTGAGCTTCTCAGAAGGTCCCCAGCAGCTGTCCACTTTAAACAAGGCAGTTACGCATGTCAGTCCTAATCTCCCAACTCGTTCCAATCTCCACCCCCGCTCTGTTTCCAAATGTTCATTCTCTACATCTGAGTCTGTATTCCCGCCCTGCCAACAGGTTCGTTTGTGCTCATTAAAGAAAGCTGGCACTGAATCCTTCTGAGCTGTGGTGCTGGAGAAGACTCTCGAGAGTCTCTTGGACTGCAAGGAGATCTAACCAGGCCATCCTAAAGAAAATCAGCCCTGAATATTCATTGGAAGGACTGATGCTGAAGCTGAAACTCCAATACTTTGGCCACCTGATGCGAAGCGCTGACTCACTGGAAAAGACCCTGATGCTGGGAGAGACTGAGGGCCGGAGGAGAAGGGGCTGACAGAGGATGAGATGGTTGGATGGCATCACCAACTCCATGGACATGAGTTTGAGTAAACTCTGGGAGTTGTGGTGGACAGGGAGGCCTGGCGTGCTGCAGTCCGTGGGGTCGGAAGGAGTTGTACGCAACTGAGCCACTGAACTGAACTGTACTCATTTAAATAGCTGATCTCATCGGCACCCCATGACTGAGAATAGTATGGGGAAAAAAAGAAGAAAACCACAGGGGTGGTCGTAGGAGCATCTTAGAGCCAGAGCAATGGGCTGAAGATCCCTGGAGGGTTTGAGGAACAAGAAGTCACCACGAATAGGGTCGCTGAGAGTTGCCCAGTAGAAAAGCAGGGAGTTTTGGTCAAGGGGAATTTAGGCTCTGAGATTAGAAAACTTAGTGGCCTCCCATTATGATGAGGTCTAGGTCGGGGCTGCCCCATGGTGCTACTGGGGTGGCCTGGAGATGGAAGTCAGTGGAGATCCAGAGGTCAAGACAGAGTGCAGCTAGGGGATGTCAGGACATCAACCTGAAAACCATCTGACTTATCTTTCTGGTGGTCCTTGATCAGCTCAGTTCAGTCGCTCAGTCGTCTTTGCAATCCCATGGACTGCAGCACGCCAGAATCCCTTGTCCTTCACTATCTCCCTGAGTTTTCTCAAGCTCATGTCCATCCAGTCAGTGGTGCCATCCAACCATCTCATCCTCTGTTGTCCCCCTCTCCTCCTGCCTTCAGTTTTTCCCAGCATCAGGGTCTTTTCCAATGAGTCAGCTCTTTCCATCAGATCGTCAGAGTGTTGGAGCTTCAGCTACAGCATCAGTCCTTCCAGTGAATATTCGGGTCTTATTTCCTCTAGGATGGACTGGTTGGATCTCCTTGCAGCCCAAGGGACTCTCAAGAGTCTTCTCTAACACCACAGTTTGAAGGCATCAGTTCTTCGGTGCTTAGCCTGTTTTTAGGGTCTACCTCTCACATCCATACGTGACTACTGGAAAAACCATAGCTTTGACTAAATGGACCTTTGTCAGCAAACTGATGTCTCTGCTTTTTAATAGGCTCTCTAGGTTCTGGTAGAGAAAATGAAGACCAATTCTAGATTTTCAAGACCAATGAATGATTCAGTAAAATAAATAGATACTTGATGTCCCACTGTCTCCTCATTTCCTCTCCCCTCTCCAAACCATCAACATCCACGTAGCCTAAAATGTTCCTTATTCATCTGGGTTTTTTATGACTTCATAGACAAGGCCTTTCCCACCATCTGGGCTCCAGCTGGAGAGCCCTCTCCAGAGAACATCTATCAGCCTGACTGCCTGAATCCAATCCCAGCTGTCTTTGCTCCTTGAAATTCAGCCCACTGACAAACTGCTACTTTTAAACTCAAGCGAATTCAGAGAGGCTGTACGTTTGCCAAGCAACATCAGCTCTGGGTCACTTTAAGGTCTGTTTTTAAGGGACAACGCCACATGGCAATACACGGTTAACTGGATGCGTGATTTCTAGTGGCTCCATGTTTGTGTGAATTCTGTGTCCCAGAAAAACTTCTTTAGGGAAGTCTGGGGGTGGCCTCTCTCAGCAGGGGATACCACAGCAATGTGGCTTCCCAGAAGAGCCTCCATCCTTGTCAGTGCTCCAAACAGGATCAGTGTCTCTAAGAGAATAGACAATAGATGCTGTGTGTGTGTGAAGGGCCACATCTGCCTGGCACATGGAGCTGGGCAACTATTTTCTGGGTTTTACCATGCTGGTTTATAGGTCTATTCTAAGACTGCATAATGGATTTCAGAGAATACCTTCTCCCTTTACCCCAGATCCCCCCAAAAATAAACTTCTGTTATTTGGGGGGGCGTCCTGGTGGCTCAGCTGTAAAGAGCCTGCTTGCCAATGAATGAGATGCAAGAGACTGCAGGCTCAATCCCTGGGTCCAGAAGAGCCCCCAGAGAAGGATATGGGAACCTGCTTCCGTGTTCTTACCTGGAGATTTCCAGGGGCAGAGGAGCCTGGCAGGCTATAGTTCATGGGGATGCAAAGAGTTGGACACAGCTGAGGAGGCACACACGCATGCATGCATGTTATTTTCAATGAGCTAAAACAATTATGGGCAAAGGCAGACAAGACCAGTTTTAAGCAAAAACATAAAGTCCTATCGTGGTGTCCTCTGTGCCGCCTCTTCCCTGTTTACGTCCCTCCCTTCCTGATTCTGGGTTCCCTGTTCCTCCCATCGCGCCTGCCTCTGTGGCTCTCCTCCAGCCTTGCTGAGTCTCTCATGGCTGGAGGCACAGGCTGAACTTTTGGTCCTGCCCATGGCTAGCTGTTCTGTGAGCAGCCATGACTGAGGACCGCTGCTGCAGAGAATTCTCTCCAAGGTCTTTCCTTCAGTCTGCAAATCTATTCCAGTTTCTCCACCTTGAGAATTCTTTCCCTTGACATTGCCAGCTGCGGCTCCTGCTTTCCCATTCCTTTCTCTTCTCTTGCTGCTAAACTGGGATCTCATTCATTTCCACACATGGCTTTACTCAAAGCCCCTCTGGAACCCCATTCTAGACACCCCATTTGGGATTGATGGGCTCCTATTAAGACTGTGCTTGTAAGAGCACCACTTTCTTCTTGCCCCATCCAAAGGCCTTTCATTCATATTTTTTCTTTGACTTCCAGGACAGGTTCCCCAAGCATCACTGGGTGGTAAGGGCTCTGGGGATCAGGCTAAGAAACTTGAATGTCATCAGGCTATTAATGAACAGCAGTACTGATGAATATTCTTGGACAAGGCATGACATGATTGGACCTGGGTTTAGGGAGGCCCTTCTTCAGGTTAAGGAGGAAAGGGTGAACTAGAGAGAGTCTAAAGAAGGCAGCTGGAAGACTGGTAGACCATGGACAATCAGGTTCAAATGGTCTGACGAAAGGGGCTGGTGCGTAGAAGCCTTGAAAGAAGAATTTGATCCTATTGATGATCTGCTTATTCTGCAAGTGTCAAAAAGAGAGAGTCCTTTCTGAAATTTTGCCTTGAGAAGGAAGGAGGGAGATAGGCAGGGATTTTAAAAAATGCCACACTCTTCCAGTATTTCATCCTTATACCCTTCACTCTGCAACGAGGAGTAAAAGGCTAGAGGAGTTTGGGGATTTTATTCACATATTTGTTTAATCTAGAAAAGAGTAACTACATACGAACTACTGCATTTAAGCCTTAAAGGGTCCCCAAGAATGTAGGTCGTAGGCCAAGAGCTGGGAATGTCGGGAAGGGGTGTGATTTTTCTTTTAGCTTCACAGTGGGAGGTTTTGACCCTGAAAAAAGAGCAGTAGGTGGGGTCTGGGAGTGGAGACAGGAAAAGGGAGCAGATTTTTCTCATCTGGTCGCAGCTTGAAGAGCTGCCAGCAAAAACAGGGTGCAGCTGCCATCTTGCCCAAACCCTCAAACGAGGCCACAGGGCCCCGTGGGTTTGCACAGTACCCACTTCCTT
>SJYF01000170.1:3650537-3662064 GCA_006410515.1 Procapra przewalskii | reverse complement strand
CTGGCATCCTTATCAACTCCCCAGCCAAAGCTGGCATCCTTATCAACTCAACCCAACCAGAGCTGGCATCCTTATTAACTCCACCCAACCAAAGCTGGCATCCTTATCAACTCCACCAACCAAGGCTGGCATCCTTATCAATTCCGAACCAAAGCTGGCATCCTTATCAACTCAACCCAACCAAAGCTGGCATCCTTATCAACTCAACCCAACCAAAGCTGGCATCCTTTTTTTCTGAGCCCAGATGGGCAGCCAAGTTGCTAATCTGTTCTCTCTGGGACCTGTCATACCCCTTAACTAGAGACCCAATAGTACTTTGGAGTATGGGTCTTGCTTTACAGTCCTGTTGAGTTCTCCCCTTGGTGGCCAATTTAAAGTAGCTGCATTCAAATTTTATTTTTTTGACCAACACCACAGTGCTCCAGGTGCCAGCAGAGATGAGTTTTATCCTTGCTACAAGCTTCTTCAATATCCGACTGAAACTCAGAGTTTAAGGAGTTTTGGGTGAGTCTGCTCTTTACCTTTCTTGAGAAATAGTTTGCAGTGAATCCTTGAATGTCAGAATAGGAGGGTTGGAAAGACCCTTGAAAATGGGCAAGGTGGAGGGGTGCTCTTCCTCCTGCTCTGACTTTAACTAGAGGAGCTGGACTAGATCTATTTTACAAATCTGGAATTCTACAGAAGATCTCATTTTTAAAAAGTTTTGGCTACTTACTAATGGAAATTAAGATGGAAAGAAAGAAGGAAGGGAGTAGAATAGAAGACAGTGATCTGAGTTAATTTTTTCTATAGGCAGGGGATAAGAAGATTAAGACCCAGAAAGGCAAATATCTTTTCCCAAGGTCACACAGCCAAAAGGTAGGAGCAACAGGACTCAAACGAGCAATTTTGTTTCTAGCATATTCTAGACTCATGAATATGTGCATGTGTGTGCCCACAATGTAAAAATATCATCTAGTTTCCTTGGATTCTCTCTAGGGATCACTGAAACTCCAGGTTTTAGAATAAGGTAAAGCAGAAAGGGCTACTCCTAGAAAGTGAGATTTAGGTTCTAATTCTACCTCTGATACCAAACAACTATATAGTCACTCTCAGACCACACAAACTAATGTGTGTGTGTGTGTGTGTGTAAATATATGCATATTAGCCAAATAATTATAAGGCAATTTAACATATGTCATGTACTCCATTTCTTTATCTTCACCTTCAGATAGTTCAGCTCAAAGTAACCAGGTAATCGATATAGTAATCATATAAAATAATTGGCAGTCGACATGTATCCCACTCTAAAAATGTAATAGACTAGATATCTTAGAACCTTGAGGCTGAAGTAGCAAGAATAAGGATGAAACTTGCTAAAACATACATACCTTTGACAATGGCTGTGAATGTGAGACATAAAGCGGGGAGACTAGTTGTCTGGCTAGATGTGGTTCCTTACTGCAGAATGAACGATGTCATTACATCTCCAGGGTGGGTTTGTTTCTCCATCTACCTGTTTAATTCAGATCATCCCTAGCTTTCTTGCTGGCCTTGGAGGCAACTTTCCCATCTTCCTTCTCAGCCTCTTTCACTTTCATCCACCTTCTCCACTGCTTCTACTCTGCTCTCAGTTATATGGTTAAATTAGTATTTGACATCTAGTTCCCGGTTTACAGAAAAAGTTAAATTTAAAGAACAAGCAAAAATAAAATGTTCTTGCTTTCTCTTTTGGCCATAGGGAAAAGGTCAGACTCCTTATCATGATATTTATTCAACGAATATGTATTGAATATGTACTTTGTGCCAAGCACTGGTCTGGGTGCTTGTGATACTTCAATCAACAAGAGACAAAAATGCCAAAAAAAATCATAAACTTCATCGAGTTTACATTCTTGTGGAGGGAGCGAGACCACTGGTAATCAATAAGGCAATGAACTATGTGCTATGCAGAAGGCGAGGTATGTGTACGTGCTTAGTCGCTCAGTTGTATCCGACTCTTTGAGACCCCGTAGCTGGCCAGGCTTCTCTCTCTGTCCATGGGGATTCTCCAGGCAAGGATACTGGAGTGGGTTGCCATCCCTTCCTCCAGGGGATCTTCCTGACCCAAGGATCAAACCTAGGTCTCCTGCATTGCAGGTGGATTCTTTACCATCTGAGCCACCAGGGAAGCCCAGAAGAGAAGATAAGTCTTATCAAAAGAACACAGCAGGGCAAAGGGGACAGAAGTCCAGAAGTGGAGAGAAGATTGAAATTAAATGGGAATTTGTAAATCCATATATACAATTATATATATTATATATATATATATATAGTATGTGCTATTAGATATGCAATAGGTGCCATTATACATGCAATAAATGTAATTACACATATGAAACATTTCAACATATGTCTCATCATCTTCACTTTTGAAGCCCTTTCACAGTTTGTTCAGACTCTGCCATCTCTCAAAGGTAGACTTAATTATCTTCTCTTAATTCTGATTACTCTGTGCTCCGGCCATGCTAACACTTTAAAGGTTCCTCAAATGATATGTTCTCCTGTGCTTTTGCAAATGCTTTTTTCCATTTTTAATACAAAGCTCTTGAGCGAACCACCTGTCAACCACTCACACACAAAATTTTCATTCTGGTGACTCTTTCCTCATTGTTGGAGTCCCCAAACACATTTCCTCTCCGATGCTGTGCCCCAGACCCAGGGCACTGGACAAGCACTGCTCCTGACGCACCTGACGTACTGGGGTGTGATCCGTTTATTTCCTGACTGTCTCATGCAATATGTTGAATATTTTGAACTTAATAGCAATGTTTTATTACTTTCTACATCATCTTCATTTCTCTGCCAAACACACAGTGTTGATAACATTGAGTGTAAACATTTCACAGCATGGAGTTTTTTTCCTTACCCTTTTTTTAATTTCTAAAGGGGAAGCCAGTTTTTCACATCCCTAAGTGCTTCATTACTCTGCTTTAAGGAAAAAGAACATCTTGACTCCATAAAGCCTGGTCAGAACTGACAATGATGATAAGAAACGCAAAACTGCCTCTCTAGGAATTTCTTTTTGAAAAAGAAAAAATCTAGTATAAATCTGAGTGGCTCAATAATCGAATCACAAAGCTTGCTGTTTTAGCCGCTCAGTCATGTCTAATGCTTTCTGACCCCATAGCCTGCAGCACACCAGGCTTCCCTGTCCCTCACCAACTCCTGGAGCTTGCTCAAACTCATGTCCACTGAGTCAGTGATGTCATCCAACCATCTCATCCTCTGTTGTCCCCTTCTCCTCCCGCCTTCAATCTTCCCCAGCATCAGGGGCTTTTCCAATGAGTCAGTTCTTCCCATCAGGTAGCCAAATTATTGGAGCTTCAGCTTCAGCATCAGTTCTTCCAGTGAATACTCAGGACTGATTTTCTTTAGGATGGACTGGTTGGATCTCCTTGCAGTCCAAGGGACTCTCAAGCGTCTCTTCCAACACCACAGTTCAAAAGCATCAATTCTTCGGCACTCAGCTTTCTTAATAGTCCAACTCACATCTGTACATGACTACTGGAAAAAGCATGGCTTGGAGTATACTGAACTTTGCTAGTAAAATAATGTCTCTACTTTTTAATGTGTTGTCTAAATTTGTCATAGCGTTGCTTAGAACTGAGAAAAAAAAAAGGGGGTGGTGGTATTTAATCCCAGAAGTATGAATAACTGCCTTTGATAAAGCTGTGATGTGGCCAGTGAAGGTGATGATCCAGATCATGCAAGCACGCCAGTCTATTTTGGGGCCGGTCACTTTTGCATAAACAAATGAGATCAGGGTGACGATAATCTTTTGGAAAAACCCAACAAATGCTGTAGAGGGGATTTCTGCATGGGGTGCAGGTAGGGCCGTTGCCTTTCACTGTCTCTTCGGGCTCTGAGGGTCTAGGGTTCCACGACAGAACCAAATGGTTTCTTTACCTGGACTTTCATTGCCTCGGGAGTCGCATTTTGGGGCTCTGAAGGCAGCGGAGAGACAGAGATGGCGCTGGGGCAGAGCACCAGCCTGATGACCAGTTTCACCCTCGTGGGCTTTTCAGAGCGTGCCGAGCTTCAGGGCCCCCTCTTCTTGCTGTTTCCGGGGGTCCTCCTCGTGGCTCTGGCGTGGAACCCGGGCCGCGTCGTCCTGCAGGCGGTGGAGTCGCGCCTCGCCTCCCCGTGTGTCTCCTCCTCGGTAACTGTCCTTCATGGACCTCTCGCCGCCTCCACGGCCGCGAAGGTGCCTGCGGCTTCTTGAGCGAGCAGAAGACCGTCCCGCCCGCGGGCTGTGCGCCCCGTTCCTCTTCGCCGGGCTGGGGGCGCGGGGCGCCGCCCTCCGCCCTCCGCCCCGCGCAGCCTGGCGACGCGCGCGCTGGAGGCCTCCGCGCCGGGCTGGTCCAGGCCAGCTCTGCACCCGCTCCAGTTCTGCGGGCCGCGTGTGGGACCTGCCTCGCCTGCTGGCCGTCCTCCAGCCCCTTCGGCAGCCGGGGGCGGCCGCGTGCTGTGCGTGCGCTTGGCGGGACAGCTGCTCTTGTTGCCTCGGTTCCCTAGGCTGCGCCATCCTGTCCCGAGGATCCGCTCAACCCCAGGGCGGACGAAAGCTTCCAATGCCCGTGCCTCCCCCCTGACCACAGGACTCTCTTCTATGGGCCTGGTCTCCGCATATCTCCACTCCGGTGTTGGCTACTCACCGGGCCAAGGTGTGGTGTACGGTATGGCGGTGTCCTTGTTCTGTGGAGCTGTGAGTCCCGTGCTGAACCCCGTCACATGCAGCTTGACAAACAAGATGCCTTGAAAACACTCAAGGAAAGAAGCCGATGTCTGCTCTGTGTCTTATAGTTCCTTGAATTAAAAAACAATTTAAGTTTTCCTATATGTACCTTGGCATAAAAAATAAGTGGCCCACTTATTATTAGTCATAGTAGGAATCTGAGTAATAAGTTGAAGAAGCTTCATCAGATAAAACTCCCAACCTACATGTGTACCGCATGATTAAGCCCCGCCAAGATTTGTTTATGCCTTTTATGCTTCTGGGCATAGACTGATGGGGTTTCCGTTTTGATCATTTGTGATAGAAAATAATGTATTTTTTACTTTGGAAGTTTGTTTATATCATTTCTTTTTAGATTCCACAGATAAGGAATGTCTTACAATATTTCTGCCCATCTGTCTGACTGACTTCACTCAGTATGACACTTTGTAGGGCCATCCATGTGGCTGGATGAAAATGGCATGACTTCATTCTTTTTGATGGCTGAGTAATATTCCACTGTGTATACGCACCACGTCTTCTTTATCCATGCCTAACTGTCCGTCAACGGACATGTATTTTTGATGACACCCCTTAGCTTTATGGCCTCAGGTGCTGTGTGGCTGATACCTTAAGCCAGCTGGAGCATGGCCTTGTGACCATGAACGTTCATTAGAGACCTCCTTACAAAGTACCACGCATACCAACCCATTTATGACTTGGAACAAATGTTTTCTTCCCTTTGCGTTGGGTACCGATCTATCCAAAGGTTGATCCCGACCAGGAAGGCTGACTCTAGATTAGGAACTGAGAGCCCTCACTGAGCTGGGTTTAGCAGTGGTTACTCAGAGCCAGCAAAGCAATAAAATTCATGTAGACTGCATGTGAAAAGAGATTACGGTCACATCTGTGGGGTCATGGGGTTCCCCGGGGCTAGAAATAGGGGCCTAAACCAGCAGATCCAAAGCTGTGAGCGGGTCACAGTGAGCACAGAGCAAAGACAGCACAGAGCTCTGAAGGAGATCAGAGTGCCATGTGGCCAGTGCTCACGGCCAAAACCACTGAGTGGCTGGGTGGGATCTGACTTAAGAGAGAGGAGAGAGACTGCCCCGGCAGCTCCGACTCCACGTCTATTCCCTAGACTTCTCACTCTTGGCTTTGCGTGGAGTTTGGCTTACCCTCTGTTCTCACCTCATCTCCAGTTGAATTTCCCTTCATGTACTAGAGTTTGTATCTTTTTTTTTTGCTTCTCTGGAGTTTGACCGAAGCCTGGAACGTGATTCCAATAACCCTCCTGTCGTTTTCCTGAATTGCTTCGGAAGGGGCCCCACGCTATGACGTGGTCTGAGATAGGAAAGCCAGCTCAGTGAGTCTGCAGCAGAACTGAATGTGGATTCTAATTTGTCTCTGATCCTATTTTACAGGATGGTTCTTGAGCAAAGGACAGACGCTTATGAAGTCTTGTTCTTTAGTGGTTGTGTGTACAGATCATGGTGAACCATGACAGTCATCCTTAAGCTCCTTTAACTTTGCCTATAACTCTTCTGCCTCAGTCCTTTTAATTCATGCTGGGATTTGATCCACTCTCTGACCACTTGGGTTACTGGCAGTTTATAGAGGGGGTGTCCCTGGGTGCTCAGCAGTAGAGAATCTGGCTGCCAAGGCAATAGACCGGAATTTGATCTTTGGTTTCAGAAGACCCCCTGGAGAAGGAAGTGGCAACCCACTCCAGTATCCTTGCCTGGGAAACCCCAGGGACAGAGGAGCCTGGTGGGCTACAGTCCACGGGGTCACGAGAGTTGGACACAGTGACTAAATAGCAACAACATATGCAGGAGGGGCTATGACTTTGAAGCTCCTCTGTGAAGTCTTCCTTGGTCTCTGACTCTCAGGTGGAGTTACGCATTCCTGCGGTGTATTCCCAGAGCATCCTCTGGTTCATCTATCAGCTCCTGGGAGACCACAGTTGTTTCTTTTTTACTTATCTGTCTTCTACTCAAGTTGTAAACATCTCTCTACTGTTTCCCTGAAGCATAGGGTATGACTGGGACAAACTCTGTGTTAATAAGTATTTGCTTAATTAATGAATAAATCTCAATTCATTTGGCAGATGATTTAAAACTTTTATGTCAAAGCAAGGAATTAACACTTATTAGAAGCTTATTATCAGAGAAGGCGATGGCACCCCACTCCAGTACTCTTGCCTGGAAAATCCCATGGACAGAAGAGCCTGATAGGCTGTAGTCCATGGGGTCACGAACAGTCAGACACGACTGAGCAACTTCCCTTTCACTTTTCACTTTCATGCATTGGAGAAGGAAATGGCACCCCACCCCAGTGTTCTTGCCTGGAGAATCCCAGGGATTGGGGAGCCTGGTGGGCTGCCGTCTATGGGGTCACACAGAGTCAGACACGACTGAAGTGACTTAGCAGCAGCAGCTGAAGCTTATTATATGCCAGGCATTGTTCCCAAAGCTTTTAAAAATTGTATTCCAACTCTATAACATATGTGCAGGTTCTCCATTTAAAAAAATTAGAACACCATAGGTAAGGGTATGTTTCTTTTATTCTTTAATTTTTAAAGAAATATTTTTTGATCTGGCTCATCCTTTGGTAGAGTCTTTATTTAATCTATTACAGTATTGTTTCTCTTCTATGCTTTTGGATTTTGGGCCAGGAGGTATGTGGGATCCCAGCTCCCCAACCAGGGATCACACTGGCACCACCTTCATTGGAAGGGGAAGTCTTAACCACTGGGCAACCAGGGATGTCCCAAACGTTTCCTTTAAACAGTAACCCTACATTTCAGCCTCTCCCTGCACTCCCCAAGAGGTGACTATGGTTTATATTGGCATGTAAATTTATACTTTTTCTGCTTAATAATATTCTTATATGTACCCATCAAAAGTACATAATGCTGTTTTATGTGGCTCTATATGTGTTCACATTAGTGAAATGCATATTGATAGATAGGCTTTTCTATATGCTGGTTTTTAAAAAATCCAATCATTACTTTCTGGACCTCTTTCCATGTTATACATATAATTCTCCCTCAGTCTTTTCCACTGTTTTATAGAACTGACACACCAAAATCTACGAACCTATTCCTCCCTGGACATTTAGGGAGTTTCCAGTTTCGGCTAATTTATTACAAAGAGTGTTGCAACATACATGTTTGTATACACCCTTCCTGCTAATATGCACTTTTATGGTAAAACTGAGAAGTTGAATTGCTGCCTATAGGATATGTATATTTAAAAGTTTTTATAGACACTGCCAAGTTCTGTCTAGAGTGGCTCTAAACGGAGCCTCCTGACAGAGGAGGACAGCCCCCTGTCCCATTACAGAGGGCAGCCCCTGTCCCATTACAGAGGGCAGCTGTATCGTACCCGGATGAAGGGTGACCACTATCAGTATCAAACTGATTTTTCCCTCCCAGATGTTTCTTCAAATGTACTCTTTTAATCCTTGAAATGACCCTGCTAGACAGGATTGTTTATTGTCCTTATTTACATACTACAGAAAGTCTCTGATATACACAATTTTTTTTTTTAAATTCTCACAACCAAAGTATGAGACAGGGGTTTTAATCCTCTTTATCTAAGAGATAAAGTATGTAAGGCTCAGGAAGGAGGTTACATAACATATCCGAAGGCACACAAGCTAAGATCTTAAGTGTATGTCTACGTGATACCAAGTCCATTAATTGAATACGTATTCTCACACGTGTGCTTGGCATCATCCAGAGATGAAGAAAATATTAAAACAAATTCTGTTTAAAAAAAAGACTAATTTCTCAAGTCAGGCATGATTTCAGGGCATGAAGAGAAAGGAGAACTGACTGGCTTCTGTTAAATAGTTCGGGTTAGTTTCAATAAGCCACTGTTAAGTTCTAGAGGAGGAGTTCTAGACCAGGAACTTTATTTTTAAAACAGCAATTCAAAAAGTATTATTCAAAAGTGGATTTGTTAATGGAACGATCTTATAAATGGCTTTATTCCCAAATAACTGTGAAACGAGGAGAAACCAAAATGTTAAAATTGAATTCATTAAATTAATATTAATGAATAATGCTTTTCAAAGGTAACGGTAGTAATGAAGCTCCAACCCAAGCTCCCTGGTGGTTCAGAAGGTAAAGAATCTGCCTGTAATGTAGGAAACTCCAGGTTCAGTCCCTGGGTTGGGAAGATTCCCCTGGAGAAGGAAATGGCAACCCATTCCAGTATCCTTGCCTGGAGGATTCCATGGACAGAGGAGCCTGGCGGGCTACAGTCCATGAGGTCACAAAGACTCAAACACGACTCCAGGATTAAGACTTTAACTTTCTGTATTCAGGTAAAGAAAGACCAGTTGTGCTGCAGGCTCCGGAGTAGGAGAACAGTCTAGAGAGCAGTGTATCAGGATATCAGGACTAAGAGCATAATATTACGGCAAGGCGGGTGGTGGTTGATGCTTTTAAGTCTCCCACTGGATTAAGCCAGACAAAAGAGAGTGATTAAAGAAGAGTTTGGCAGACAACATTGTATCAACATCCACAATGAATGGTTTATACTGGAGGACCCCAGAAGAATTCTACACTCTGGCGGCTTTCCTATCAGTAATTTTACTGTGATGATTCCATTAACACTGTGAACCGTACCACTGAACATGGAAACACAAGTTCTTTCTACTTTGACCACTGAGAAGTTTTGAGTAAAATCTGTGACATCTGTAGCCAGAATTTAGGTCACTGTGATGAGCGTTTTTATTCTTATTCTTGGCTCTGATCTCTCCTTTTTTTCTCTACCGTTCTTTTAATTTGTTATTTCATGTTATTTTGTGCAAGCTGCTTGCTCAAACATTTTGGAGCCAAGTAGAGCAGAAGGATGACCAAAGAGTTTGCTGTGCCCACAGGTTGATGCATTAGACAGTGAATTCACTTGGTTCTCTGGGTCACATGTCTCTCCAGCCTCAGCTGAAATCAAATTTCTCTCCTTGATCTTCAGTCATTTCAGATGCCCTTGGCCTCGTTATCCTAATTCTGTCTCTCCACTTCTCTCTGTCTCTGTCTCTCTGTCTCTGTCTCCCTGCACGTCTCCCTGTGACTCTGCCTCTCTCTGTCTTGGAAGACCACCCGGACCCTCTGGTCCAAGTCGAGAAGTCCCTCTCCGATCGCTTGCCAGCCAGCACTTTCTTCCTCACGTAATCCGTTGTTGCTCGGTGTCTGTCCTCCCGTGAGGCTATAATCCCTGTGCAGAGCAAGTGGGGCCTGAAACAGAGCACTCGAACACACAATTTTTGTGAACAGATTAATAATTTTCTCCATCTCAGAACATTTTTAGCCATCAGTAACCTCCGAGGACTAACTTATTCCACTCCCCTCTTTTCACAAAGAATTGAGGCTCTAAGCGCGGAAATAATTTGCAAATGAGTCACAGCTGGCTATGGAGAGCGCTCCTTTTCAGCCCAGCAATCTTCCCCTGTAAACACAACAGCTGGCCGTTGCTGTCAACAATTCACCCAAAAGGAGGCGAAAGGTTCCTTAAGAAAGAATGTGGTGTGGTCTAAAAGGCCTGGCTTCGCAGTTTGGCAGCTCTCACTTCCTGTTTTCAGGAGAATCGTGCCGCTCCAGCTCTGCCCTGTGCGCGTTGCCCCTTCTAATCATAGTTGCAAGCCTCAGCGGGGAGAAGCTGCAGAGACTGTTCATGGACGGGCAGTCTTCAGACTGTGTTCCAGGGACCCCCGTGAAGGAAATGAAGCCGCGGGGCGTGGAGGCTGGTCCTTGCTTGTCAGAGGTGGCGGCTCTCTTCCACGTTCTGTGGACTAGTTTCCATGAAGGCCTGCACTGGAAAGTAAGGGTTCCACCGCTAAAATCATGTTTACAATCCACAAACCTACTACAGTCCTCTAACTTGGAGAATTAGAATTAGGAAATGGGAGTCCAGAGAGGAGCATCAGTTTGCAAGAAGACGAGGTGAGGATCCCACCTGAGCTCTCCCAACTCCCTGTGACTTGACCGTGTGCTTCTTTCTACACACGCACACACACTCACATACACACTCACACACACTAACACATATATACATTCACATACACAGATACAAATACACGCACTAACACAGGTACACACAGCCACACACACACACATACACACTAACACACACATAGATACACAGTCACACAGACATACACACTAAAGCATATACACGTTCACATAGACACACACATACACACTAACACATACACACAGATACACAGTCACACTAATGCATATACACATTCACATGCACACTAACACATATGCACTCACACACACACATACTAACACATACACAGTCACAAACACAGTAATGCATATACACATACACACTAACACATACACACATACTAACATACACACATAGATACACAGAAACACACTAACACATACACATTCACATACACACAAACACGTACACACACATACACATAGAGACACAGTCACAAACACACTGTAACACATATACACATTCACACACATACACATACCCAGTCACACATACACACATAAATACAGTCACAAACATACACAATTATACAAACACATGCACATATACAACTCACACATGCACATAGACAAGCTCACACACATACACACTCACAAAGACACTCTCTCACACGCACACACCACACACCAGGCTTGTGAAATGAAGGGGAAGCTGGGCCGGCGGCCTGGCCCGCTGCAGGCCTTGAGGTCACAAAGAGCTGGACGCGACTGGCGGCAGCAGCCTCCTCCTGCCTGCGCCAGCCTAGCCCTGCCCCCGCACCCAGGCT
>SJYF01000170.1:3635370-3650384 GCA_006410515.1 Procapra przewalskii | reverse complement strand
AAAGCAGATCCCCCTGGATGCCCGACCCGCCCTGTGGAAGCAGGGCTGCTAGCTCTGGAGAAGGGTCTCAGGCTCAGGGGAGGGGCTCTCTCCCTGGGGAAGGGGTGTGAGTGGGAGAGTGTGCCTCCCAAGCCCTGCTGCCGCAGTGTGCGTGCCTCCTCACCCTGTGTCTACGGAAAAGGCAGCCCGGCTGAACTGGCACAGCAAGAGGACCCCATCCCCGAGACACATGGGCATAGCAAGAGGGGCCTGGGTGGGCCAAGCTCACCCGGGGGACCCCGTCCCCCAGGCACACGGGCACAGCCAGAGGGGCCTGGGCGGGCCGAGCCTACTTGGGGAACCCCGTCCCCCAGGCACACGGACACAGCAAGAGGAGGCTGGGGGGGCCGAGCCCACCCGGGGGACTCCCCGTCCCCGAGGCACACGGGCACAGGCACTGTTCTGCAGACACAAAGACTGAAGCTGAAAACCCAGAAAGGGCAGTCCGTGGGTGCCGGGAAAGAGAACTCAAAACCAGAGCCGGAGGCGTGCGGAAGCCTGGTGGCTTGGGGACTTTCTGAGCCAGATGCAGACCTTAGAGCAGGGGTTTGGGGTTTGGGGGGCTCTGGGAGGTCATCTCGGCCACTGGTCCTGAGTGCGGTACTCACGGGGGTCAAGAAGGGCTGCATGCACCTGTGGGTGAGGAGACCTCCACCCACAGGCCCATGGAAAATGACTAGGATGCCTGCCTCTTCCCCGAGGTCAGAGAGCCTACGAACTGATCTGTGGCAACAGGCTTATTGTTGACACAGGTGTGAGGTCCGAGGTCACATAGACTCCGAACCAGACAATTAACACAAACACTGGTCTAGGCCTTGTGAGGCTTCAGCAGAGGCGGAGTTAAGACCGTCTTGGAGGGGCAGCTGGACAAACCGAGGCATTTTGTTCAGCCTCCCACAGCAAGCCCCGGTGGAAAAGGAGCCCAGGAGTCACAAATGACAAACCGCACAGGGAAATTAGTCACCAAGAGGGAGCATCAGCAGGAGCAGCATGTGGGCGAGCGTACGCGCCGCGACCAGCACGGAACAGAATCTTCAGCTTTTCCAGTTGAAGATCACACACACGGCTTTCAAGCTAAAGCAGGTTGGGACTGGATTGCAGACTAATGCAGACGCTGGAAAGGAGTTCAACACATGCTTTTATTTTACAGGTTGGGAAACAGTGGCTCAGAGAGGGGAACTGACTTGTCTGTGGTCTCCAGCAGGTTAGATCAGAATGAGGAACAGAATCCAAGTCTCCAGATTTCTAACCCTGGGCTACTTTTACTGCCCCATGCTGCCCTAATTCACCAAGATAGAAATGGAAGGGACTTCCCTGGGGGTCTCGTGTTAAGAATCCACCTGCCGGTGCAGGGGACATAAGTTCGAGCCCTGCTCCAGGAAGATTCCACACGCGGCAGTGCCCCTAAGCCCGTGGGCCCCAGCTGCTGAGTCCACACACCTGGAGTCCACGCTCTGCCCCTAAGCCCGTGGGCCCCAGCTGCTGAGTCCACACACTTGGAGTCCACGCTCTGCCCCTAAGCCCGTGGGCCCCAGCTGCTGAGTCCACACACCTGGAGTCCACACTCTGCCTCTAAGCCCATGGGCCGCAGCTGCTGAGGCCACACACCTGGAGTCCACGCTCTGCCTCTAAGAGACGCTGCCACAAGCAGAGGAAATCCGTGCATAGTGACAGAGACCAGAGTGGGCGAAAACTTAAAAATACATAAATAGATAAATAACACACTAAAATCCTACTTTTAACAGCAGACCAGGAGGAAAGGAGGACAGAAAGGCCTACTTGGGACTGAGGAAGGGAATTCTCTGGGGTCCAGTGGTTAGAGGATGCCACACTTCTGCTGCAGTGGGTGTGGGTTCAATCCCTAGTTGGGAAACTGAGATCCCTCATGAAATAGAGAGAGAAGACCCAGGAAAACCCCGGGAGAGATAGAGATAGAGAGAGAGAGAGACCCAGGAAAACCCCAAATCAGGGCTCTGACCTATATTAGCAAAACTCAAGTGTGGTGTTTTCATAATGAGAATGTTTCAATAAGCCCCTCCTATCTCCACTTCGCATTATACTGACCTTTCTCTCCCCCCGCCCCATTCTTCCCCTTTTTGCCTTAGTCCTTCTCTTGACTGTCAGCTGGTGGACCTGTTATCAGATGGGGCAAGACAGCTCTGTGATCCTGGCTCCTTCTTTCTCAACCTCTGCCCCACCCTCTGGGTAAGCCCTCCTCTCATACTGTGTAGGAGGGTTAGGGAGTGGTTAAAGGAGCAAATGAGGACCGAGTACCTCCAGGCCACCCTCACTAGATGCAGATACTTGGCAGGGATGGGGACCAGGGTGGGTATGGAAACAGGTATGAGTTCAGTCCTGCAGGAACTGAGCTTTACATACCAGATCAGATATAAATAAGACAGAAGCTCATACAGGGATGTCCCCTCTGGGCTCTTATAATTCATGTGTTACGCAAGACACTAGGCTTACACTCTCCCCGATTCACTAAGATACAATTGTAGACCAGAAAGCCAAAGTAAACTTTGCAATAAGAAATATAAGCAGTACAAGCTAGGCTGAGTAAGTGCTCAAAGTTACTGATGCAAATCAAAACAAAAATCCTATAATCATTTGGCTTCAGCTTGAAAGTTCATTCTCAACCACTCAGTAACCTTAAAATGCATTGCAATATGCATTAGGTGCAGACAAGTACTGTTTGATTCCACTTGTACGACATACCTGGAATAGTCAAATCCATAGAATCAGAAAGTGTGTGTATGTGCGTGTGTGTGTTAGTCACTCAGTCATGTTTGACTCTTTGTCACACTATGGACTGTAGCCCGCCAGACTCTTCTGTCCATGGAATTCTCCAGACAAGAATACTGGAGTGGGTTGTCATTCCCATCTCCAGGAGATCTTCCCAACTCAGGGATAGAACCTGGGTCTCCTGCATTGCAGACAGATTGCCTACTGCCTGGAACCATCAGGGAAGCCCGGAGTGAGAAAGTACGTTGGTAGGTGTCAGGGTCCCGGGCATGGAGTGGTGAGGGGAAGTGGGGTGTTGGTGTTTGATGCTGACAGTTTCAGTTCAGGAGGGTAAAGATTCAGGAGATGGATGGTGAAAAGAGCTGCATAGCAAAGTAGGGCGTGAACGGGCTTAGTGCCACTGAATTGCACAGTTAAATGCGGCTAACAAAGAATGTTTTATGTGACGATTATCACGATAAGATGTTTTCAAAAGATCTGATTTAGCAGAGGAATGTTCTCAAAGTATTCGCAGCTTTGTTGGCTTTAACCACTTGTTCATTCTTCCAGTTGTAACATATATTGATTAGGCTTTTGCTAGGGACCGCAGAGAGCATTCGCCTTGAGGACCGCAGAGAGCATTCGCCTTGAGGAATACAGTGACGAACAGACGAAAACCAGTCTCTTCCCATAAGGAGCTTACAGTTTACTAAAAAGTGTTGACTGCTCAGTCTTGTCCAACTCTTTTCAACCCCATGGACTGTAGCTGGCAGTCTCCTCTGTCCATGGAATTCTCCAAGCAAGGATACTGGAATGGCTGCCATTCCATCCTCCAGGGGATCTCCTTGACCCAGGGACTGAACGTGGGTCTCCTGCACTGCAAGCAGGCTCTTTACCATCTGAGATACCAGGGAAGTCCACAGTTTAAGCTAGAGGAGAGAACAAAACATACGTTCAAACAGTGATAAATGCAAGGGGTGCTGTGGAGCATAGAGGGGAACAATATAATATTCATTAATCAGTCAGTTCAGCCGCTCAGTTGTGTCCAATTCTTTGCAACCCCATGGATGCAGCACGCCAGGCCTCCCTGTCCATCACTATCTCCCAGAGTTTACTCAAACACAAGTCCAACAAGTCAGTGATGCCATCCAACCATCTCACCCTCTGTCTTCCCCTTCTCCTCCCACCTTCAATCTTTCCCAGCATCAGGGTCTTTTCCATTGAGTCAGTTCTTCACATCAGGTGGCCAAAGTATTGGAGCTTCAGCTTCAGCATCAGTCCTTCCAATGAATATTCAGGACTGATTTCCTTTAGGATGGACTGGTTGTATCCTTAGCTTGGATCTTAGCTTGGAGGGTAGAAAAAAGGAAGGAGTGGTTCCAAGGGCTCACCTGGTCAGCTAGACTCTTAAAACAGCGTTAAGTTTGACCTTGGCTACTCCAAAAATGGCATGCACAAAGGGTACTTGATGAATAGATGCTCAGTAAATGTTTGTTTAAGGGGTGGATGAAATAGGCTTCCTGTAGAACGTCCTAGGGAACTGTACTGAAAATGATACTTGAGGCAGCTTCAGATCTCAGTGGAAATTAATGCTGTGATTGACAAGTGGTGATTGCTGTGACTGTGTCATAGGGAAGTGGTATCCTAAAGACCATATCTCTGACACAGTATGACTTCCTTCTTCTTTAGGGGAGTGGAAGTATCACTTTAAATCACAGACTTGTGTCTTCCAAACCTAAATATGGACACAGCAAAGAGGAAAAAAAAAAAACCACAGCAAAAAAGGAAAAGTTGATAAGGATGAAAAGAACTAGAAAAAACTATGAGGGGCATGTGTTGATAGAGAAAAGAAATGAAATGACCACAGTTGCCACTTTCTGGTATATCCAGTGGGATCTGCAGAGTTTCACATGGGTCTCCTGTTTTTACCCTCAAGATGAAAAAGAATCAAGAGACCACTGTGGTCAGGACACAGTCCTGATGGGAAGAATGGTCTCTGAGGAGAAGGAGCTGAGAAGGCAAGGACCGAAACACCAGCTCAGCCGCCAACTGCTTGGAAAAGAAGACAGCCGCGTTGTGACCAATTCCTCCTGGATTTTCCAGAAACAGGTTTATTCCAGAGTCTTTAGAAGTCACAGGCCTTTGATCCATTTGGATTATTTGGCCATCTGATTTCAGACTCCTGATACATCCATAGATTTCTGCTAAAACTAAGAAAGGGGGCCGTCACTCCAAACGCAGCCAAATGTTTGTTTCTATTTCAGACTGCAGGTGAAATGCAGAAGCAGGGAGCACCGGGATCTGCTCCAAGCCCACGCAGAACTGAGCCTCAGACGCTGAGTCACGCTGTGGCTCTGCACGAGCTGCTGTCAGAAGGCACGTGTTCACGCTGAGAACGAAAGCGGACCTGGGACTTCCCTCTTGCCTCTTTCTGGAGGAAGTGAAAACCCTCTGCTGCAAAGCAGGTGCCCGACTTTTGTAGAAAAGTTGCCTTTTTCTTTTTAGAAATTAAAAGTTTGGCTTTTAGACACAAGCCCTTGAGAGCAGCCTTCTGGAGAGTTTATGGAGGTGCCTGGGCCTTTCAGTACAAGCAAAAGTGGAAGCAATAACTGGTGAGCAGAGTGAAGCAAGAACGGAATGGGTGAAATGCTCTGGTCAGGCTCCTGGAGGTTACCTCCTCCTACCTGACTTCTGTGAGCAGCAACGCCCGCTGGTGGCCGGCAAGCTTCAGCTGAGCCGAAATCCCCAAGGTAGCACCTCTCCTTCCATTGTTTCTCCGTGAGTTGCAAAGAGGACTTCTTGAGCGCAGCAAACACAGTCACAGGCTTTGGGTCGTGTCAGGTGTATGGAAACTCCGGAACTACTCCATTTCTTTTGGTTTTTCAATGTGTATTTGTTGCTTATTTTTCTGAAATCGAAAGTAATGACTACTCCTCCTGTGTTTGGGACTTGGTAGATTCTCAACGAAGTTTTGTTAAATGAGTAAAAACATGCTCATTGTTGAAAGCTCAAAATATGTAGAGGCGTGGAAAGAAGTAAATAATTCATAAAACCTACCTACTGGGTCAGTGGGTCAATGGGTCAGTTGGTGTATATTCCTCATGATACTTGTACCTCGTTGAGATCATATTGAATGCTTGTCGTGGCTTTTCCTCTTAACATTATGGCATAAGAATTTCTTATGTTATTAAAACTGAAAATATAATTATGATGGCTGCAAAATATTTTGTCATATGAATGCAATGTAATTTCACTCTTTTGGGCTCTTTTAGCTATTTCACTTTTTTCTTTTTGCTATAATAAAAATGAAAATGAAGGTGGTCCAGAAGTAAATGACAACAACTAGCCGTTTAGAGATAATAGGAATGCCTAGACGTAGAGTTATCTACATTCACCTTACTTGTATTCTCAGAAGAAGAATGAGATTCCATCAGGATCTATTACAGCCAAAAGAAAAAGTAAGAAATTGTCAAAACAGGGTAAGTGAGTTTTCTGATTCTGAAGAACTAGCCCTGAAATAGTTTGAAGAAAAGTATATGGATATTTCAGCTAACTTATTGGAAGTACTCAAGGGCATTCGGTTCTAACTTTTCTAGTTCTAAATCTGTGATCACTTTGCTGCTGCTGCTAAGTCGCTTCAGTCGTGTCGACCCTGTGCGACCCCCTAGACGGCAGCCCACCAGGCTCCCCCACTGAGCTATTGATTTATAACCTGGGCAGAAGCTTGCTTCTCTAGTCAAGTGGAAACCAGGTGCCTGTTTGCTTAGTCGCTCTTTGTGACCCCATGGACTGTCGCCCTCCAGGCTTCTCTGTCCATGGAATTTTCCTGGCAAGAATACTGGATTGGGTTGCCATTTCCTCCTCCGGGGGATCTTCGTGACCCAGGGATTGAACCCACATCTCCTGTGTCTCCTGCACTGGCAGGCAGATTCTTTACCAATGAGCTACCTGGGAAGCCCAGAAATTGGTTCATAAACTAAACCCTTAAAAGACACTTACTCCTTGGAAGGAAAGTTATGACCAAACTAGACAGCATATTAAAAAGCACAGATATTACTTGGCCAACAAAGGTCCATCTAGTCGAGGCTATGGTTTTTCCAGCGGTCATGTATAGATGTGAGAGTTGGACTGTGAAGAAAGCTGAGCGCCGAAGAATTGATGTTTTTGAACTGTGGTGTTGGAGAAGACTCTGGAGAGTCCCTTGGACTGCAAGGAGATCCAACCAGTTTATCCTAAAGGAGATCAGTCCTGGATGTTCATTGGAAGGACTGATGTTGAAGCTGAAACTCCAATACTTTGGCCACCTGATGTGAAGAGTTGACTCATTGGAAAAGACCCTGATGCTGGGAAAGATTGAAGGCGGGAGGAGAAGGGGACGACCGAGGATGAGATGGCTGGATGGCATCACTGACTCGATGGACATGAGTCTGAGTGAACTCTGGGAGTTGGTGGTGGACAGGGAGGCCTGGCGTGCTGCAGTTTACAGGGTCACAAAGAGTCGGACATGACTGAGAGAGTGAATTGAACTGAACTGAACTGAACTGAACTGAACTTGAGTGTAAGTGAATTCCCCAGAGCATGATAACTGAGGCATTAATAGAGCCAGAATGTGATATTTCTGGGTTACATAACACCATCAAGGTTTTTTAAATTTTATTTTTTTTAAATGTAGTTGATTTACAATGGTGTGTTAATCTCTACTATACAGCAGAATGACTCAGACACATATATATGTATTCTTTTTCATATCTTTTCCATTATGATTTATCACAGTATACTGACTCCAGTTCCCTGTGCTATACAGTAGGGCTTTGCTGTTTATCCTTCCTATATATAATAGTTCGCATCTGCTAACCCCAGACTCCCAATCCATCACTCACCATCCCCCTTGCCAACCACAAGTCTGTTAAGTTTATTTGTATTTTCTTTAGATTCCACAAACAAGTGAAATCATATAACTTTCGTCTCTCTCTCTCTGACTCACTTCACTTCCTGTGATAATCTCTAGGCCCATGAGTGTTGTCGCAAAGTGGCATTATTTCATTTTTTTATGACTAGGAAATATGGAGAAGGAAATGGCAGCCCACTCCAGTGTTCTTGCCTGGGGAATTCCATGGACAGAGGAGCCTGGTTCTACAGTCCACGGGGTCGCATTTAGTCAGACACAACTTAGCAACTAAAACACAGTATTCCATTACATGTAAATCTATATGGGCTTCCCAGGAGGCTCAGGGGTAAAGAATCCACCTGCCAGTGCAGGAGATGCGAGTTTGATCCCTGGATTGGGAAGATCTGCTGGAGGAGGAAATGGCAACCTGCTCCACTATTCTTGTCTGAAAAATCCCATGGACAGGGGACTGACAGGCCACAGGCCACACAGTTGCAAAGAGCTGGACATGACTGAGTGGCTGAGAACACGCACAGAATCCGTATGCTTTATCCTTCCATCTGTCGACGGGCACTTATTCCTTCCATGTCTCGGCTATTGTAAATAGTGCTGCTATGACCACTGAGGTACATGTATTATCTGAATCAGAGTTTTCTCCAGACACATGCCTAGGAGTAGGATTGCGGTCTCACATGTCCACGCAAATCAGGCTTTTTTTTTTTTTTTCAAATTGTGGCAAAGTGTTAGTTGCTCGGTCATGCCTGACTCCTGGCCACTGACTGTACCCTCTGTCCGTGGAACTCTCCAGGCAAGAACACCGGAGTGGGCTGCCATTCCCTTCTGCAAGGGATCTTCCCAACCCAGGGACTGAAGCCAGGCCTCCCACGCTGCAGGCAGCTTCCTTACCATCTGAGCCACTGTGGTGAGAGTCTTGGGACATAAAGCGTGCCACTCTCGCCGTCCCCTGTGCAGCTCAGCGGCGCTAAATGCACTCGCGTTGCTGTGCAGTCTCACCATCATCCATTTCTGGAATGTTTCACGCTCCCAAGCTGAAGCTCTGTCCCTGGTAAACTCTAACTTCCCACCCCGCTGGCATCTACCAATGTACTTTCTGACTGTGAACGTGGCTGTTCTAGGTCCCTCGCATCAGTGAAGTCAAGCAGTATCTGTCTTCCTCTGGTGTACACTGGAGCACATTTCTAAGGTTGGCTTGACGTGTGTCCTGCAAACGGCCTGCGTGTGTCTTCCCGTGTCCCCTGTGCTCTTCAGCCGCTTCTCACTAGCGAGCTACTTGATACACGCATGTGTGAGTCCCAGACGCCCGTTCCCCCGCCCCATTCTCCCTCTTCGGTGCCCATGCGTTTGTTCGCTGTCTGTTCCCTAAGCAAACAGTCCATCTGTATCATGTTTTCTACATTGCGTCAAGGTTTTAATAGCGACTACTGACGCTCCGCCTGTAAAGCTAGGCAACTGGCCTCATTTTTTCTGAAAACACCTGTCAGCTGCATCAGTGACAATACTGTGGTGATTCAGTTCCTTGAAATTGCCTTTCCAGAATGCAGACAAGAGGCCTGTGAATTGAAACATGGCTTTTGCAGCCTCAGACCCTCGTCTGGTTCACGGTGTAAGGGTGCAGTTGGGAGCCGTCAGGGTGACATAGGGGTGCAACTGGGAGTTTCCATTAACTCCTCTGGATTCCCCAGCTTCCACTCAGGTGCTACTTGTCTCAAAGAACCAACAGAACTGGGCTCCAATCAAGCCTGGTTTTAGGTCAACGGGCCTGAAAAGACTGCTTTAAATGAAGCGGTTTAATAGACTTAGCATAGTACACAAATGCAAATTCATGACGTTATCTCCTTATGACACAACAAATGAATTGCTGCTTTCAAAACCTGAGTGGTGAAGACCGCATTCATTTTTACACATCTGTCTAAGTTACATGCACTTAACCATGGAATGAAAAAATTAAAGTTATAAGAGCAGGTACCAAGTTATTACCCACTATACACAGAGGAAAAGGACAGTGATATTGAAGTCCCAGCAGAGAGTCGTTAGGGGAAAGCAGAACCATCAAGAGAGCGAACAAAAAATGAGACCAAAGTTTTCTTTCTAAGCTGGAACGCTCTTATGGGGGTAACGGTAAGGCGTGCGGTTGTGTCTTTTCTGAGTGCCCACTGCTGTGCAGAGTAACCAGCTGGGCTCTGGGGGAGGTTGGGGGGCAGCTGACTGTTCAGGATACAGGGATGGGTTTTCTATCTAGTGCCAGACAACTTTTTCAAAGTCCTGATGGGCCTTACTGTTTGAATCGACTCTCATTTCCCCATTTCGAGATTAGGCTAGCCCAAAGAGGAACTGGGGGCTTTAGGGGAACTGCTGAACTTTTTGTTTCAGCAACAGCTTTCTTTCCCATCAGTTCAGTCTGCCCCAAGCCTGCTGGCCGCAGCTTAGGACTGGTGGGTCAGGCCGGGGCTGTCTGAGCCATGAACAGCTTCAGGGGTGCCTTTCTAATCTGGGTGGTGGCAACATGGGCTAAAATGGGCACATCTCAGGGAGCAACTGATGAGGCTGGGTTTCAAAATTGCAAGAATGCCTTAAAATTGCCCGTTCTGCCCGTCTTACCCGGAGGCGGCTGGGATAACCTGCGGAATGTGGACATGGGACGGGTGATGGAGTTGGCGTACAGCCACTGCAGGACCACGGAAGACGGGCAGTACATCGTCCCAGACGAGATCTTCACCATTCCCCGGCAGCAGAGCGACCTGGAGATGAACTCCAAGATCCTGGAGTCCTGGGTGAACTACCAGAGCAGCACCTCTAACTCCATCAACATGGAGCTCTCTCTTTTCTCTAAAGTCAACGGCAAGTTCTCCCCTGAGTTCCAGAGGATCAAGACCCTTCAGGTGAAGGACCAAGCTGTAACTACCCAGGTTCAGGTAAGAAACCTGGTCTACACAGTCAAAATCAACCCAGATGCAGAGCTAAGCTGGGGGTTTAAGAAGGCACTCATGGACATCTCGGAGCAACTGGAGAACAACCAGACCCGGATGGCCACCTACTTGGCAGAACTCCTGGTCCTCAACTACGGTACCCATGTCATCAACAGCGTGGATGCAGGGGCCGCGCTCCTTCAGGAGGACCACATCAGGTCGTCCTTCCTGCAGGACAGCCAGAGCAGCCGCACTGCCGTGACCGCGTCCGCTGGAATCACCTTCCTGAACATCGTGAACTTCAAATTCGAGGAGAACTACACCTCGCAGAATGCCTTCACCAAGAGCTACCTCGCCAACCGAACCAACTCCAGAGTTCAGAGCATCGGAGGGCTTCCGTTTTACCCAGGCATCACCCTCCAGGCCTGGCAGCAGGGCATCACCGGCCACCTGGTGGCTCTGGACCGCGCTGGCCTGCCTCTGCATTTCTTCATCAGCCCCGAACGACTGCCTGGCCTGCCGGGGCCCTTGGTGAGGAGGCTCTCGAAGACGGTGGAAGCAGCCGTGCGCAGGTATTATGCGGTCAACACCTACCCTGGCTGCACAGACCTCAGCTCGCCCAACTTCAACTTCCAAGCCAACACTGATGATGGTTCTTGCGAGGGGAAGATGACCAATTTCTCCTTCGGGGGAGTTTACCAGGAATGCACCCAGTTCTTGGGGAATGAGGTTGTCCAACTCTGCCAGAACCTGGAGCAGAAGAATCCGCTGACTGGCAGCATGTCCTGCCCCTCTGGTTATTCCCCGGTCCAGCTGCTCACCCAGACCCACGAGGAGGGGTACAACCACCTGGAGTGCTCACGCAAGTGCACCCTCTACATCTTCTGCAAGACTGTGTGCGAAGACGTGTTTCGAGTAGCCAGGGCTGAATTCAGGGCTTTTTGGTGTGCAGCCAGTGGCCAAGTATCTGAAAGCTCAGGGCTCCTTTTTGGCGGGCTGTTCAGTGCTAAGAGCATAAATCCTCTGACCAATGCCCAGTCGTGCCCAGCTGGCTATTTTCAACTGAGACTTTTTGAAAACCTTAAGGTATGTGCCTCTCAGGACTATGAGTTGGGATATAGATTTTCCGTCCCCTTTGGTGGGTTCTTTAGCTGTGCGGTGGGGAACCCCTTGGTGGATTCTGTTGCATCCAAAGATCTGGGGGCACCTTCTCTAAAGAAGTGCCCAGGGGGCTTCAGCCAACACCTAGCCCTCATCAGCGATGGGTGCCAAGTGTCTTACTGCATCAAAGCTGGGCTTTTTATGGGAGGGTCTCTGCCTCCTGTCAGGCTCCCTCCTTACACCCGACCACCCCTCATGAGTCAGGCGGCCACCAACACTGTCCTGGTGACTAACCCCGAGACGGCCAGCTCCTGGATTAAAGACCCCCAGACCCACCAGTGGAGGCTGGGGGAGCCCCTGGAGCTTCGCAGGGCCATGAGAGTTATCCACGGAGATGGCGAGGGTCTGTCTGGAGGGGCAGCCGCGGGGCTCACCCTGGGGGTGACCGTCGCCCTGGCAGGGGTCATCTCCCTGGCCATCTATGGTGCCCGGAAGTCCAGGCAAAAGGGCTACCAGGCCCTCCAGGACGAGAAGCAGAGTTTGGCTGCAGGTGCTGCCATGAATGGAGATGCCCTTGACCAAGAGCAGGCACAGAGCCCTGCCTAGACTCTCCCAGGGCACCGCTTCTCTCCTCCCCGGCCAGACCTTCACGCGTGGCTTTCACCTCTCTTTCTCTCCACTTCTGCCCTTCTAAGCACTGCTGTGTCAAGTGCAACAGAAGTCCTTGTGGGACTGTGACTTTCTAGGTCTCTGGGCCAGGAAGTAAACAGAGCCACGTGGACAGCGTTGGGAGAGGGACTGGAGGGCAGTTGTGGCTTTTTGAGTGAAAGTCATCCTAAAACTTGAGGGGGTGTCTTTTCTCGATGTGTGCTGTTTTCTTCACCTGAAAGCTTATGTGTAAGAAGGACAAGGGAGAATGTTCATATCTGGATTTGAAGATGTATTTAATGTGAACTCAGCCATGGTTTCCAGCTCATGAGCTCTAAAGATGCCTTTAAATGTCGCTCTCCCACTATTTTGTGTTTTTTGAAAGCTGTCTGGATTTCACACTCCCAGAAGGGCCCCCGGAAGACACAGGAGGTCCTGCTTGGCTATCGCATTTCATTTTTGAGGTACTGATGACAGTGTCATCTCCTCTGGACCATCTCAGCATCCTCTGAACCAGGAGATGGTGCCTAGACCAAGACCACTCTTTTCAGGCTCCCCACAATCAAGACTTACTGAGACCAGGCCACTCTTGGACTTCAGGCTAGTGTCGTAAAGCCCTCAGAGAATACTTTAACATTTGAACTTCTCTTAGGAGGTCAAGGGAGAAGGCGTGGTTTGGAGACCAGTGGTGAGTGAAGAGAGGGTGAAGGCTAGAAAAGATTCTGGTGCACTTGGGGAACTGGAATTCTTACCCACAACCAGTTGCCTGGTTTTGTCCTCTCAGCTCATCCTAAGTGGGGCAAAGAAAAGAGCTGCAGGTTTGGCTAAATCAAGGATGACCCTCTCATGTTCTGTTACCCAGGTACCATCCTTCCCTCATCCATAGATGACAATCCCCCCTTTCTATTCTCCCATCACGTACACACACCCACCTCAATGCACATGTACACACACCCCACATTCCAAAATTTTTCTGGGGGTAGAAGACAAGAAAGATGCAAGAAATTAAAGTAAACTCACATCTAATTATCACTTCATTCCCCAAATCTGAACAAGATAGAAAAAAACCCAATTGTGTACCCTGTTTTCTTTTCTCCAGCGAAAGGGAGGTTGACGTGATCAAATAAGTGTTCTTAAATGAAACGAAAAAAGACACCCAGATCATTTGTGGTGTGTTTATTTCAGTCCCACACTGACTCCCCTGGGACCCCTCACAGGACGCATGATTGTCACCTGGCATTTGATGTGTTGCCTAATTTGAATAATGGTCTCACCTAATTGTAATTATTAGGGTGACTCCACTAATAGTCTGCACCACACTTTAAAAGCTATTTCTTCACCAAATCGAATGTCATGGGCGAGTTATCCTCTGTGAAGGATAGCTTGTCCTCTCCTCATTTAACACCCGCACTCACAAGTTTGGCTTCTACCAGGTCCTTCTTCTGGGAGCTTGAACTGTCCCAGGTCGTGGGAAGACAAGAGGGAGGTCATACAGTCACTCCCACTGTGATACAGAGGAGAGACTCACAGGACTGGAGCTGTGTTCAACCAGACAGAGATTTCTACAACCTCTGTAAGAAACCCCTGCTTCTTAAGCATTCAAATGCCTTCCCTTACCTCTGGCGGTTTTGTGGGTATGTTTCAGCCAAGCTAACCACTTTCCTGCTGGTACTGACTTCCCTGTGAGTTCTTGAAGATTACTGAGTGGGATAAACAAAGTATACCTTTAACCTCTGAGACTTTTAATGTACTAACAGCCCACTGAAATGTAAAGTTCTTCACTAACTTACACTTCTAACAATGTTGCACATAAATATGTATTAAAATGTGTACTCCACAGGAAATCAGAATGAGACAGCCTGAGGTCACTTAACAAAATCCAAATCCTGACGGGGGGTGCATAGGTTCTACTCTCTGAGTCCCGCTTTCTTGACTGGCTGGCTCAGGTTGGAGTCTGTGGAAACAACTGATCCAGACTTCCAAGAAAGCCACACTCCACGACTGTCAGAAACAAGGGCACATCTGGGTGACAAAAGCACCTTTGCAGTTGCATTTTGTCTTTGTGTTCTCATTCGAATAGGGATTTGAAAAACTGGAGGAGGAAATGGCCACCCACTCCAACTCCAGTATTCTTGCCTGTGAAATCTCATGGACAGAGGAGTCTGGCGGGCGACAGTCCCTGGGGTCAATGAGTGGGACAGCACTTAGCAATTGAGCACCTCTGAAATACACAGCCTGTAAGCTGTTGAAACATACCCGATATTGTGGCCAAGAGAAGGGAACTTTAAGAAGCAAACACTCATGGTTTTTAAGATGGTCTTTCCCCTACTGTTTCACTTGTTTCCCCTGCCAGGTCGTCTGTTTCTTTGGAGGAACAAGTCAAAGTTGGTTACTTGGTCAAATGTGTGGGTAAAGAAGATGTAAAGAGTAGAAAAAGGGACTCTCCCGTTCAATGGAAGGACTTGCGGTTGCTCGCGGACTTGGGGAGGTAGGCGATGGACGGGAAGCAGGCTGAGGACAGTTTGCGGTTGTTTGCCGTTTATTGTTCCGCACGTAAACCTCAGGAGCACCAGGTGGCGATGTCCACTCACAGAGCAACACCAAGGACTTCAGAACACGCCAGTTACAGTGATTTACAACAGGACAGTCACCCGCTCTCCCCCAGAACCACCCCCCCACCCCGCCGC
>SJYF01000170.1:3604424-3622142 GCA_006410515.1 Procapra przewalskii | reverse complement strand
AGGAGGAGAAGGGGACGACAAAGGATGAGATGGCTGGATGGCATCACGGACTCGATGGACGTGAGTCTGAGTGAACTCCGGGAGTTGGTGATGGACAGGGAGGCCTGGCGTGCTTCTATTCATGGGGCCGAAAAGAGTCAGACATGACTGAGCAACTGAACCGAACCGAACTGAACTGAACTGGGATGGAATGAATGTATTTTGTGGGTAGGAAGGACACAAATTTTCAGAGGCCAGGGGCAAAAAGCTATAATTGAAAGTCTGGGTTCCCACCAAAATTAATATGTTGAAATCTCAGCCCCAACGTGATGGTATTAGGAGGTGGGAGTGTTCTGAAGTGGGCGATTAGGTGAAGCCATTATGAATGGTGTTGTGTGTGTGTGTTAGTTGCTCAGTTGTGTCCGACTCTTTGTGACCCCATGGATTGTAGTCCACCAGACTCCTGTGTCCATGGGATTCTCCAGGCAAGAAGACTGGAGTGGGATGCTGTTTCCTTCTCTGATGAATGGGGTTAGCACCCTTATAAAGCAGACACTAGACAGCCCCTCACATTACTGCCACATCAGGACACAGTGAGAGGGTGGTCTACGGACCAGGAAGACGGTTTCACCAGACCCTGAGTCTGCCAGCACTTTGATCTTGAACGTCTCAGCCTCCACAAGTATGGAAAATAAATTTCTGTTGTTTAAAACAGAAAGATTGGGATTGACATATATGCACCACTATATATAAAACAGAGAACTAATAAAGAACTGCTGTATGGCACAGGGAATTCTACTCAGCACTCGATAATGACCGATATGGGAAAAGAATTTAAGAAAGAGTGGACATATGTACATATGTATAACTGCAGCCCTGAAATTAAAAGATGCTTACTCCTTGGAAGGAAAGTTATGACCAACCTAGACAGCATATTAAAAAGCAGAGACATCATTTTTGTCAACAAAGGTCCATCTAGTCAAAGCTATGGTTTTTCCAGTAGTCATGTATGGATGTGAGAGTTGGACCATAAAGAAGGCTGAGTGCCAAAGAATTGATGCTTTGAACTGTGGTTTGGAGAAGACTCTTGAGAGTCCCTTGGACTGCAAGGAGATCCAACCAGTCCATCCTAAAGGACATCAGTCCTGGGTGTTCATTGGAAGGACTGATGCTGAAGCTGAGACTCCAATAATTGGTCACCTGATACAAAGAGCTGACTCATTGGAAAAAACCCTGATGCTGGGAAAGATTGAGGGCAGGAGGAGAAGGGGATGACAGAGGATGAGATAGTTGGATGGCATCACCGACTCAATGGACATGAGTTTGAGTGAACTCTGGGGGTTGGTGATGAGCAGGGAGGCCCGGTGTGCTGTGGTTCACGGGGTCGCAGAGAGTCAGACACGACTGAGGGACTGAAAAACAGGCGCCACTGAACCCCTCTGCTGCACACCTGAAACTCACAGAACATGGGAAACCAACTGTACTGAGCAATTTTTTTTTTAAGTCTGTGTGCTTTGTTCTCTTTTAAAATTTTATATCGGTGCCTGTGTGCTGAGTCACCTCAGTCACGTCCGACTCTTTGTGACCCCCAGGACTGTAGCCGCTAGGCTCCTCTGTCCCTGGGATTCTCCAGGCAAGGACACTGGAGTGGATTGCCTCGCCCTCCTCCAGGGCATCTTCCCAGCCCAGGCATCAAGCCGGGGTCTCCTGTGGCTCCCACAGTCCCGGCAGACTCTCCACGGCCGAGCCCCAGGGCACAGCTGATCAACCATGCTGTGTGGGTTTCAGGTGGACAGAAAGCTGGGTTAGACATGAACACATTCTGTGCTTGTCCTTGGCTCCAGCAGCCCGAGTGGACTAAAGACGAACACCGACCTGCAAACATTTAAACAGGAGGCCATGGAAGCCCGTGGCCGAGGGCGGGCTGACCTGGATGCCGGGGGGGATGCTGTAGATGATCCGGATGGTTCTGCAGTCCGGGTGGCCAGGCAGCGAGTGGGGAATGACGTGGTACTCCATCTTCCCTGGAGGCTGGGTGCCCGTCTTCACTCCGTAGATGGTCTTGCAGGTCGGACACTGCAAACTCCCATCCTGAAGAGACAAGGCCCGGACCTCCAGTGTGGGAAACAGGTTTGGTCAGGACCCCCACCCAACCCCAAAAGGCACCAGGGATAAAGGGCGTGTGTGTTAGTCACTCTGTCGTGCCCGACTCTTTGTGGCCCCAGGGACAGTAGCCCGCCGGGTTCCTCTGTCCATGGGATTCTCCAGGCAAGACGACGAGTGGGTTGCCAGGCCCTTCTCCAGGGGATCTTCCTGATCCAGGGATGGAACCTGGGTTTCCTGCACTGCAGGCAGATTCTCACTGTCTGAGTCACTAGGGAAGCCCCAAGAAGCTGGGGTCAGGGGCAAAATGCACCCACCCCAGTACTAACTCTTAGCTGCTCCCTGCCTGCTATCAGGGCCACTGAAAGGTGAAGCTTTCTCCAAAGCAACAGGAGGAACCCTCCATACCAGCCTCGGGCTCCGTGCTCAGGGACGTATAGGACAGACCTCATCTTTAAGAGGGAGAAGGAAATGGCAACCCACTCCAGTGTTCTTGCCTGGAGAAGCCCAGGGATGGAGGAGCCTGGTGAGCTTCCGTCTAGGGGGTCGCACAGAGTCGGACACGACTGAAGCGACTTAGCAGCAGCAGCACCATCCTTAAGAAGGGGACCAGGATTCACCCTGCTCGTCAGGGCTCAGGGGGCTTCCTGGGTGACTAAGAAACTAACATCTGCACTTTGAGGGTTCTGTTGGGGCAGCAGCAGGGGACTCTGGATTGAGTGAGGTGAGGAGTCCTGGTTTCACCGCAGGACCTCGTGAAGTGCCGTCTGGGGGGGAGCCTGGACAGCAAGCCCTATTCCCAGGCTTGAAAACAGACAGGGGGCGCGGAGGAGCCCGCGAGTGGGCAGGGAGTGCGCGTGCACAAAGTGCCGTGGCGCAGCTGGGACCAGAGCTCTCCAGGATGCCCGGGTCTCCTGGGGAAGGCTGGGGCCCGCTGCAGGGCTATTTAAGGGCCCTTCCCTCCCGACTCCACTCATTTAAAGAAGCATTGTGTTGCATTCAGCCTGTGTTCATGTGATCAAAGGGTGGGAAGCCAAGGCAGGGCTCCACTCTCTGCTCTGGTCTTAACTTGCTTCATGACCTTGGATGAATCACCCTGTCTCTCTCCGGGCCCTTCTCACCACTTTTAAAGAAAATAAAAAAGGCATACTTCAAAGTTTAAGTGCAAAAGAGGATAGAAGATCGTGTCCGCACCCTTTTTGAAGCACCATGGAAATAAGCGCAAAGGTACGAGATTATTCTTATACGCAGTTATCAAAAGGAGAACGAGGGTGCTAAGAAACCCCTTTAAATCCAAAATAACCTCTTCAAAGGCTGAGTCCCAGTGAAACTTTTTATTGTAGGGTCAGGAAATTGAGCGGGGAATCAGGGGATCCAGACACACAGCGTCCATCGATAACTGAGCTCTCTGAGACACAGAAGGATCCCAACATCGGCACCTTGGGAATTTCAACCATACGGCTACATTAGGATGAAGGGGAAAAAATAGTCATAGCACAAAGGAGGCGTCCATTTGAATAAAAAGGGTTGAAAGTGCTAGTTGCTCAGTCACGTTGGGCCCTTTGTGACCCTGCAGACAGCAGCCTGCCGGGCTCCTCTGTCCATGGAGGGTTCTCCAGGCAAGGACACTGGCGTGGGTAGCCTTTCCCTCCTCCAGGGAGTCTTCCCGACCCAGGGACTGAACCCGGGTCTACTGCATTGCAGGCAGATTCTTTGCTGTCTGAGCCACTGGGGAGCCCCTTTCCCTTTTTCTTCACAGTTTCAGCATGTTAGGAAGTAGGGATTGTTCTATCTCCATTTTCCAGATGGGAAATGAAATCTCAGAGAGACTGAAAATCTTGCTGCCAGCAGTCATTTGGCTCCTCAGCCAGGGTTTGCACTTGGGTAGGCCGACTTTGCTCTCTTCCCCCAGCAGGATAAGGACAGGGCAGCCCCTGAAGGCCAGACATACTTTTGGATGAATAAGTGGCAGGAGGATATCACAAAAATCCCAGACTCTGATGCAATCCCAGCTGGGCCTGGAGAAATGAGCATTCGGAATCCCATAGATGGGGTCAAGGTGACCCAGGCCTGGGACAGAATATGAGAAACACCAAGAGCTTTAGGCGCTGGTGGCTCAGATGGTAAAGCGTCTGCCTACTATGCGGGAGACCTGGGTTCAATCCCTGGGTTGGGAAGATCTCCTGGAGAAGGAAATGGCACCCCACTCCGATAGTCTTGCCTGGAAAATCCCATGGACGGAGGACCTGGTAGGCTACAGTCTATGGGGTCGCAAAGAGTTGGACACAACTGAGTGACTTTGCTTTCATTTTAGGCATGGTACGGAGAGACTTATCGTCTGAGGACAAACCCAGGTTCCTGGAAACCAGCTCTGACGGGGGACTGCCACTCCACTATCATTGGCGGGGAAGACAGGATCACACAGCCCCCTCTCCAACAGCGGACCTTACGGGCCTTCCAGCCACCCTTTGACAAAACCTTTCGTGCTTTTGAAAGGACAGTGAAAGGTGCCAAAGAACATGAATGTAACTTAGAAGCAGTAGGCCTGGGAGAAGGAGGGGTGACTGGGGAGACCTGTGCCTGCATGAATGGACATTCACATGGGCCCATCATTGTAGAAAACTCCCTTCCAAACCTCAGGGACAGACGTCTACACCTCTCAGAACACCACGCAGTGTAGACACTGGGAGGAGCTGGGTGCGTTGTTGTTTAGCCATTCAGTCCTGTCCAGCTCTTTTGCGACCCCGTGGACTGTAGCCCACCAGGCTCCTCTGTCTACGGGATTATCCCAGCAAGAGTCCTAGAGTGGGAGGATCTCCAGGGGATCTTCCTGACCCAGGGATGGAACCTGAGTCTCCCGCGTTGGCAGGCGGATTCCTTCCCGCTGAGCCAGCGGGGAAGCTCCAGGAAGCTAGGCAGCATAGCCCAAAAGGAAGGTGCAGACAGATTTTGCCGACATAGCAATTCTGGGGAAAACTGATCAGGCTGAGAACAGACCAAGCCCCTCACTCTTGCTCCTCCAGGGCGCCCTGCTTGTGCACTCAGTCGCTTCAGCCGTGTCTGACTCTTTGCGACCCTAAGGCCCTTAGCCCAGCAGACTCCCCTGTCCATGGGACTCTCCAGGCAAGAATACTGGAGTGGTTGCTATGCCCTCCTCCAGGGGATCTTCCCCACCCAGGGATTAAACCCACGTCTCCTGCATTGCAGGTGGATTCTTTACCGTTGAGCCACCAGGGAAGCCTGGGGGTGCCTTTAAGAGCCCCCAAAGCCCCTGGGTGCCACTCCAATAAGGCCTCCAGGCTTGGGTGCTGCCTGGGAGGCGGGGGCACACCCTGAGCTGGCACCCACCTTGTTGCCGTTGTTGTACATGGCCACCAAGCAATAGACATGGTAGACGTGGCCGCACCGGGACAGCCTGCCCACCAGGTCCGGCTTGACCGCGGGCTGGGGGCCCTTGTAGCCAGACGGGGCCGTGAGGCGCTCCATGCAGATGGTGCAGTCCTGGGGGCGGAAAGGAGCAGAGGAGAAAGACCGTCAGTTCCCACTCGGCCTGAGGGGCCACAGCACCTCCATGGTCTTCCAGCATGATCTCGGCGGCCAAGCGGGCTTTCTCCTCCAAAAAGCCCACAAACTGGGGAACACGCGCTTCTGGGAATCTAGGCAGAATTCTGTCTTCCTTGGCACAGCAGAGCAACTCTTGAACTGATACCTGATGGTGATACATGCTAATTTAGGCTGCCAAAAAGAATGACAGCCCCTCCTCGGGGGCTGTGACTGTCCTTCCGGGCGATCCCTCAGTGGTGTGTGGAGGAAACCAGCACTTGCTGATCTGACCCACTGACCATCACTTATTTAAGTGGGGCGTTTGTAAAGGAACTGTATCTGAAGTGCCCTGGAGAGGCCGTAGCATGTCTCAACATCTGGGGAAGGATAATTCTTTGGTGAGGATTTCCCTGGCAGCCCGGTGGTTCACAATCCACCTGCTGATGAAGGGGACACGGGCTGATCCCTGGTCCGGAAAGATTCCATTTGCCGCAGGGCAACTAAGCCCGCACACGGCAAGTACTGAAGCCCTGTGTTCCAGAGCCTGCGGTCTAGACCAAAGGAGGCGGGGCAGAGAATGAGACGTCAGATAGATCGCATCGCCAGCTCAGTGGATGTGACTCCGAGCAAACTCCGGGGGACAGTGGAGGACACGGGAGCCTGGCAGGCTCCAGTCCACGCGGCCGCAGAGAGTCAGGCGTGACTCACCAACTGGACAAAACAGTTCTTCGCCGTGGGTGCTGTCCCGGGCCTGCCTGAGGAAGCTGGTGGGTTTAGCAGCATCTTTGGCCTTGGCCTGCTGGATGCCACCACCGTCTCCTCTTCCCTCCAGTTCTATAAAATCGCCTCTGGTTGAGAATCTCTGATCACCATCAAGCCCAGTTTTAAGTCGGTTCCCATAGCTTATCACACCGCTTTGCTTAAATTCATGGTAAGGCAGTTGAGCATCAGTCAGCGGTTTGCTGAACAGGCAGGCGTGAGAAGTTAAGCCACAGCTGTGGCCTAGGATATCCACTCTGACCAGCTCTGTGTCAGTCGGGACCCAGAAAGCAGCACCGGCTGCCTCCTGCAAAAAACTGGCCGGGTAGATGACTCGGGGTGGGGAGAGTGGACCCCACCCGGCCGGCCCTGGACTCACCTCGTCTGGCGGATGCCGGACTTTCTGCAGATACTTCTTCAGCACTTCTTCTGGGGTTTTCCCTGTGGGGACAGGATGATCAGGGGCCCACCAAGATAAGCTGGACATGCCAGAGAAGGGGGCGTTGTTAGCCAGGCTCAGAGCTTTCAGAAAAGATGAGGAACCATCATGCAGTTGGACTTAAGGATGGAAAGGGGACACAGGGGTGGACACGGAAGCCAGGTGGTCTGAGGCGAGGGGTGTTTGCGTTTGCCTCATTTCCTGCCCACGCCTCCCTGACACCAGCCTGCCTAATCGTAGCAAGCCCACTTTTTCACCGGCACGGGCTGAGCGGGCTGCCCTTCCCCAACGTCAAAGAGCCTGGGGACCTGCCCAAAGGCTGCACTGAGCTAACAGTAATGAAAGGTCTCTGTAAACAGTTTCACGTTTTGAAACATTGGGCCGGTTTATGGCATTCCTTTCGCAACGTGCAAAGGACCGTCTTGACCTGTAACGTGGCGTCAAAGCGCCATCGTTTTTACAGGAAGCCGGGACTTGGCGACCACTGCTTTCTGACGGCCTTCCTCGTGTCGACCCTGCGGTCACTGCCCAGCAGTAGGGGGAAGCTGATGCGTCCTGGCAGGGGCAGTGACTCTGGGATTTGCGGGGAGGGGGAGCCAGACCCTAAGAGGCAGCCTGGACTAAAAGCAGGGGTTGGCATGAGGCAGCCTTGCCAAGGGGCAGGGAGGAATAAAGGGCTGCAGCCTCCTGGGCAACTCCCTGAACTTCTCTGAGCTTCTGTTTCTCACCTAGACAGCGGGCAAGAACCATAGCACCTGCTCAGAGGGGCGCTTGGACAATCAGACACGACGCACAATTAAATGGACCTACAGCCCTGCGGCACTTTGCCCGCTGAGAGTCCGGTAAGTGCTATTAATAATAACAGGAAGAATGGGAAAGCGCAAAATTCTATCGTTTCCTATGAGACCGCCTGGAAGACGAGCGAGTTCATTTAAGCAGAGAAACCTCGACAGACTGGAAAAGTAGGACAAGGGTTTCACGACGTGGGTCCTCCAACGTCCAAAAGCTGGGGTGCAGGCCCTCCCTTCCCACTGCCCTGCTCCTCTAACAAGAATTAAGCTTCTGTCGACCGAGAGCCTCTTGCTTGCTGAGCTAAGTTATAACATGCATATGATCCCACTGAAACGTCACCAGTTAGAAAGGGGAGGGCTTAGGGCTGACGGTTGAATCATTTGGAAATTGATACTAGAGACCAGAGGTCTCCCAGGTGGTGTCAGTGGTTAAGGATTTGCCTGCCAAAGCAGAAGATGCAGGTTCAATGCCTGGGTCGGGAAGATCCCCTGGAGGAGGAAATGGCAACCCACTCCAGGACTCCTGCCTGGGAAATCCCCTGGACAGAGGAGCCTGGCGGGCTACAGTCCACGGGGCCACAAAGAGTTGGACATGACTTAGCCACTAAACACACACACACCCCAGAGCTGGAGAAGGCAGCCGCAGAGGTCAGGCTGGGTCCTTGGGGCCCAGGTAGGCACAGCTATTGACCTCTTAGCTGTGGGACTGTGAGGAGGGGGGTGAGCTCTCGAAGGAGGGTCAAGCAGCCAGAGCTTCTGGAGTATCCCGAGGGACATGAAAAGTGGTGACTTCCACTGCCTTCCAGGACACACCTGCTGGGTACCAGCTGTGTCCGTTGCAAAGGGGAGAAAATTGAGGCAGGCTGGGTCTCGTGACTTGCAGGGGACAATGCTGGTATCTGAATCCAGGCTGTTTGGATTCCCATGCTGAAGTACTCCATCTCTCTACTGTATATTCTTTGTGTCACATGCTGTATCTTTATGTGTCTATATTGTTGCCCTGAATTTCTCTGTTTCTCAAAGGGTCTCCATCAGATCCAAACCTACCCACTTTGGATAATTACACTCTGGTGTAATCCTCAGGGTGGGGATTAGTTAGCCCATTTAGCAGATGCAGAAACTGAGGCACAGAAGGCATGGGTGTGAGCCTCAGTGGTGGAGACAGCGCTGGGCTGGGAGCCAAGCCTACGGCCCAGCCCTGGCCGAGGCCTCCTCCTGACAAGGGGGCTGCTACCTTTCTTGGCTTGCTTCTTGGTCTTGCGGCTTGTGTTGGAAACCCCGGGGATGGATTTTATTTCGCTCTTGCTGACGGGAGGTGGGTGAAGGACCAGCTTTGGTGGCCGGGTGAGACACACGGGCAGCCCTGCCGCGCTCATGAGGATCCCAGTGATTCCTGGAAGACAAGGGCGCCAGGGAGGAGGGCGGAGGGTCAGCCCCAGCCCGCTGTACACTCCCCTCCCAGGAACCCGCTCCACACTCTCCCACCCCAGAAACCAGCTTGCCCCTTCTCCACTCGATCCTCTGCGTTTCCCCCCTTCTCAGCAGTGAGCTCTGCGTTTTGCAATCACTTCACCCACACTGTTCCTGCCCTTCCCGTCCACCCCTCAGGTCCTCGTTTGTCTCAGTCACCACCAGGATTCTCTCTCTATTTACAAACGTCCATGACACCTGTTGCTTTTGCTCTTCTGGTTTTTGACTTCTCTTTGTTTGATTTTGAGCTTTTCATTTCGTATTGGGGCTCAGCGGATGAGCAATGGGGTGACAGTCTCGGGGGAGCTGCGCTTCCAGGCGCCCGTCCAGCCACAAGCTGCCCTCCCGCCTGGGCTGATGACACTGGGCTGAGTGCGCTGAGCTCGGCAGCAGGTCCTTGCTACTGTCCATTCATCATAGACCAGCACGGACCGCACAGTCCACGGGGCGGCAAAGCGTCGGACACGACTGAGCGACTTTCACTGCACGCAGTGCTTCCGCGTCCATCCCAAAGGCCCTCCTGGTCTCTCCCTTTTCCCCCTCCAGCCGGGGCTTCCTTACCTGCCAGCGCAGGGCTGACGGGGCTGGACCCACTCAGGTTCTTCACAGGGACGGCGGGCACCCTGCGGGAGCACAGAGCAGACGCATCACGCTTCCGACGAGCGGGGAGAAGCCGGGAGCCCCAGGACGTTGCCCACGGAGGGGCTCCCGTCACAGGAGCCTCCTGTAGGAGGGGCCTGTAGTAGGAGCCTGCGCCTGCGAAAGCCGCAGTCAGCCCACAGCCAGAACGGAGCCCTTCAACCCCCAGCGGAGCACTTGCAGCTCTGCTCAGAACCTCACAGCTCAGAACGGCCCAGGGCTCCCTCAGATTCCCAGCGAGGCCTGTCCCGCCCTGGAGAGACACCAAACAGCCCGCCCGAGCACCCCCGCCAGCTCCCTGGTCTGCCCCAGTCACTCACTGCCTCACCGTTCCTCTGCAGGCCGGGCACACCCCAGCCTCAGGGCCTTTGCACGTGTGGTTCCCTCGGCCTGAAGCATTTTTCCACGTGACCCCCGCCTGGCTCCCTGCTGCTGCTGCTAAGTCGCTTCAGTCGTGTCCGACTCTGTGCGACCCCATAGACGGCAGACCACCGGGCTCCCCCATCCCTGGGATTCTCCAGGCAAGAACACTGGAGTGGGTTGCCATTTCCTTCTCCAATGCATGAGAGTGAAAAGTGAAAGTGAAGTCGCTCAGTCATGTCTGACTCTTAGTGACCCCATGGACTGCAGCCCACCAGGCTCCTCCGCCCATGGGATTTTCCAGGCAAGGGTACTGGAGTGGGGTGCCATTGCTACAGATCCTTCAGTCTGGGCTCCGAGGTCCCCTACTCAGAGATGTCCCTGAGGCCATCTCACTTAACACAACTGCCCACCCCTCCACCACACCCTGGTTCTTTTTGCCCATGCTGGTCGACCGGCAGGATCTTAGTTCCCCGACCAGGGACTGAGCCTGGGACCCCGGCAGTGAAGTCCTAACCACTGGGCTACCAGGGAAGTCCCACTTACAGTCTTTTAAAAAACATTGTTACTTCTTATCTCCCCTCTCGAAATCTACACTCTATCAGGACAAACACTGCTGTCTCATTCAGAGCCTGACACTTAGTGGCATTTCATGAATATCAGTGGAAGCAATGAAATTTAAAAAAAGAAGCGTGTTCAAACCCACAGGGTACAGTCACCTCAGAAGCTTCTGGAAGGGAGAGCCCCTTGCTTGAATCAGAAGTGCTGGCTGCAGGGAGCGAGCATCTGCACTTGGAGGAGCTTCTGCTGAGAGGTGGGCACAGGGCGCCCACCCCCGGCCCAACAGGCGGAAGCCATCGCTCTAACAGCTGCCACCTCTTTACCCAGAGAAACACAGACGGCAGGCAGAGTCTCTTCCTTGTCCTGCTCCCCAGCAACTCGAGCCAGGCTGGAGACAAGACAGCCCCGCTGCCCGGGAAAGTCAGGGTGTCCCACGGGGCCGAGGACAAACATACGGGGCGCGTGAGGCTCGGTCTTGCGCCATCCCCGGCCACCCAGGCCTCTGCAGCTGGGCGTGGAGCAGGGAGACGAGGGCTGGAGATCCTGATAGCCCGGGTCACAGACTACTCCAGGGGCCAGACCGCCCCAGAAGCCAGCAGTTCTGCTTTGGGGGAGGGGTGAGAGGGGGTGCTGGGAAAGCAGGGGGGAGGGGAAAGAGCATTTTGCTGGCTTACTTTTCATTCATGAGCTTCGCTGTCCCTCCCTATAGAGTCCCTCTTGGTGCTGGACACTGCCGGATGCTGGGGACATAGCGGTGGCCCACACAGCCTTTCATCCGGTGCTGAAATCGCCAACGAGTCCAGCCCACCTGATCCCAGACACCATTCTGAATGCTCAGAATAGACACATCCATCCAACTCTTCCAACGACCTATCTGAGAGGTGTGATTGTCATGAACTCCGTTTTCATAGGTAGGGGCCCTGGGGTGCACAGAGGGTAAGCTAGCTTCAGGGAGGCCAACACAGCCAAGGGTTTGGAGCCAGCTCATCTGGCTCTGGAGCCCACGGTCTCAGCCACTCACTACATATGCTCCTGGGTCTGTACGGTTCTTATCACACCCCCGTGCTGCAGACAGAAAGCGCGAAGCTGCGAGCCTGAGGAATAAGCCCACCCAGAGAGGCGAGGCCAGAACGGCACCTGCAGGCTGGGCGCTGCTGCGTCTGAGCCCCACGCACCGGGAGGATGGGCGTGCCCCCCGCCACGCGGAGCCCTCTCTCCTCCCGGGGATGGCGACCGTGCGCCAGGCTTGTGAGACGATGTGAGAAGAGCAGATGTGGGAGTGTCTGTCTCCACCGTGGAGTGGCCTCCACCGAAGGCCACTGGTCCTCAGAAACAGGCCTCAAGATAAATCAAATGCTGATTGGGGGGTGGGGAGGGGCTGAATTCAACATGAAAGGAAGTCATAAGGGGGACTTTCCTGGTGGTCCAGTGGCTAAGACCCGGAGCTCCCAGTGAAGGGGGCCTGGGTTCGATCCCTGGTCCGGGAACTAGACCCCACGTGCTACAAATGAATATTCCACCTGCTGCAGCGAGAAGATGCTGAGGGCTGCCGCCACCAGTGCAGCCAAATAGCTAAACATTAAAGAAAAAAAGAGTGAAGAGGAAAAGTCACAGGAAAAAGAGGAACAGACTTGCTCCCGGGCTCTGTGGCCTGCCCACAGGGCCAGGTGTGGCCCAGCAGAAGAGCCAGGAGTCAGAAAAGCCAGGTTCAAGACCCGAGCCCACCAGGATCACCCACACGTGCTAAGTCCCTTCAGGCGTGTCAGGCTCTCTGCGGCCCCATGCACTGCAGCCCTCCAGGCTCCTCTGTCCACAGGATTCTCCATGCAAGGGTCCTGGAGTGGGTTGCCATGCCCTCCTCCAGGGCATCCTGCCTACACAGGGATCCAACCCACGGCGGGGGCGTCTCCCGCGCCGGCAGGCAGGTTCTTCACCACGAGCACCACCTGGGAAGCCCACCGGGAACAGTGCCCATCAACTTTATCGGGCCTCCATTTCCTTATCTGTAAGACTGAAAGTCTTAGGTAGGAGGCTGCATATTAAAAGGTGGAGACGTTACTTTGCCAACAAAGGTCCATCTACCCAAAGCTATGGTTTTTCCAGTAGTCATGTATGGAAGTGAGAGTTGGACTATAAAGAAAGCTGAGCACCAAAGAGTTGATGCTTTTGAACTCGAGAGTCCCTTGGACTGCAAGGAGATCCAACCAGTCCATTCTGAAGGAGATCAGCCCTGGGATTTCTTTGGAAGGAATGATGCTGAAGCTGAAACTCCAGTACTTTGGCCAACTCATGTGAAGAGTTGACTCATTGGAAAAGACTGTGATGCTGGGAGGGATTGGGGGCAGGAGGAGAAGGGGACGACCGAGGATGAGATGGCTAGATGGCATCACTGACTCAATGGACATGGGTTTGGGTGGACTCCAGGAGTTGGTGATGGACACGGAGGCCTGGCGTGCTGTGATTCACAGGACTGAGCGCCTGAACTGAACTGAGCTGAAAGGCTGCCGGGAGAGACTTCTCCACCCCAGAATCTGACGACCCCACCTTGGGGGCAGTCTCCCTGCTGGGTTCCGCACCGGGTCTGGTTCCCTTCCGGCCTCTCCAGGAGGTGCGGAAGGGCCTGCTCCCTGGATGCCCACTGGGGAAGGCAGGCAAGGCCCAACCCTGCACCTGCCTACACCCTTCACCACCTCTGAGGCCCCCACTCAGGCTGATAAGGAGCTGCAATCTGCAGGACAAAAGCCACCTTTGTTCCCACAAACTGGACCAGCAGGTTTACCTGGTCTGGTGAAGGAGGAAAGAGTCCAACCTCCCCAGAGAGCATGCCCAGGGTGGCCTGAGAACTGGGGGCTGGGAGGAGAGTCTGGAGAGACAGGGAGGGTGTGCCCCCAAATGCTGGCAGACGGGTGGGAGTCCCCACCACTGCCGGATGGCAGGAGAGGTGGAAGGGCTTGTTGGCGGCGCTGGATGCTGGGAGCAGTGCTGGGGAGGGGGTACGTGCTTGTGAAATGCAGAAGGGTCCAGGGGAAGGGCCCGCCATGGGGTCGGGAGGCCTGGCTTCTAGGCTGACCCCGCAGGGCCTTTCTGAGAACCCGCGCAGCCTCTCTGCCATCCTCAGCCACGTCTGCGTTATCGTGGCAGTATACAGGGCGCCCCAAATCTCAGTCCCCGGGAGGAATGCGGATCTGGGTCGCATCTTCCGTAAACAGCCCTGCCCTGTGCGAATCTGGGTGACCGTTTACATTCTTGCTTCCCGCGGGTAAGAGGAAGCGGGCTCCAGAGAAAGCCTTTTCCTGCTTGATGGCGGTTTAGACACTCAGTCGCGTTGGCCTCTGTGACCCCAGGGGCTGCAGCCCGCCAGGCCCTGCATTCTCCAGGCAAGAATTCTGGAGTAGGTTGCCATTTCCTTCTCCAGGGGATCTTCCCGACCCAGGGATCAAACGCAGGTCACCTGCAAGGCAGGCAGACCGTATACCAGCCAAGCCACCAGGGAAGCCCTTTCCCCTTCCTGCTTAATGTCCCAGTTTTCTCAGATTCGTGAGGGGGTCAAGGGTAAGCGTCAAGCTGAGTGCTGGGCAGACTGTGGAGCCGTAAACTCCCGATCACCCTCCAGCAGTGCTCCTGGTGGAGGGGAAAACCCAGGAGAGCAGCCTCCAGGGTCCACACCAGTCACACGGGTTATAGGCCCCTGAGCCCTTTGTCTAGAAATCGGCAGACCAGACAAAGGGCGGCGAGCATCCGTCCACCTCCTCCAGGGAGCGTGGCTGGACCCGACCCCCTGTTGGCCAGTTGGCGGACACTGCGGCCTGATTGCTCCGGGTGTGCGTTTTAATTTCAGTCTCGAGAATACAAAACGGAGAGGGGAGTGGCAGAGTGGTGGGGAAGGAGGGGTTGTCAAGGGAAGAGCCCCTCTGCAGACGAGCCACGGGGAGAGGCAGTGTTTCTTCAGGGGGTTCTGAGCCAGCCCAGGGGTGGTCAGCAGAACTGCGTTCTTGTCTCTCCAGCGACCGAGGTCTGGCTGGAGATGGAGCCGCCTGCGTCTGGAAAAGAGGGGTGACTCCCGCCTTTGGGGGCACAGCCCTGCCTCTTTAGAAACCACCGCTTGTGCCTCTGAATAATTCACGGGGTCTTTTGTTCCCCCCAGACCGTTCTCTCCAGGGCACCTCTCCCACCCTGCCCCCACCCTGCCGGGTCTTCCTCTTTTCCGGGGGGAAGTTGCTGGGAGAGGTCAAGGGCAGAAAGGGGAGGGGCCGGGGCCGCTGGAAGACAGCAGGTCGATGGCAGAGGCAGACAAAGGGAATCCACATGCTCATTAAGTGAGGGAGGTGGGGAGAGGCTGAGAGGAGAGGGCTGGGAGATGAGAGCGCTGCGGAGGGGCCTCCCCTGTTGGGGAGATAGCGGAGAAAAACCAGCTACTTTCTATAGCCCTTTTCAAATTGAACTGCCCAGAACTCCGCCCTCCTGGGTTGTTCAGATTCCATCAGCCCTGCAGACACTAAAGCAGAGAGATAAAAGCTGAGATTTAAAGCGATCTGGGCTTCCTTACCCTCTTACGGCGAGGAGGTCACTCAGCTTTTGCCTAGGGCACCAGAAATGAAGAGGTGGAGTCAGCTTAGATCTGACCTCAGCAGCCACGGAGGGCCTCGCTCAGACAGTTCACAGCAACAATAATGGCAGCCTGTGACCAAATTCTCATCACGTGCCCAGCATTCTGGTAACTCTCACTGAAAACCTCCTATAATCCCCATGGCAAATCCTATAAGCAAGGAACCATTGCTACTCCATTTTACAGATGAATAAACTGAAGACGGATGGTGCCCAGCTTGCCCCGAGTTGCACAGCCAGAAACCTGGGTCCCAGCGCAGGTGCTGAAGCTGCTAGAGCGTGAGCTCTTGCCTCCTCGTGAGCGCCCCTCGCCCACTGTGGCATGCGCCAGGAACTCCTGCGAGGGGCCCCAGGAGGCTGCCTTACGCCAGCGTGGAGAAAGGACCAGCAGCATCGCGCTGGGGCCTGTCCCTCTGCCAGACATTCCTGCAGGCCCAGAGGAAGTCACGGGAAAAGCCATGGTGCCTGACTGGCATCTGACAGTTTATCACTTGCCCTTGACAATGAGGAGCTGGGCTTTAGCCACGAGAGCACTGATGGCCGAGGAGACGAAGACCTGGGCCCAGCCCCAACTCTGTAACACGTGGAGTGTGCGGCTCTCCCTGCGTCTGACACTCGGAATGGGTCCCTGCTGGCGAGTGCATCTGGGCAGCTGTTAAGGAGCGCCCTCTCCTCGCTGAGGGTTACACGCTGACTCGGGGAGGGGGGCAGGGCAAGCCTGCTACCCCCGGTCCACACAGGCAGGAACGTGGATGTGCAGAGTCTAGAGTCTAGCGCTCACCCAGCGGCAGAGGCGGGGGTGAGCTGGGCCACCTCCCAGTCCTCAGCATCCCCTCGTCTTCTCTCCACCCAGGGCCGAGCCCCCCGGTGCAGAGATCCTCCTCCTCACAGCCCGCTCTTCGCAAGCTGGTGTCCACCCTAACTCTAAGCCTTCCTGAATATCTGTGGCTAGGGCTGTCCGCCGGGTCAGGCTCCTACAGAGAAAGGGAAGACTGGCAGGTACAAGAGGCCCAATCTCACATGAAATCCGAGGCCAGCAGCCAAAGGCAAGTGGGTACCACGTGGACCTGGGTCTCTCTGACTTTATGATCCGGAAGACTAAGAAGGTCGGTGGAACACAGGAATAACAGAACAGACAGCAAGTTGTCACAAGGAACGACTGTGCATGGAAGTGTCTGGCGTATATAAGTGGAAGTGTGTGAAAGTGAAGTCAATCAGTCGTGTCCGACTGTTTGAGACCCCATGAACGGTAGCCCACCAGGCTCCTCTGTCTATGGGATTCTCCAGGCAAGAACACTGGAGTGGGTTGCCACTTCCTCCTCCAGGGGGTCTTCCCGACCCAGGGATCAAACCTGAGGCTCCTGCATGGCAGGCGGATTCTTCACCATCTGAGCCACCAGGGAAGCCCCATGGTAAGCACTTGCTAAACAGGGGCTGTTACTCCAGTCTGGAGTCCCTGGAGGCGAGGGAGGAACTCTCACGGGACACCTGCGCGTGCGGCGGGCACCTGCCAGGCAAGCAGCGCGGCAGAGTCAAGGGAGTCTGGGACTCACACTTCCTAAAGCTTACCCCTGCCCCTGCCGCTGGGCCAGCTCTAGACTCTAGACTCTCTCACGCTTTAGGAAGTGTGAGTCCCCGTCTCTGCTGATAATCAGACCCGTACCCTGAGCGAGTGAGCCTCTCGCGTCTTCCAAGGTAAAACGGGACCAAAACCACGTGCTTTGTAGACTTGCAAGGATTAAGAAAAGCGATAAGGCCTGCAAACCAGGAGGCAGGGAAGCCCACAAGTGGCGTCTGCTCCTCCCTGGCCAGTATAGTCCTCACTGCAGCCTGACACCGCGGCCGGATTTACAGATGAGCAAGTCAGGCTTCTAGCTGTCAGGGAACCGGCTCCTAGCACAGGGCTGCTGCCAGGTCGCTTCCGGAGTGTCCCCATAGACGGCAGCCCAGCAGGCTCCTCTGGCCCTGGGATTCTCCAGGCAAGAATGCTGGAGTGGGTTGCCGTTTCCTTCTCCAAACCATGCATGCATGCTAAGTCACTTCCATCGTGTCCCACTCTGTGTGACCCCATAGACGGCAGCCCAGCAGGCTCCTCCGTCCACAGGATCCTCTAGGCAAGAACACGACTGGGTTGCCGTTTCCTGCTCCTAGTAAGAGGCAACGTCTCCTTCAGAATTCAGACCTGCCGGGACCCCAAAGACCAAAAGGCTCCCCTCCGCACCACACCACGAAGGGCCTTCCCCCTGCAACCAGGGGTTCTGGAGAAGCCGAGGAGGAGCTTAAGCCAGAGAGCCGCTGTGTCTCTGTGACTCAGGCATCCTCAGCTCTGAGGCCCGGGGCTCCGGAAGCGCTCAAGGGTGTCGCCGCAGAAGCACTTACCCGGAGGCGATCAGCACCCGGGACTGGGCGAGGGCCAGTCGCTGCAGGCTGGTCCGATTCAAGGTCGCCAGGGCCACGCGGCCGGCCTTG
>SJYF01000170.1:3585144-3596320 GCA_006410515.1 Procapra przewalskii | reverse complement strand
GTCAGCATCCTCAATTTGGCAGGCTCCCTCCCCAAAAGGGAATTTTTTCTTTCTTTTTTTTTTTTAAGTGCAGTGTGATCGCTGTCCGCACCGCGAGCTCCGGGACCCGCAGCGCCTGGCACACTCACGGTCTGCACGCTCCCGCCGCGGGGGCGGTATTCGCGCATCTTCGCCGGCATCCTGAGCTGTCCGTCAAGGACGCGGGGCCACGCCCCCGGGCCCAGCCGCGGCCCGGAGCCCCCCGCCCCCTGCTGGCCGAGCGCGCGCCTGCCGGCCCGGCCGCGGCTCAACCCCTGCCCGCCGCCCGCCCCGGTGTTGCTGCCTGGAGGACCCCGGGGACAGACGAGCCTGCGGCCTACGGTCCATGGGGCCACACAGTCGGATACGGCTGAGCGACTCAGCACGTACCAGCCTCTCTGCTGAGACCCCCTGCAAAGGCGTGCAGAGATTGGAGAGATGATGGACTCACGCTGTCGGTGTAGGCAAATGCGGGTTTTCTGGCCTGCTTAGACTACCTTGGGCTTCCCTGGTGGCTCAGACGGTAAAAAAGTCCACCTGCAGTGCGGGAGCCCTGGGTTCAACCCCTGGGTTGGAAAGATCCCCTGGTGGAGGGAAAGGCTACGCACTCCAGTTTTCTGGCCTGGAGAATTCCATAGACTGTGTAGTCCACGGGGTCGCACAGAGTTAGACATGACTGAGTGACTTTCACTTTAGACTACCTTACTGAAATAAAGAAGGCACGTGTTAAATGGATTTATTTTGCAGAATTTCTGTGACGCAAATAATGAGACACTAGGCCTTCCCTGGTGGCTCAGACGGTAAAGAATCTGCCTGCAAAGCAGGACAACCGGGTTCAATCCCTGGGTGGGGAAGATCCGCTGGAGGAGGGAATGGCAACCCACTCCAGCCTTCTTGCCTGGAGGATTCCATGGGTCGAGGAGCCTGGCGGGCTTCAGTCCCTGGGGTGGCGGAGAATGGGACCCTTCTCGGGACAGACAAAACTTAGAGTTGGTTGTTTTGGTCATCAACAGTCAACGTGGAAAATAGTCTAAAATGGATATGTTCTGACAAAAAGATTAGACTGACATCAGGATTACATATTAATCTTTCCAGAAGGCACACAACTTGTTTTGCTAAAGCTGCAACCACGTGAAACAGTGCATTCGTATGATCAAGATCCAGGATAGGATCTGGAGAAATAAAAGTAGTTTCTGTAATTAAGAGTGGGGATGAAGAAACTTTCTGAAATAATTGTTTTCTGCCAAAGCATCATATGGTCTCTTTTGGAAGATCCGTGTCCCTCTGCCCCTTGCTCTCCCTTGAATTCTATCTGCCCTTTCCTCCATCACTAGTACTTTCCAAGCCTCTTCATCCCTCTGCCCTTACCTCCCTCTTCACTGAGTCCTAAGTATGAAGTAAACAAGAAAATACCAAACACGCTCTTCGGTCTTCTAGAAGCCCCAGACTTGAGGTTGCCTCTGAGCTTCGTTCCTGCTGGCCCCCTTGCCCAGAAATCTCCCCAAGGCCATCCCCAGGGTCTCCAGTAAACTCCTTCCCCAAGACCAGTCTCCCAATCCAACTCAATCAACGTCACTCATTAAAACAAAGAACTTCAGAGTCTGAAGGACAAAAGGAAAAGGAGCTAAGGATACCACAATCCCACCAAGAGTCACTATTATTCCCATTTTATAAATGACACAGTTTTGGGAATTTGAGTAGTTTGCCCCAGTTACATGTTTAACAGAGGGGAAACTGAGATTCAAAAATTCAGTGGACAAAAAGCCAAATGAAACCAAAACCCAAAAAAAACACACAAAACCTTCTTGTTCTCTAGGGTTTCGCGTCAACACGTTGCCCCCTTGTTGCTTATGCTTTTACACATTTACGATTACTTTGTTTTCTGATGGACTGACCTTTTTATCATTATATGGTAGCCCTGTTAGCGGTAATTTTCTTTGATCTGAAGTCAACTTTATCTAGTATTGTTCTGTGACACGTTATATGATGAGGAGATGGTGTGATCAGAGGCAAGACATACAGCAACATGAAACTGCCTCAGTGTGGAAGAAAGCGAGTGACGCAAAGAGGATAGAATGCTCTGGAAGGACAAAGTAGAACCGAATAAAAATGAATATACACTTGTATCGAGCTATTGCTAGTTTCAGTCACGAGACCAAGAGCACGAAGACCCTGGGAACTTTCCTATGGTCTGGGTAGGCAAAGATCCAGAGACTAACTAGAAGATATCAGTAACAATTTAAGGGGAGCTGGAAGTGTCAGGGAACAAAACAGCACCTGACCAACTGAATGAGGAATTCCCAGGTAGAAAAACCCAAAGCCTGGTAAGAGAGGTACGTTCTGTGGGTGCTTAAATGGAGCCTGTATTCTGCTGTTGAGTGGAGTGTTCTACAAATTTTCATCAAGTGCTATTGGTTGATGACTTTATTTAGTTCTTCTTCTCTGAGGCTGATTGTCTGTATAGTTGTTCTATAAATTTTTGAAAGAGGCGAACCGGAGTCTCTAACTGGAATTGCGACTTTGCCTGTTTTTCCTTCTTCTTGTCTCGGGTTTCGCGTCACACACATTGCCCCTTTGTTGCTTATGCTTTTGCACATTTACGATAACTTTGTTTTCTGATGGATTGACCTTTTTATCATTATATAGTAGCCCTGTTAGTGGTAATTTTCTTTGATCTGAAGTCAACTTTACCTCGCATCAAGATAGGCACTTACGTTTTCCTTTTATCAGTGTCTTCATTATGCATATATTTCCCCATTCTTTCACTTCAGTCTGCCTCTAAAGCTATATCTGAACTGAGTTTTTAAAGACAGTTTGTAACTAGGCTCTGTTATAATCTACTCTGGCAATCTCTGCCCTTTAACTGATACACTTAAACCATTTACATTCACTGTAGCTATTAATATGTTAGAGGTTAAAGAAAGAGAGAGAGGGGGGGCGGAAAGAATGAATAGGCGAGCCACAGATTGAGATGAAAGGTTTGTGTGTCGGGCAGATGTGGGGAAAGCAAACATCCTCGCCTGGTGTCCGATCTTGGCAGGAAAGCGTCCGGTTTCTCACCATGAAATATGATATTGGTTATAGGACTTTTGTAGATGCTCTTTATCAACTTGAGAAAATTGCCCTCTATGTCTAGTTGGCTGATAGTTTTTACAAACGGGTGTTGGGTTTCGTCAAACGTTTTTTACTGCATCTCCTGCTATGATCGTATGGCTTCAGCTCTTCAGCCAGTTCACGGGTGAATCACAGGAACAGGCCTTTGGGTGCGGAACCAGCCGTGCATGCCTAGACTAAACCGCGTTCGTTTGCTGGTTTTTGTCTGTTTTCTTTCGCTGTAATAACACATGGCGTGAGCATAACGGTTTTTTGAGCTCTACTAACCTTTTAGTAAATTATTGAACTGAAAGGTGGTCTTTGGAAACTTTTGAACTTATACATTATAACAGTCTCGCCCAACAGGAAGCTAAGAAGCTAAAAATGGTCAATCAGAGATGCCTCATATTTACCATTTACCAAATAACATATTCATCAGTTCAGCTTGTGACCCCATGGATGGCAGCACGCCAGGCCTCCCTGTCCATCACCAACTCCCGGAGTTTACTCAAACCCATGTCCGCTGAGTCGATGATGCCATCCAACCATCTCATCCTCTGTCGTCCCCTTCTCCTCCTGCCCTCAATCTTTCCCAGCATCAGGGTCTTTTCCAATGAGTCAGCTCTTTGCATCAGGTGGCCAAAGTATTAGAATTTCATCTTCAGCATCAGTCCTTCCAATGAACACCCAAGACTGATCTCCTTTAGGATGGACTGGTTGGATCTCCTTGCAGTCCAAGGGACTCTCAAGAGTCTTCCCCAATGCCACAGTTTAAAAGCTTCAATTCTTCGGCACTCAGCCTTCTTTACAGTTCAACTCTCACCTCCATACACGACTACTGGAAAAACCAAAACTTTGATCAGAGGGACCTTTGTTGGCAAGGTAACGTCTCTGCTTTTTCACAGGTTCCAGGAGTGCGGCCACGGATGTCTTTGCAGGAATACCCCCCACATCGCCCATGCTGCTCACTTGTGATGTTTTCTCTCGCTCACGCTCAGCTCTGGGTGCACCAGTTCCGAATTACAAGAGGGAGTTTTTGGCCACGCCTGAATTAGGACTTGCCGACCTGACAGAACGCACCACACCAAGGGCTGCTCTGAACGGATTGCCACAGGGCATCTCACGGTCAGGCGCTCCATTTTAGCCAGAGGCCACTAGAGCACCAGAAGTTGGTATTCTGAAAACTTACACCTTCCACTGAAAATGGCGTGGCCTTGCTGCAGAGCCACGGGGCTCTGCAGTGTGACAGAGGCTGCTCTTTCTGTGCTCTCCAGGTCCTTAAAGCTTGCACTAGTTTCCAGGCTCCCCTCCCCCTCCAGCGGGGGTAGGTAAGTCAGCAAAAAGTCTATGCAAAGACTTATGGTGCTGATGAGATAAACACTGGGGCTCAGAATTTAACACAGGATATTAATAAACATCCCAGGCTCTCGGCTGCACCCCCAGAAGGTTAAACTCTAGAGTGGAGTGGACCAGAGGTAGACAAAGCCTTAATATTTTGTAACTCCATTTCAAGTCAGTTTCATTTCTGACAAGATGAAGATGATTTGATTTCACGCTGTCAGAAGACAGAGCAACCTTTCCCTGGAGGGCAAAAACAGAAGAGACCCAAACCAAAAATAACATCCTGATGGGGAATGAAGTGGGGGAGGTTTTCTCCCAGAAAGGCAACTGCCATTTTTTTACGTTAAATCCAAAGTGATGCCTGTTCTGCAGGGGGGCGGGGGGGAGAGGGTCGCTGACGGAGCCCCTGAATATACCATTTGCATTTGACTGCTAGTGTCTTTGGATCCTTCTGTTAGTCGGACTCGACTGAGCGACTTCACGTTCACTCTTCACTCTCGTGCATTGGAGAAGGACATGGCAGCCCACTCCAGTACTTTTGCCTGGAGAATCCAGGGATGGGGGAGCCTGGTGGGCTGCCGTCTATGGGGTCGCACAGAGTCGGACACGCCTGAAGCGACTCAGCAGCAGCAGTTGATAGTCCGTGATTCAGAGCTGGACAGCTCCGCAAGGGAGACAGCGGATGGAAACTCCCCTAGTCAGTTTCAGGGTCTTCTGGCTGCAAGAGGACCGCGGCCTCGGTTTGGAAGGTGTGCGTTTTGCGGCTCCGTCCAGCAGGTGGCGATGTGGCACCGGGAAACTGCGCGTGCAGGCCAGCTTCCAGTGTTTTTAAGCTAAGCTGGGAACTCCCGTTCTCCTTTTGGGATTCTGGACTAATTTTTGCTGAAATATCCAGACAGGACAGGGAAATGGTTTGGAGACAGTCTACATGTCTAACGTGAAGTAGTTCCTAAGAAATCTGTCTGGTGTTTGTGAGACGGGAGTGCAGGCGTGCAAGGCACCCATTCCACAGCAGTTCACAGGTGGCGCCAGCGGTAAAGAATCCGCCTGCCAACGCAAGAGAGACCAGAGATGCGGGTTCGATCCCTGGGTCGGGAAGATCCCAGAGGCGTAAACGGCAGCCCACTCCAGTATCCTTACCTGGAGAATCCCAGGGACGGGGGAGCCTGGTGGGCTGCCGTCTATGGGGTCGCACAGAGTCGCACACGACTGAAGCAACTCAGCAGCAGCAGGTTGGTCATAGCTTTCAATTCAAGGAGCAAGCGTCTTTTAATATCATGCCTGCAGTCACCGTCTGCAGTGATTCTGGAGCCCAAGAAAATAAAAGCTGCCACTACCTCCACTTTCCCCCCTTCTGTTTGCCATGAGCTGATGGGAAAGTCTGGCTCGGGTGGAAAAGAGAGGACAGTGGACGCAAGAGAGAGAGAAGCAAACTGTTGGTCTCTCTTCCTCCGTCAGCCCCTTTCTGCAGGATTATTGCCCAAGTGCCCCTGCTGGTTCCTCTCTCATGAACCTCTCAGTGTCTGGAGACAACCAGGTTCAGAGACTCCTGACCCCACACACGTGCCTTCACGCCATCCCTCAGTCCTCGGTGCCTTTGACTGCCTGCACCTGGGCCAGAATGGCAAGAAAGGGACTTGGGTGCCTGGAAGTTTAACTCCTCCCCTCCCTGAAATCTCCAGTACATTCACANGGGGGGGGGGGGGGGGGTCAGAGAAGTCTCAGCTCCATCTCTAAGTCTCCCCAAAGGCATCTGAGGTTGATGGAGAGCGGCAGGGAGAGACCAGATGACAGCGTGCATCTATTTCTGTCTCTGGGTGGCTGGCGGGCGGCTTGGGTTCAGCCAGACCTCCTGTTTCAGTTCGCTCAAAGGCAGACAGCAAAGAGTAAGGTCTAAAGGGCGGCACTGTCGATTTCAGCTCTGGGGACTCCTGCACTCAGAAGTCAGAGCCACGTGGCTTTTCTGCCGGCCACGAGGCTTGCTGCCCCACTGTCCTGAGAACCTCCCTTCCTGCTCCTGTCTAGATGCTTAGTCACTCAGTCATGCCAGTCAGGCCTGACTCTTTGTGACGCCATAGACTGTAGTCCGCCAGGCTCCTCCGTCCTGGGGATTTCCCAGGCCAGAATACTGGAGTGGGTTGTCGTTTCCTCCTCCAGGGGATCCTCCCGACTCAGGGAATGAGTCTCCTGTGTCTCCTGCATTACAGGCAGATTCTTTCCTGCTGAGCCATTGTGGGAAATGTTCCTGCCTGGAGGAGAGAGAACAGCCTGAGTAACAACAAGGAACCTTTGGGACGACTTGTTTTAATCCTTCCTCTTGCCATCCAGACTGTTAACAAAGAGGGCCTGTGGCAGGAAGGAGAAAGGATCAGTTAATCCTTGATACCTGTTCCTCTTTCCCTGTCTCGCTTCGCTTTGGAGAAAAGGTAACTCTCATGTGGCAGTTTTCAGAACACCTGAGAGGTGTTTAAGAATGTGTCAATTCCTTCTGCACTGTATAACAGCCTTTCTTGGCCAGGATGAGTTTTCACTGCCTTTCTGACCACCTCAGAGTGCTGAGGGCTTCCCATAAGCTCCCCCATCACGACATGGAGCCTGTGTTTCCTTCCCTTGCTTTGCTTGATGTTTACATCCAGGGTAACATAAATTGTCTCTTCTGGGGACACAGTTTGGTCTCTGGGTCCTTCAGCCTGGGTGTTGTCTATATTCTCTTAACTTGTCTTAGAGTCCATCTCCATTTGAGAAGTATTGGAATTATCATGCCGGTTTTCACTGACCTAAACAGAAATGTTAAATACTTTAGAATTGTGAATGCAACAACAGTCTTTTATATTCCTCTTTGCTGCATACCATTCAAAAGGTTTTCATGGAAATGCAGAATGAATATGAAAAGGCCAGTGAATGTAATTAAATCAGAATTTGAGTTGGGATCCAACATGTAAGCCGAGTTTCCTATCTTATCAGTTAGATAAGTTCTTAACACTGCTACACTGAAGTGAAGTTGCTCAGTTGTGTCCAACTCTTTGGGACCCCCTGGACTCCCCCACCAGGCTCCTCAGTCCACGGAATTTTCCAGGCAAGATTACTGGAGTGGGTTGCCATTTCCTTCTCCAGCGGATCTTCCCAACCCAGGGATCAAACCCGGGTCTCCTGCATGGCAGGCAGACGCTTTACCGTCTGAGCCACCAGGGAGATTTGCAGTGTTTTTGGAGAAATATGAGGAAAGAAGCAACTTTTCCCCAAGTGCATCAAAAACAGAGATCCTTAAATCTGCCTGCTCTCTTAGAGTGTTCGTTACTTCGGGTCTTGGTTATAATTTTCAACTTCAAAATTTTTACTTTTTTTTAAAGCATCGTGATGATTTGCACCAAAAAATTTCCAGTCTTCTTGTTGGAAAATTCAAGGAGCAGCACGCTGCTGCCGAGTCACTTCAGTTGTGTGCGACTCTTTGTGACCCCATAGCCGGCAGCCCACCAGGCTCCCCCGTCCCTGGGATTCTCCAGGCAAGAGCACCGGAGTGGGTGGCCATTTCCTTCTCCAAGGAGCACTGTAGACTTGGAAAAAGAGATGATGGTTTGATGTAATAACAGAGTCCAGTTAGTAGGGAGAGCCATGACTTAACTTCTATAAACTTAAGGCCAAGTCTTCATTCCACTTCTGCCTTAGGCAACAACTCGCTTTTCCTCGCTTCTCATTAACAAATTGAGGAAAGTAAAATTCTCTCTTCTTGCCAACAAGGTTATGGTAAGAACAAACATTTGAAAAATTGCTTTATGAACTGTGAAGCACTGTGCAAATATAGAGTATGCTTGTTACTGAATAGATCAGCCATGTTAGGGAAAGGCAGATATTTTCAAGCTCTGACATAGCATTCATATTATTTTCACCTATAGTTTATTTTAATATGTTATATTTGATTTTATAGGTGTTGTTCAGGAAGTATTACAACATTCTTTTCTTATTGTTGTTGAAGTTTCCTTTGATCTAGCAAAGAGTTTTATTAAAACATTTTCCTCCCACTATCCAACTAAAACAAGAAGAATAAAATGGATGAGGCAGATTTTAAATTATTTACTATTTCCTACGTACAATGAAGTCATTTATCGGCAAGAAGGTCTATGCAGCCGTTTCAAGGATGGCTAAGTCTATACTGGTATATTCCACAAATAGCATTTATAAATATAGAAATGCACTGCCAGTATAGCTCTTACTCTTTCCAGCTGAGTCCGTCTGCGACGGGCTGCTCAGAGCTCATGACGGCTTGAAGATGAACACACATTTCAGCTGAAATATGTTTCAGAAAGTGTCAAGTTACAGCAGTATCTTCATGGCTATCATTAATTGTATAGAGACTAAGATTAACAGGGCCACCCCAACGCACCTGTCCATTCAGCTCCACCCTCCCTTTCCTTACGAAGATCATGGCATCTGGTCCCATCACTTCATGGGAAATAGATGGGGAAACAGTGGAAATAGTGTCAGACTTTATTTTGGGGGGCTCCAAAATCACTGCAGATGGTGACTGCAGCCATGAAATTAAAAGATGCTTACTCATGACCAACCTAGATAGCATATTGAAAAGCAGAGACATTACTTTGCCAACAAAGGTCCGTCTAGTCAAGTCTATGGTTTTTCCAGTGGTCATGTACGGATGTGAGAGTTGGACTGTGAAGAAGGCTGAGCACCGAAGAACTGATGCTTTTGAACTGTGGTGTTGGAGAAGACTCTTGAGAGTCCCTTAGACTGCAAGGAGACCCAACCAGTCCATTCTGCAGGAAATCAGCCCTGGGATTTCTTTGGAAGGAATGGTGCTGAAGCTGAAACTCCAGTACTTTGGCCACCTGATGAGAAGAGTTGACTCATTGGAAAAGACTCCGATGCTGGGAGGGATTGGGGGCAGGAGGAGAAGGGGACAATAGACGATGAGATGGCTGGTTGGCATCACTGTCTTGATGGACGTGAGCCTGAATGAACTCCGGGAGTTGGTGATGAACTGGGAGCCCTGGCGTGCTTCGATTCATGGGGTCGGAAAGAGTCAGACACGACTGAGGGACTGAACTGAACAGAACAATAAAACCTTCTTTTTATAGAGCAGCACACCAAAGACTTTACAAAAATTATCTCTAATTGCCAGTGCAATTATACCATGTAGGTATACCTTCATTTTGCAGGTGCAGAAAGTATAACTTAGATGACTTGCCCAAGGCCAGACCTACAAAGCAGAGATGGAATTCAGATGCCAGGATAAATACCTGACAGATGGATTTCTTCTTGGAGAATTGAAAAGTGTGTTCTAGATACACCGATGTTAAAATTCAGCCTCTATTTAAGATGGAGACAATACCGAGATGATATCGTTATAGGAAGACAGATCGGAAGAGAACCTTGTTGTGCCGTCAAGACAAAACAAACTTAAAGTGAGAGTCTGCTTGAGAAGATAGTGCGAAACTTCAGCTGCAGCTTTAGTTTTTAAAGAGATGCTTCCCCATCCGTCTTCCGCCGATACCTCCCTAGAAGAGAATGAGCAATGTAAACAAAACAGTGAGATTTTCAGTATCGATGTATACCACTAGAAAATTAAAGCCATGGGCAGTAGCAGCCATCTGTCGTCAGAATCCCGAGATGTGTCACAAAGCCTGGCACAGGGCAAGCCCTCAGCAAAGAAACATTCACAAAGGCACGGTCAGTGAGCGAATGAGGTGGCCTGTGAGCTCTGCCCTGTTTCAGAACTGCTTTTCATAGACGACCTCATGTAATTTTTACAGCCCTCTGAGATACACTAATCCTATGTCACTGATAAAGACTTTGAACACCCAGAGGTCAAACTATTTACTCGAGATCACAAAGCCCCAGAAAGTATATTTCTCATGACTTTTGATTATGAACATATTCAAATAGAGAAACAAAACAATGCCGCTGCTGCTAAGTCGCTTCAGTTCTGTCCGACTCTGTGCGACCCCAGAGACGCAGGCCACCAGGCTCCCCTGTCCCTGGGATTCTCCAGGCAAGGACACTGGAGTGGGGTGCCATTGCCTCCTCCAATGTGCGAAAGTGAAGTCGCTCAGTCGTGTCCAACTCTTAGCGACCCCATAGACTGCAGCCCACCAGGCTCCTCCATCCCTGGGGTTCTCCAGGCAAGAGCCCTGGAGGGGGGGCCATCGCCTTCTCCAAACGGCACACCGAGCCTCTGCGTGCTCACCACACAGGGTTATGTGCCCCTTTGTTTGCTTGCTTACATCACCCTTGTGTTTTACTACATTAATTTACAGTTAGAAACATCATGACATGTTCACCCTGACTGCCACGTTCCCTCTCTAAAAATTTTGGACTTTTTCTTATATCATCACAAAACTCATTTACTCAGACCAAGATGCAAAGTTGTCTTTAATTTTTGAGTCTGTTCTATTTTAAAAAACAGCAACATTGATTCACTGAAGAAAACAGAGGCTTGCGGAGTGCTTACTTCCTGGGTGGCTCCCTCACCTTAGCGCCTAGTTCAGCTTCTGGCTCCTGCACTTCCGGTCAAGAAGTTGCCTACAGACCGCGCTGGTTCACAGCAGAGCCTGGGCGCTGGCTTCATCGTCTCCTGGGACTGCGCTTACCAACAAACTCCTTTCAGCCTCTCAGCCTCAGTTCTCTGCTCGCAAGGTGAGCGATGGTTCTCAGACTGCCTTCCTGCCCCGCTTCCGCCCCCTCCTCTGTACCCCTCCCCTCCCTCCCCCTC
>SJYF01000170.1:3551107-3584388 GCA_006410515.1 Procapra przewalskii | reverse complement strand
CTATTCTCTTGGCTCCTGGGAAAGCTGAAACACACGGCGGCTCCGCCTGCTGGGGCGCACGGAGGACGCGGCGGGTGGGTGGGGGGAGTCGGGGCGGAGCCACCCGGGCACTTTCCTGGGGTATCCTTCCCAGCAGCCGGGATCGGACCTACGACGAGGACAACTGGGCAGAAACCGCGGATGCAGGGGGCGTGGACGACCTGGTCATAAATCGATTCTCCTTACGTACCTCTGAAAGTGCCCACGTTTATCGGGACTGTGCATCTCAAAGCTGGCCGTCACACATCTCCGTCCGAAAGGGCTTGCAAAGCTCGGCATGCTCGGCGCGCAGAGCAAGCTTGTGTTTGAGAAGGGATCGAAGTCGCAAAGCTGACAACTTGGACGCCGTTCCACAGAGTCTCCGCTGTACATAAGATGACAGGGTTGAAGAGTGTTATTTGGTGACTGCAATCTGTGTGACGATTTGGGAGAACTGGACTTAACGTGCATTCAACACACGTGAAGTAGCTTGTTACCGCTTCCTCTTCTGTGGGTCCTCTGGGGTTTGGATAGAGTAACTCTTAAAAGGGCAACAGCAGCCATGAAACCAACTTGCGCGAAAGTCTCCGCCTCTTACTGTCCTCCCTGAATCATTTTAGGTGATAGGATCATTACAGGGTCTCTGAGAGCAGAGAGTGCAGCAATCACCAGAGAATTAGTATCCAGCCGATGCTGTTCTTTTTCTTTTTATTGTGGATTCTGAAGCAGCAAATATTCAGCGCCAAGTAAAACATAATAAAGAATGTAGCTGTTTTAGTCGCTAAGTAGTGTCGACTGGTTTGTGAACCCCCATGGACTGTACCCCGCCAGGCCCCTCCATCCACAGGATTTCGCAGGCAAGAACACGGAGCGGGTTGCCAGTTCCTACTCCAGGGGATCTTTCCAAACCTGCATCTCTCCTGAATTGCAGGCAGATTCTTTACTACTCAGCCACCCGTAAAGATACTAGGGTTGAAACTGCTGAACAAGCTGAGTCATCCTGATGACTTCTAAACACTGAACAGCATTCTGATTTCGATCTGACTTATTAATACTTGATAGGCTTTGAGATATTGAGATACTGTCTGGAAATTAAGAAATCTGAGATACTGCGTGGAAATTGAGAAATGGATCTCAGCATACTATGAACATGAGTGGAGTCATCCTTTTTGAAACAAGCACTGATATTGCTGAAGCCACTCCTTGTAAAGTAAGAAGACCTCTGATGGTAATAAATATAGCCAGTGAGTCTACTGAGAATGTGTGCAGATGTGAGGCATTTCCTGCGGTTTTTCACTCCCTTCTTCCTCTTCTTCTTTTTTGAAAATTTTTATTTTTGCCTTTTGCCCGTTTCACAGAGAAGAAATCAGGTAAATTTCCTAGAGGCCACGGAACTAGTTGGAAGGGAAAAGAGTTTTAAGGCTTTAATTCTCAGAGCCTCACAGCCTTCTGGAACGCTGTGGAGAGATGAGGTACATTTCAGGTCCTCCATTTGCGATTTAAAAGACTGTCCCAGACCAGAGATTCCCCAACTTTTAGAAATGCAGATTCATAGAGCCCACACAATATGTTATGTTATGTTTTAACAAGTCTGGAGTGAGGCCTGATAATCCGCATCTTTTGCATATCACACCATGGTGAGGGATTTCCCTGGGGGTGAAGAGTCCGTGGTCCCAGTGCAGGTTTGATCCCTGGTCAGGGATGTAGACTTCACAGGCCACAGCTAAGCACTGAGTGCCGCAACTGATGACCTCGCGCGCTACAGTGAAGACCAAAGATCCTGCGTGCTGAGACTAAGGCCCAGCATGGCCAAATAAATCAATAAATATGAAAAATATATTAAAACTCTGGATTATATCATCTTTATTGATTTTACTTTCTTACTGAAGTAGAGTTGATTTATAATATTCTATTAGTTTCAGGTATATAACACAATGATTCAATATGTTTAGAGATTTTGCTCCATTTAAAGTTGTTATAAAATATTGGATACTTTACAGCATATAATATTACTATATATTTATATGTTTAATCTATATATAGTATAGCAGAGACTGTTCCTTGTTCTCCACAGTATATCCTTGAGGCTTATTTATTTTATGCATAGGAGTTTGTGCTTCTTGAACTATCCTTGTCTTGGCCCTCCCCCTTCCTTCTCAACACTAGTAACCTCTGGTTTGACCTCTGCGCCTGTAATCTGTTTCCGTTTTCTTAAACTCACTGTTCTATGTTGTAGATTCCACACTTAAATGACATCATATGGTTTGTCTTTCTCTGTCTGACCTCACTAAGCATAATTCCCTCTAGATCCACGCGCGTGGTTGCAAATGGCAGAATTTCAATCTTCTTTATGGCTGAGTAATATTTCAATATAAATACCACATCTTTACCTATTTGTCTGTCAACATAGATTGCTTCCATATCTTGGCTGCTGTAAATGACACTGATATGAACACTGGAGTACACCCATTGTATCTTTTCAAGTCAGTGTCTTCACTTTGTTTGGCTATATGACCAGCTGGATCCTATGGCAGTCCTATTTCTAGTTTTTTGAGGAAACTGTACTGTTTCCCACAGTGGTTGCACTAATTTAGATTCCCATCAACAGCGTACAGTTCAGTTCAGTCTCTCAGTCAGGTCTGACTCTCTGCGACGCCACGGGCTGCAGCACGCCAGGCTTCCTTGTCCGTCACCAACTCCTGGAGCTTGCTCAAATGCATGTCCATCGAGCTGGTTCCCCTTTCTCCACATCCTCCCAACATTTGTTATTTGTAGACTTAAAACTCATGTGCTCATTGATTGACGGTTGTGTGAGAGCTCTCTCCAGTGGCAGCGAGTGGAGGCTGCCCTTTCTCGAGCGCTCAGGCTTCTCGCCGTGGCGTCTTCTCTTGCTGCAGAGCGCAGGCTCCAGGTGCGTGGGCCTGGGTGGTGGCAGCGCCTGGGCTCGGTGATTTCGGCTCCCCTCGGGCTCAGTGGTTGTGGTCCATGGGCTTTCAGGTCCTCACGCTGTCCCCTGCACTGGCAGGCAGATTCCTGCCCACTGTATCACCAGGGAAGTCCCTGTTATTTGTGGACTTCTGATGATAACCATTCTGACAGGTACCAGGTGATATCTCATTGTGGTTTTGAGTTGCATTTTACTGAGTATTTCTGATGTTGAACATCTTTTCATGTGCCTATCGGCCATCTTTATGTCTTCTTTTGAAAAATATCTATTCAGTACTTCTGTCATTTTTAAGTCAGGTTTTTTTTTTTAATACTGAGTTATATGAACTCTCTACATATTCTGGATATTAACCCCTTATCAGTCATATCATTTAAAAATATTTTCCCCCGTTCAAGTAGGGCTTTTTTTTTTTTTTTCATTTGCCCATGGCTGCTTTTGCTGTGGAAAAGCTTTAAGTTTAATTGAATCCCATTTGTCTCTTTTCGCTTTTGTCTCCTTTGTCTTAGGGGACAAAGTAAAAGACAAACAAAAAAACTGCACCAATTCCTGTGAGTTCCATCATCCTTAAAGCCAGTTGCTAACAAACAAAAGTTGCCCTGCTGCCTACGTCAGGTACTGTTCTATGCTCTTAGTTCAGTTCAGTTCAGTTCAGTTCAGTTGCTCAGTCGTGTCCGACTCTTTGCGACCCCATAAATCGCAGCACGCCAGGCCTCCCTGTCCATCACCAACTCCCGGAGTTGACTCGCGTCCATCGAGTCGGTGATGCCATCCAGCCATCTCATCCTCTGTCGTCCCCTTTTCCTCCTGCCCCCAATCCCTCCCAGCATCAGAGTCTTTTCCGATGAGTCAACTCTTAACAATGTTTAAATCCTCACACCGCCTTTGGAAAGCGGGGACAACTTTTAGCACCCCCATTTTACAGAGGAAGAACCTGGCCCCAGGGCTTTTGCCTCTAGAGCTTTCTTCCATCTTGTCGTTAGCTCAGTCTCCAGGACACTGCCCCACCTCAGCTCTTTCCCATCCGGTCTGTTCCACTCCGGGCAGGCCTCTCCCCATGACCCTCCATGCAGGGGATGAGATCAGCGCCCACAGCTTCCTCCCAGGAAAGTCCCGGGAGGCCTACTCAGGTGTCCGCAGCAAGGGTGTATCCTCACCCTGGGTGGAGCCCCGCCTGTAGACAGTGACCCGGGGTTGGGGGTGGGGGACGGAGCTTGGGCTAAGATTGACATCCTCCACGCCCCACTGCTGGGAGATGGCTTCCCAAGCCTCAGGTCTCTGGGGCAGAGCTTGAAGCCTTCCGGAACCTGGTTTTCCCTCTCTGGGAGCTGGAGAGGATAGCAGAGAGCTGTGAAGTGGGAGATCTGAGACGTTCTATCACCTGCTCTTTTGAGATCCTTCTATTGCTCTGAAGGAGCCAGACCTGGGACTGGTTTGGCCTCTGGGGCTGACTCAGCCCCTTTCAGTTCACTCATGACCTGCCTCACCTTCACTAGGCCGTTCAGTCCAGTTCAGTCCAGTCACTCAGTCCTGTCCGACTCTTTGCGACCCCATAGACTGCAGCACGCCAGGCCTGCCTGTCCATCACCAACTTCCGGGGCTTGCTCAAACATATGTCCCTCGAGTCAGTAGGTGGAGGAGGTCTTAAATACCCGTTTCGCCATCACTAGTGAGACCCTGGATTACTGTGAAAATGGAAAGGGATTCTTAGACCAGAATTAAGGAATTTACTTGCATTAACTCAGTAGTGCTGGCCACTTAGTCGTGTTGGACTCTCTTGTGACCCCGTGGTCTGTAGCCTGCGAGTCTCCTCTGTCCATGGAATTTTCCAGCAAGAATACTGGAGTGGTTGCCATTTCCTTCTCCAAGGGATCTTCCTGAACCAGGGAGGATCCTTCCTTACTGTCTGAGCCACCAGGGAAGCCCAAATATAATTTAGGTGCCATGTAAATAGTTGAAGATGAGTGGCAAATTCAAGTTTTGCTTTTTTGAATTTCACAGAAATTTTTTTTTCAAATATTTTCCATCCTTTGGTTGAATCTATGGATACGCAGATACATAGGACTGACTATGTTTTCTTCTTTCCAAATACCTGCAAAGTATTTCTGGCCCTGAAAAGAGTAGGCTGAGTCCTTAGATACATTTTAAATTATGTTACATATATAATATATTATATATTCAGAAGTTTCTTTTCCTCCTTAAACTTTGTTTTGAAGGGTCTCCAAGTTCTGTAACAGAGTTTTGGCCAAGCTGTCTCCATTAAAAAGTACTGATTCAAAACTTCCACACACAAAGCACATGGGCCACAAAACACCAACCTCAACTTTCCTTCCTAGCCTTTTTATAGTAGCAACAACAGCAAAAGCAGGCTGGTGCCAAAGCCAATTGTAGACATTTTCTACGCCCTGAGGGCTTCCCTGGTAGCTCAGGTGGTAAAGAATCTGCCTGCAATGCAGGAGACCTCGGTTTGATTCCTGGGTTGGGAAGATGCCCTGGAGAAGATATAGACTACCCACCCCAGTATTCTTGGGCTTCTCTTGTGGCTCAGCTGGCAAAGAATCTGCCTGCAATGTGGGAGACATGGGTTCAATCCCTGGGTGGGAAGATTCCCTGGAGAAGGGAACGGCTACCCACTCCAGTATTCTGGCCTGGAGAATCCATGGGGTCACAAAGAGTTGGACAGGCTGAGCGACGTTCCCTTTCATTTCTAGGCTCTGAAGCCTGGCAGCTGGCGTATCTTACCACCCCCTCCTCCCTTGCAGGCAACAGTGGAAACAGCTGAGCCGCAGGACTGCAGTGACAGACTCGACAGCCAGCTTTCACGGTGAGTGGGTGTCTTTTGCTGTTCAGTGCTGTCGTGTCTGACTCTTCGCGACCCCGTGGACTGCAGCACATCAAGCTTCCCTGTCCTTCACTGTCTCCTGGAGTTTGCTCCAACCCATGGCCCTGGAGGCGGTCTTTTAGCTCTACTGAATTGTCCAGCTGACCAAACAAACAAAAGGGCTGCAGCCAGTATGCTCACTGAGGCTGGATGGACACGTGTTTCACCAGCAAGGTGTGGGCCATTTTCTGATCTTCCTTCTTTGGTGCCCTTTGCAAGCCTGGATGAAGTCCACGAGGATTGTGCAGCAAAGACAGGAAGGAGAGTGCTGGAGGAACCCCACCACGGGGGCCTCATCTTCAGCTGGTTTATATGGGGCTTCCCCAGGGACTCAGTGGTAGAGAATCTGCCTGCCAGTGCAGGAGACCAGGGTTCACTTCCTGGGTCGGGAAGATCCCCTGGAGAAGGAAATGGAAATCCCCTCCAGCATTCTAGCCTGGGAAGTCCCAAGGACAGAGGAGCCTGGAGGGCTACAGTGTGTGGGGTCAGACACGACTGAGTGACTGAACAGCAAGAAGATGGTTCCGCACAATTATCTGTCGGGTTAGGATTCCCGTGGGCATGCTTTACGGGTTAGCTGTTCCGCATCTCTCACTGACCTGTGTCTAAGGACTATCCTAGGGTCTATGTGTCTGATTTCTGTATATCCCCGTGATAAGCTATACCTACAGTTTTCATGGAGAATGTTACTACAACCACTTAGAACCACTGTTTGTCTGGCCCACTTGATTGGACCCATCTTTGGTTCGGAGGAAGGGGTAGTGGTCACAAGGCAGGCTCGCGCAAGCAGTGGTACAGGACAGTGAGAGAGACGGTCTTCACCTGTGTACCAGTCTAAAAAAAATAAGTCTGAGGATCTGATTCAGCTAATTTGGAGCTTCCCTGAATAATGTTCAGTGTAGAGTTAGTTGCAATGCCAAGATCATGTGATTTGCAATCTTTGAGTGTGGTTGCTGCAGGAGGAGCTGTGGGCTTCCGGGATCTGACGGGAGGGTCCACCATTCTAAAAATGTCTTAAAGTATCCTTCTGGTTAAAGTTATAGCGCACTTTTTGCTGTGAAGTTGTTCTTTCAGTTTCAGTAAATACTAAAGCAGGAAATGTCAGTCCACATGGCCTGGCAAAGAAAGAATGAGTCAGATGTTGAGAGAACCTAATTCTCTACTATTCAAGTAGTTGTTAGGAAAGAACGCTTGCCTGTTGAATAAGTACTTTGGGCTCTCGGATTATTAATAATTATAACCCAGTAAATAATTATCATGTGTATCTCACGTTATTATTACTATTTATTTTGGGCTGCCCCTGTCTCTGTTGCTGTGTGTGAGCCTTCTCTGGTTGTGACCAGTGTGGGCTACTTTCTAGTTGCAGGGTGTGGGGCTCTCACTGTGGTGGCCTGGACACATGGGCTTGTTGTCCTGCAGAACACGGGGTCTTCCCAGATCAGGGATTGAACTTGTGTCCTCTGCATTGGTAGGAGGTTTCTTAACCACTGGACCACAAGGGAAGTCTTCACATATTGGTATTAGATTGAACATCATCACATTTTTCTCATCAAGTCTACCTCTCTGCCAATTTTCTTGATAAACTTCCTATAAAAGCTCTTTCAAGTCTAAGATTTCATTTTTTAGTAACAAATCTTGTGTGTGTGTGGGGGAAACAACACAGGATAATATAACCTTCCTCCAAAGAGACGTTGCCATTCATTCTGGGAGATGGCTGGGTGGGGGTCACTGACCTAACCTAGGCTGTGCTGGGCTATGCTTAGTTGCTTCAGTCATGTCCGACTCTGCAACCCATGGACTCTACGTAGCCCACCAGGCTCCTTGGTCCATGGGGATTCTCCAGGCAAGAATACTGGTGTGGGTTTCCACGCCATCTTCCAGGGGATCTTCCCAACCCAGAAATCAAACCCAGGTCTCCCGCTTCGCAGGCGAATTCTTTATTGTCCAAGTTACCAGGAATCACCCAGGTTAGATCACCCTAACTTAGCTGGGGCCGAGAATGTTTTCCAACTTGAGTCCCTGTGAAGGTTGGGATATCTGGGGGACATTCTTACACTGACAGGCAACGTTCTGTTCCCATATAAAATTCTGCAGCGTTTACTAGACCCCCTCCACCACCTGACAGGCCTCAAATCCTAACCCTCGCCTCTGCTTCCCTCAGCTTCATGATTTGCTCCAAAAGTCTAGTTAGCCAGTCGAATGCTCGACCATCTCTTCTGAAAATGGCAGGTGCCTCTAAGGTAAAAGCGACATGAACAAGGCCTCACCCTTGGAACCTACTTCCTCACTTGAATACTGGTCCTGTACCTCCTCATAATGCTCTGATATCTTCACACAAGTGTTTCCTATCTTCTGTCTGTAGTTTCAGGTTATTCAGTGTGCCTCCATGTATATGCAGGGTGGGAAGACTGGTTTGAATGCCCATTCCACCAGGACCAGAATTCTGAGACTAATCTTTCACATTGCTAACATCCAATATGGTTGAATTCAAAACCTCTCCTGTCTAATACGTGAAATTTAGAACCTTCATTTACAAAGGGTAAGCTTCCTAGAACTGGAGTTACGGTATTTGGGAGGCTTCTAAGACTTGGAAAATATCAATCATTAACGTTGGGAGAAGACTCTACAGGTGGACATCACCAAATGGTCAACACTGAAATCAGATTGATTATATTCTTTGCAGTCAAAGATGGAGAAGCTCTATACAGTCAGCAAAAACAAGACTGGGAGCTGACTGTGGCTCAGATCATGAACACCTAATTGCCAAATTCAGACTTAAATTGAGGAAAGTAGGGAAAACCACTAGACCATTCAGGTATGACTGAAATCATCCCTTACGATTATACAGTGGAAGTGAGAAATAGATTCAAGGGATTAGATCTGAAAGACAGGTGCCTGATGAACTATGGACAGAGGTTCATGACATTATACAGGAGGCAGGGATCAAGACCATCCCCATGGAAAAAGAAAGGCAAAATGGTTGTCTGAGGAGGCCTTACAAATAGCTGTGAAAAGAAGAGATGTGGAAGGCAAAGGAGAAAAGGAAAGACAGAATAGAAAGGAGAGATAAGAAAGCCTTCCTTAGTGATCAGTGCAAAGTAATAGAGGAAAACAATAGAATGGGAAAGACTAGAGACTCTTCAAGAAAATTAGAGATACTAAGGTAACTTCTCATGCAAAGATGGGCACAATTAAGGACAGAAATGGTATGGACCTAACAGAAACAGAAGATATAAAGAAGAGGTGGCAAGAATACACAGAACTATACACAAAAGATCTTCATGACTCAGATAATCACAATGGGATCACTCATCCATAGCCAGACATTCTGGAACGTGAAGTCAAGTGGGCCTTAGAAAGCATCACTATGAACAAAGCTAGTGGAGGTGACGGAATTCTAGTTGAGCTCTTTCAAATCCTAAAAGATGATTCTGTGAAAGTGCTGCACTCAATAGGCCAGCAAATTTGGAAAACTCAGCAGCGGCCACAGGTTGGAAAAGGTCAGTTTTCATTCTAATCCCAAAGAAAGGCAATGCCAAAGAATGTTCAAACTACCATACAATTGCCTTCATCTCACACGCTAGCAAAGTAATGCTCAAAATTCTCCAAGCAAGGCTTCAACAGTTCATGAACGGAGAACTTCCAGATGTTCAAGCAAGGTTTAGAAAACGCTGTGGAACCAGAGAACAAATTGCCAACATCCACTGGATCATTGGAAAAGTGAGAGTTCCAGAAAACCATCTACTTCTATTTTATTGATTATGCCAAAGCCTTTGACTGTTTGGATCACAAGAAACTGTGGAAAATTCTTAAGAGATGGGAATACCAGACCACCTGACCTGCATCCTGTGAAATGTGTATGCAGGTCACAATGCAGCAGTTAGAACTGGACATGGAGCAACAGACTGTTCAAAATTGGGAAAGGAGTACATCAAGGCTGTATATTGTCAGCATGCTTATTTAACGTATATGCAGAGTACATCATGAGAAATGGTGGGTGGGATGAAGCACAAGCTAGAATCAAGATTGCTGGGACAAATATCAATAACTTCAGATATGCAGATGATACCACCCTTATGGCAGAAAGTAAAGAACAACTAAAGAGCCTCTTGATGAAAGTGAAAGAGGAGAGTGAAAAAGTTGGCTTAAAGCTCGACATTCAGAAAACGAAGATCATGGCATCTGGTCCCATCACTTCATGGCAAATAGATGGGGAAACAGTGTCAGACTTTATTTTTCTGGGCTCCAAAACTGCTGCAGTAGGCAACTGCGGCCATGAAATTAAAAGACTCTTGCTCCTTGGAAGAAAAGTCATGACCAACCTAATTGGCATATTAAGAAGCAGAGACAGTACTTTGCCAACAAAAGTCCACCTAGTCAAAGCTGTGGTTTTTCCAGTAGTCGTGTCTGGATGTGAGAGCTGGACCATAAAGGAAGCTGAGCACCGAAGAATTAATTAATGTGTTTGAACTGTGGTGTTGAAGACTCTTGACAGTCCCTTGGGCTGCAAAGAGATCCAACCAGTGCATCCTAAAGGAGATCAGTCCTGAATATTTACTGGAAGGACTGATGCTGAAGCTGAAACTCCAATACTTTGGCCACCTGATGTGAAGAAGTGACTCACTGGAAAAGACCCTGATGCTGGGAAAGATTGAAGGCGGGAGGAGAAGGGGACTGCAGAGGATGAGATGGTTGGATGACACCACTGACTCAATGGACAAGAGTTTGGATAAACTCCGGGAGTTGGTGATGGACAGGGAGGCCTGGCGTGCTGCAGTCCATGGGGTCGCAGAGTCGGACACGACTCAGCGACTGGACTGAACAGCATCTTGAACGGCATTCTCTCTGCTGCTGCCCTCTGTCTTTTGTGGGAGAAAGCTAACAAATCTCTCTCATGCCCTGTGCCTCACTGCAGTGGCCCTGTTAGTGTGTGAGGGTCCCCAGCAAAGCAGAACCAACAGGATACGTACATTTATTTCTTACAGGCAGTCGGCTTAAGAGATTATGTATGAATGCATGCATGCATTTATTATGTTATTAGCTCACATGTTTGTAGAGGCTGGAAAGCCCCAACATCTGCAGGTGAACCTGCAAACCGGAGACCTGGGACCATCCCATGGTGTGTTCCAGTCAGCATCTGAAGTTCTGAGAACAAGGCAGGCTTGAGACCCAGGAAGAACCAACGTTTCAAGTCCAAAGGCAGGCAAAATCCAGTGTCCCAGTTCAAAGTCATACAGGAAGAATCATCTCCTAGATTGGGTGAGGGTCAGTCTTTTTGTTGTATTCAGACCTTCAACTGATTGGACGAGGCCCACCCATATTAAGAAGGGCTATCTGCTTTAATCTTAATCTTATGCAAAATCACTTTCCAAGAAAAACCTAGAATAACGTTTGACTAAACATCCAGTCACCTTGTGGCCCAGTCAAGTTGACATACAACATTAACTGCCACACCAGATTTAAAGCTACTATGATCTGAAGGTAATTTGCAGAATATGTGAGAAAAAAGTTTTACGCAGAAAGAACTTTTAGAATTAAACTCCATCATCAAAAAAACGGGATATTTGTGGGAGAGCATTTTAAAGCTTAATTCAATAAGATGGGAAATGATGTTGGCTTAGTACTTTGAAGTGGTATACTTTCCAGAGATTCTGTATTCAACATGCAGTTACAGGAAGCCAGTAGGATTTATACTTAATTTCATGATGCTAATGAAAATGAAGATCAGATACTGGCCCATAGTAAATATAACAGGAAGACCAAATATCCCTTGACACGACGTAGGAAGTGGCAAAAAGTCCAAATTGAATATAATCAACCCTCTAGATCTAACTACGTTTACAGAAAATACAGGGAGTACAGCTACACATTCAGTGACATGATAGAGATGAAACAGCAGAGTCCAGAATGTAGAATATTCTACAGGACACATATGACCCAGTGTCTCCAATAAATAAATGTCTGAAAAAGAGAGATAGGAAGCAGGAATTTACACATTAAAAGCAACTTAAGAGACTTATATGACCAAATACAATGTGGAAACTGGATTCTGATTCAAACGATCCAGATGTAAAACAAACAAAAATTAACAAATTAAGAAGTCAGGGGGAGGTATATGCTGACTGAAATGATCACTATAATTTTATAAGCATGCTGAGAGAAGAGTATCTGTATTAAAGCTGCTGCTTAGCATTTTAATAGGGTAGCAGTCACTTGGGCATATGCACTTGTCAGAATTCACAGACCTGAACAGAAGATGTATTTTACTGTACATAAAGTGAAAGTGAAGTCGCTCAGTCGTGTCCGACTCTTTGTGACCCCGTGGACTGTAGCCCACTAGGCTCCTCCGTCCATGGGATTCTCCAGGCAAGAATACTGGAGTGGGTTGCCATTTCCTTCTCCAGGGGATCTTCCTGACCCAGGGATCAAACCCAGGTCTCCAGCATTGCAGGCAGACGCTTTAACCTCTGAGCCACCAAACCCGGATTTAACAAAACTGTGCACTGCAAAGAGAAGGAAATGGCTACAGGAGAAAACAGACCAGAAAGAACACCCTGAAAAACAAAACCTGAGGTTTTCAGGGACAATGGACAAGGGTGTTCCAACTCCAATGAGTAGTAACCAAGAGTTATAACATGAACTAGTCATAACTCAAACTCCCTACTGGAGCAGGGCATCCTGGCAATACCTACAAAACAGAATTTGATCGTTGTTATGGGGTTGTAACTGCCAAATTTTCCATTATCCTTCTTTGAATAAAAATTTAAGTCCCTGGATTCTGGCCGTACTCCACCCTGGGATATCAGGTGTGTGAGTAGCATGAGGAGGAACGGGCTGATATGCCTCTGAGCAGTGAAGAGTGGCTTTCGGGTGTGACGAAGAGAAACAGACACTACCCAGCCATGCTGGACTATCTTAGAGAGTGAGTAGGTGTGCTCCATGTGTGGAAGGGAGTGCATATAAGGTACTAGGGGGGCTGAATGGGTAGGACTCTGATTAAGGTTGCTCAGTTCAGTCACTCAGTCGCGTCCGACTCCTTGTGACCCCATGGACTGCAGCACACGAGGCCTCCCTGTCCACCACCGACTCCCAGAGTTTACTCAAAACATGTCCATTGAGTCAGTTATGCCATCCAACCATCTCATCCTCTGTCGTCCCCTTCTCCTCCCGCCTTCAATCTTTGCCAGTGTCAGAGTCTTTTCAAATGAGTCAGTTCTTCACATCACATGGCCAAAGTACTGGAGTTTCAGGTTCAGCATCAATCGTTCCAATGACTATTCAGGACTGATATCCTTTAGGATAGACTGTTTGGATCTCCTTGCAGTCCAAGGGACTTTCAAGAGTCTTCTCCAACACCACAGCTCAAAACCATCAATTCTTCGGCACTCAGCTTCCTTTATAGTACAACTCTCACATCCAGATATGACTACTGCAAAAACCATAGCTTTTACTAGACAGACCTTTGCTGGCAAAGTGATGTCTACTTTTTAATATGCTATCTAGGTAGGTCATGACTTTTCTCCCAAGGAGCAAGCATCTTAATTTCATGGCTGCAGTCACCATCTTCAGTGATTTTGGAGCCCCCCCCCCAAAAAAAATAAATAAACAGGGCTGCTAGTTTACCCAATATCCATTTTCCTTTTCTTCCACAGTATTAGAATTTAGGCTAGGCATCTGGTCAAGTAGAGGAAATACAACATTTCACAGTCTGATTATAGTTTTTAAAAATTTCATACAATTTTAAAGGTCATACTCCATTTACAGTTATAAAATATTGGCTCCATTTCCTGTGTTGTACAACACATCCAGTAGTCTACCTCACACCCAGTAAGTGCTGCACCACCAAACTGAAGTATTTTAAGTGATGCTTGAGATTGCTGAAAAGGAAAAAAGCCAATGAGAGAAAAAGAATCAATGCTCATTTGAGCTCTAATATGTGTTTTGTACATCCACATGATTCTCAAACTTTTTTCCTAATTGAGAAATAATATTCATTATGCTTTAAAGAAACAGCCCCAGATGTTGAGTTGGCCAAAAAAAAATTGTTTTTTTTTTTTTCATTTTCACCAAGAACTTTATTGAATAATGTATTTACTGCCTTTTGCCATTTTTCAGGCAACTTTATAATTCCATCTTCCCAATACTTTTCATCTTTTTGATCAAAGAACTGTTCCAGATGCCTTTTATAGTCTTCCAGGGAATTGAATCTTTTTTCCATTAAAAGAACTCTGTAAAGACCAAAACAAATGGACAACTGAAGTTGCAATGTCTGATGAAGATGGTGGATGAATCAGAAGGTCTCAGCTAAGCTGCAACAATTTTTGCCTGGTTATCAAAGAAACATGCAGTCTGTGTCATCCTGATGTAAGAGGATGCATTGTCTGTTGGCTAATTCTGGATACTTCATGCAAGTGCTGCCTTCAGGTGGCCTAATTCAGAGCAGTACTTATTGGAATTAATCATCTGGTTTTCCAGAGGGAGCTCATTATAGAGGACACCCTTCCAGTCCCACCATATACACACATTACTTCTTTGGACAGAGACTGGCCTTTGGTGGGGATGGTGGCAGTTCATTTCACTTGCTCCATGATCTCTTCCATTCCATATTGTTGTACAGTATCCACTTTTCACCACCCATTACAATTTGTTTTAATGGAAAGTTTTTGTTAGGTGTCAGTAGAGAATTCCATATGGAAATGAAGTCAAGAAGGTTTTTCTCGCTTAACTTATGTGGAACCCAAACATCAAAGTGATGAGCCTAACCAAGCTGGTGCAAATGATCTTCAGTGCTTGGATGTTTTGAGTATGTCAGCTATCTCCTGCGTGATATAACACTGATTGCTCTCAGTTAATGTCTAGATTGGATCACTATTAACATCAATTTATCTATCAGATCATGGAGCATTGTCCAGTGAGAAATCTCCAGCACACAAATTAGCAAACCACTTTTGACACATATGATCAGTCACAGCACCTTCTCCATACACTGCAAAAATCTTTTATTTCAATAGTTTTAACCTTACTTGAAATAATAACGCATAATATGCCAACAATGTTTTCTTCCATTTTCAATATTAAAATGGCTACACAAAAATTCACTAATTTTGATGTTTTTAAAAAATGCCTGCTGATACAATGCACAATTAATACAATCTAATGAAATTGTTTCAAATGTCGTTTAAGACAACTAAGCACTACTAGAGCCATCATACAGGAAAAAAAAAAAAAAACCAAACCAACTTTTGGCCATCCCAATACTCTAAGTCATTGGCATGTGTTTTTGAAAGCAGCATCCTCTTCCTAATATTGCATGGATTCAATCTGATTTTCTCGAAGTGACAGTTCTTGTTTGTTATCTTTCTCTTCCTTGTGACTCTCATTTTTCTCTTCTTGTAATGATTTGTACAAGTTCTCATCTCTCTGTTTAATATCATCAAGAATAGATTCCATAGAATAGCCAAATTCAATAAGGGCATAAGGCTTATTTACACGGTTATAAAAATGCCCGAAGCTGTGCATAGCAACCAACCTGCCAGAGGCATCAAACACTGGGGAGCCCGAAGACCCACTAGAAAAATAAGTGTCATAACTAAGCGTGTTAGTGCTCCAGACTTCTGACAGGAAACTCCTCTGGGTAAACATGGGGAAAGCGCTGTAACTGTCTGAACAGGATCTTGGCACGACCCCATCTGAATAATGCTCTTTGTACCTCTCTAACCGCTGCTCGAGAGGAATCACAGAACAACCATCTATTTTCTTGATCTGGCCTTCTGGGTGACCAATCAAATAAAGCAGACCACTAGATGGTTGAGGCAGAATCCGTTTTGACAGGCCTTGAGGAAATCCATTTCCATTTTCACTTAGTTTTAAAATGGCATAATCTAGAGTTTCACCAGACACCATAAACCATGGATCAAAGGAAAGCCAATCAGCATCGTTAGGGCAGAACTCTGTATACGCAAAAGTGACCTTGGCACATGTGCTTATTTTATCTGGCCATGACTTTGGATCTGTACCTTCTCCCACGATGAGGTGTAAAACATGTCTACAGGTGAAAATAAAACAACTGTTGAAAACAAAGCAAGTAGCATTGCCTGTCTTTCCATTATTGTCCCATTTCATGAATCCAACTGACTTACTAAGATGAACAAGACGTTCACAGCTTGCAACTGAAACAGAATTTTCAGTCACTTTTCCAAAGTAATTTTTATACACGCTGAATTGTTGAAATGTTGACAGTTTCATTCTCTTCTGTTCTTCCTGAAAATACTTTCGTATCCGAAGTGCCTCTTTATTAAAATTTGGATACTGATGCATCATAACTTTGTTCAATATTTGTAAATTCTTTACCCAGAGATTAGTTGTCTCCCTTTGGATTTCCTGAATACCATATTGCCTATCTAGAGAGGGCCTTCGCCTAACTTGTGTGGTTTTTCTCCTAAGTCTTCTGTAGAGATTACTATTGTAATAACGTTTAATTTTGGAAATGGACCGTAATGTCTTACGTTTAATATCAAGCCCTCGACTCTGGAGTGGGAGAATGCTTCCTCTGCTGTGCTCTGCTTCTTCAGTCTCCCCATCTCTCTCTGGTGCGTGGACTGTGCTCCTGGATTGTGTTAAATCCTGTGGACCGATCTCTTCAGTGGCATTTTCATCTTCTGGTTTAATTTTTTTATGGGTACGTTTCTCAATAGACAGTTTTTTAGGAATGTCCAATTCTAAGACTTTTCCAGATACTTCATCCACCATGGAGTGTTTTCCATAAATTTTATTGTGACCTTCTGTTACTTTCCATTCAAGTGTGTCCAGATCTGAGCGAAATCGGCCATCATTGCAAAGGGCTTCTTCGATAGTCTCACCCTTCAAGGCATAGACAAGAAGTGTAGTTCCTTGTTCATGAAGTTCCTTAACCTTAACAATCTTCTTTATGGTCTTCCCAATAGCAACAATGTGGAAGAGAATGCTTTCGGCGTCTGGATTTTTACATAGGCGCAATACCTGATCATCTTCCTGGTCACGCCTTCTTTTTTGACCAAATGTTATTTTCAAATGGGAACCACTAGGTAGGCATCTGAGAGGCATTCCTAAATTTATATACGCTTGTATTGTTTTTTCTTCATAAACAATGATGTTCTCATATACATGTTTCTTCATCCTTTCACTGAAATGGTCATGAGCATTCAGAACTGAATAGATATTCTCACTGGGCCCACCAAATGCTGTAAACACAGTACGGTCTGACTTTCTGAGGAGTTCATTCAAACTAAAGGTGAAATGACATTTTTCACTGGTGCTCACGTGTGGGTTCTGTCGTTCAAAGGATGTTTCATGCTTGCTGACTCCACTTTTAACTTTAATGGTGCTGTTATATTCTCGTATGTCAGACAGTGACTGATCAACAGGTGTGCCAGAACATGCCTCCTCTATGACAGCATCCTTAGAAAAGGAAAGATTAAAAATTTAGTAAGGATCACCTTTAATAACAATGTTCCATGCCTTTTGAATTATAAAATCAAAATACACCATACTGCATACAAGTTCATGTTTCACTAAGCAGTCTGTCAGTGCTTTTGCGTATCATTAAACAACCTTTGAAAACACAATTTGAAGGGCTATATGATAGTTCACTGCACAATAGTTTTTAATCCATTCTTCTGTTGCTGGCTCTTCAGATTATTTCTAATATTTTTACTATTCTAAATATGACAAACTTTTCTATACACAAAACGTTTTGTCTAAAGTCTTAAAATATTTTCCTATGCTAGATTCCCAGCAGTGAAAATAGATTACAAATGTACTTCACCATGTACACTGCCAAACTGCTTTCTCGGAAGGTCACATCTATTCACCCTCCCCGTTTTTTCCTATTGCCCAAGGAAATCAGTATTATGGTTAATTCTTCAAAAGGATTTGAGTACTACTATTTTAAAAGTTTGGCAACTGGGAGATCTAGCTTGACTTTTTTTTACATTTATATTTATTTACTTACTAACAAAGCTGGTTTAACACATCACTTGGACATCTGAAGTACCACCTTTTAAAAAATTCCTGTGAAATATTTACTGTCCAGTTTATTCTGTACAAGGTATCAACAGCACTAAGGAAAGATACTAACATGATTAATAAGTCACAGGATTGGACAGATATACAAATCCATATTCAAAACATATTATACATATACAATCAGTTGGCAGTAGCCTAGGAAAAAGTATTTTGATAATCTGCTGGCAACAGATTCTTTAGGGACATATGCGTATAGTGGCTCAGATGGCAAAGGAACTGCCTGCAATGCAGGAGACAAGGGTTCAATCCCTGGGTCGGGAAGATCCCCTGGAGAAGGAAATGGCAACTCACTGCAGTGTTCCTGCCTGGAGAATTCCATCGACAGAGGAGCCTGGTGGGCTACAGTTCATGGGGTCGCAGAGTTGGACAGGACTGAGCAACTAACACACACATAGAAGTAGCATACTCTTTAGCTTTGTCTGTTTTTGATTTTTGCACAAATGCACCTTTTGACTATGTCTTCTTTTTTTTTAGTTTTATTTATTTTACTTTACAATATTGTATTGGTTTTGTCATACACTGACTTGAATCTGCCATGGGTGTACATATGTTCCTCGTCCTGAACCCCCCTTCCTCCTCCCTCCCGATCCCATCCCTCTGGGTCATCCCAGTGCACCAGCCCCGAGCTTCTGTATCATGCATCAAACCTGGACTGGTGGTTGGATGATAATTTACATCTTTCAGTGCCATTCTCCCATATCATCCTGCCCTCACCCTGTCCCACAGACTCCAAAAGACTGCTCAGTACATCTGTGTCTCTTTTGCTGTCTCACACACATGAATATGTCTTCTGTGACTTGTTTCACTATTTTTTTGACGTTCTTTCCAGTTGATTGAGCTTTAAATTCACTTTCACAGTTAAATAGAATCCACTGAAGAAATTAACTGGTTATGTGCATTTCAGTTATTTCTAGGTTTTTTTTTTTTCCTACTAACTACAGTAGCTTGGTTCTGCTGTGAATATCTATTAATATGTTTCCTGGGGCACATGTACAAGTCTGTACATGTACAGACTTAGGAGCTGAATTGCTAAGCTTCTGGAATATGCATACTCACCTTTATTAAATACTGTCAAATTATTCACTAAATGGTTGTACCACTTTACACTTCTGCCAGTGGGAAACAGGAGTTCTCATTGCCTCTACATCCTTATCAAAACATGGTATTGCCCAACTTTTAAAGTTTGCCAATCTTGTGAATGTGAAATGTCATCTTTCAAAAAAAAATTTCCCTGGGGCATAGTTGATTTACAATGTTAATTTCACGGGTACAGCAAAGCTAATCATGTATACATACATATATATCCACTCTTTTTGTTAAGATTCTTTTCCCATGTAGACCATTACAGAGCAATGAGTAGAATTCCCCATGTATACAGCAGGCTATTATTAGTTATCTACTTTACATATGCGCTTAGTCGCTTAGTCATGTCCAACTCTGTGCAACGCCATGGACTGCAGCCCACCAGGCTCCTCTGTCCATGGGGATTCTCCAGGCAAGAATACTGGAGTGTGTTGCCATGCCCTCTGCCAGGGCATCTTCCCAATCCAGGGACTGAAGCTGGGTCTCCGGCACTGCAGGCAGATTCTTTACTGTCTGAACCACCAGGGAAGCCCAGCTTCATACACAGCAGTGCACATGTGTCACTCCAGATCTCCCAACTTATCCCTCTCCTGAAATGGCATCTTACTGGTAGTCTAATAAGTTTAAAAACTTCTGCCTGTTCATTGTCTTTTGCCCATCTTTCTATTGGATTATTTTTCTCTTATTACTGAACGTACTTTATATCCTAGAAACATATTATTTACTCATCACATGTATTAAAAATGTATTCTCTGAGTTTGTGGACTTCCCAGGTGGCTCAGATGGTAAAGAATCTGCCTGCAAAGCAGGAAACCCAGGTTGGATTCTTGAATTGGGAAGATCCCCTGGAGAAGAAAATGGCAACCCACTCCAGTATTCTTGCCTGGGAAATCTCATGGACAGAAGTGCCTAGCAAGCTACAGCCCATAGTGTCACAAAGAGTAGGACACAACTCAGTTTCTTTCACTTTCAGAGTTTGTGGATTGCTTTTTGTATCAGTACAGTTCAGTTCAGTTGCTCAGTCATGTCCAACTCTTTGCAACCCCATGAATCGCAGCACGCCAGGCCTCCCTGTCCATCACCAACTCCCAGAGTTCACTCAAAGTCATGTCCGTCCAGTCAGTAATGACATCCAGCCATCTCATCCTCGGTCGTCCCCTTCTCCTCCTGGCCCCAATCCCGGCCAGCATCAGTCTTTTCCAATGAGTCACCTCTTCGCATGAGGTGGCCAAAGTACTGGAGTTTCAGCTTTAGCATCAGTCCTTCCAAAGAACACCCAGGACTGATCTCCTTTAGAATGGACTGGATCTCCTTGCAGTCCAAGGGACTCTCAAGAGTCTTCTCCAACACCACAGTTCAAAAGCATCAATTCTTTGGTGCTCAGCCTTCTTCACAGTCCAACTCTCACATTCAAATATGACCACTGGAAAAACCATAGCCTTGGACTTTTGTTGGCAAAGTAATGTCTCTGCTTTTTAATATGCCATCTAGGTTGGTCATAACTTTCCTTCCAAGGAGTAAATGTATTTAATTTCATGGCTGCAATCACCATCTGCAGTGATTTTGGAACCCCCCAAAAATAAAGTCTGACACTGTTTCCCCATCTATTTCCCATGAAGTGATGGGACCAAATGCCATGATCTTAGTTTTCTGAATGTTGAGCTTTAAGCCAACTTTTTCACTCTCTTCTTTCACTTTCATCAAGAGGCTTTTGAGTTCCTCTTCACTTTCTGCCACAAGGGTGGTGTCATCTGCATATCTGAGGTTATTGATATTTTTCCAGGCAATCTTGATTCCAGCTTGTGCTTCTTCCAGTCCAGCATTTCTCATGATGTACTCTGCATAGAAGTTAAATAAGCAGGGTGACAATATACAGTCTTGACACACTCCTTTTTTTATTTGGAACCAGTCTGTTGTTCCATATCCAGTTCTAACTGTTGCTTCCTGACCTGCATACAGGTTTCTCAAGAGGTACGTCAGGTGGTCTGGTATTCCCATCTCTTTCAGAATTCTCCACAGTTTATTGTGATCCACACAGTCAAAGGCTTTGGCATAGTCAATAAAGCAGAAATAGATGTTTTCCTGGAACTCTCCTCCTTTTTCCATGATCCAGAGGATGTTGGCAATTTTATCTCTGGTTCCTCTGCCCTTTCTAAAACCAGCTTGGACGTCTGGAAGTTCATGGTTCACACATTGCTAATGCCTGGCTTGGAGAATTTTGAGCATTACTTAACTAGAGTGTGAGATGAGTGCAATTGTGCAGTAGTTTGAGCATTCTTTGGCATTGCCTTTCTTTGGGATTGGAATGAAAACTGACCTTTTCCAGTCCTGTGCCCACTGCTGAGTTTTCCAAATTTGCTGGCATATTGAGTGCAGCACTTTCATAGCATCATCTTTCAGGATCTGAAATAGCCCAACTGGGATTCCATCACCTCCACTAGTTTTGTTTGTAGTGATGCTTTCTAAGACCCACTTGACTTCACATTCCGGGATGACTGGCTCTAGGTGAGTGTTTAAAACCATCATGATTATCTGGGTCATGAAGCTCTTTATTGTACAGTTCTGTGTATTCTTGCCACCTCTTCTTTATATCTTCTGCTTCTGTTAGGTCCAGACCATTTCTGTCCTTTATCTAGCCCATCTTTGCATGAAATGTTCCCTTGGTATGTCTAATTCTCTTGAAGAGATCTCTAGTGTTTCCCATTCTGTTGTTTTCCTCTATTTCTTTGCATTGGTTGCTGAGGAAGGCTTTCTTATCTCTCCTTGCTCTTCTTTGGAACTCTGCATTCATCTTTCCTTTTCTCCTTTGGTTTTCACCTCTCTTCTTTTCACAGCTATTTGTAAGGCCTCTCCAAACAGCCATTTTGCTTTTTTTGCATTTGTTTTCCATGGGGATTGTCTTGATCTCTGTCTCCTGTACAATGTCACGAACCTTCATCCATAGTTCATCAGGTACTCTATCTACCAGATCTAGTCCCTTAAATCTATTTCTCACTTCCAGTGTATAGTCATAAAGAATTTGATTTAGGTCATACTTGAATGGTCTAGTGGTTTTCCCTACTTTCTTTAAAGTCTGAACTTGGCAGTAAAGAGTTCATGATCTGAGCCACAGTCAGCTCCCAGTCTTGTTTTTGCCAATTGTATAGAGTTTTTCCATCTTTGATTGCAAAGAATATAATCAATCTGATTTCGGTGTTGACCATCTGGTGATGTCCATGTGTAGAGTCTTCTCTTGTGTTGTTGGAAGATGGTGTTTGCTATGACCAGTGCATTCTCTTGGCAAAACTCTATTAGCCTTTGCCCTGCTTCATTCCGTATTCCATGGCCAAACTTGCCTGTTACCCCAGGTGTTACTTGACTTCCTACTTTTGCATTCCAGTCCTCTATAATGAAAAGGAAATCTTTTTTGGGTGTTAGTTCTAAAAGGTCTTGTAGGTCTTCATAGAATCGTTCAACTTCAGCTTCTTCAGCGTTACTGGTTGGGGCATAGTCTTGTATTACTATGATACTGAATGGTTTGCCTTGGAAACGAAGAGAGATCATTTTTGAGATTGCATCCAAGTACTGCATTTCGGACTCTTTTGTTGACCATGATGGCTACTCCATTTCTTCTGAGAGATTCCTGACCACAGTAGTAGATATAATGGTCATCTGAGTTAAATTCACCCATTCCAGTCCATTTTAGTTTGCTGATTCCTAGAATGTCGACATTCACTCTTGCCATCTCCTGTTTGACCACTTCCAATTTGCCTTGATTCTTGGACCTAACATTCCAGGTTCCTATGCAATATTGTTCTTTACAGCATCAGATCTTGCTTCTATCACCAGTCATATCCACAACTGGGTATTTGCTTTGCTTTGGCTCCAACCCTTCATTCTTTCTGGAGTTATTTCTCTACTGATCTCCAGTAGCATATTCGGCACCTACTGACCTGGGGAGTTCCTCAGTATCCTATCATTTTGCCTTTTCATACTGTTCATGGGGTTATCAAGGCAAGAATACTGAAGTGGTTTGCTATTCCCTTCTCCAGTGGACCACATTCTGTCAGACCTCTCCACCATGACCTGCCAGTCTTGGGTGCCCCCACATAGTGTGGCTTAGTTTCATGAGTTAAAAGAGGCTGTGTGATTAGATTGACTAGTTTTCTGTGATTATGGTTTGTGTGTCTGCCCTCTGATGCCTCTTGCAGCACCTACTGTTTTACCTGGATTTCTCTTACCTTGGACGTGGGGAAGAAGCTATTAGGTGGTATCAATACTGCTGGTATACAGACCACACTTTGAGAAACACAGACTTCCTTAACCTAGAGTAGCAGTTTGCAACTTTCTGCAATGATGGAAATATTCTTTATCTGCTTTGTTCAATATGGCAGCCATGAGCCATATCTGGCTTCTGAGCACTTGAAATGTGGTTAGTGCATTAAGTAAATCAATTTTAAACTTCATTTACCTTTAATCCAATGAATCATTTTTGTTATTTCAAAGTTGGATGATTTTCCCCGACAAAATGTTTTTACTTATATAGTCTACTGTGATCTTGTACTAAATTGTATTCCTGGTATTACTTGCCTACTATGTTCTTGAATTCTCCTTACATTCCATCAAATCTAGCTATGCTATTCCTCAAATAGCTTTGCTTGTGTACATGACTTTACCCAGACTATTCCCTTATACTTGATCCACCTATCTTGTGAAATTGTGGCCACTCTTTAAGATATTTCTCACATGACATAATTTCTTGAGTCTCAATTGAACCCTCTTTCTCTGCACTCTAAAAGCACTTGTTTATATTTTGATTTAGTATTACTATTTTGCATACTTTGAGTAAAACCATGTGTTGGTCCAAAATTGGGTTCTGAAGTCTGATTGCCTGGGTTCGAATCCTTGGTCTGAAGTCCATTACTTTTGCAATTTTAAGAAAAATGAGGGTCAGTTTCTCTATTTAGGGATGATAATATCTATTGCAAAGAGTTTTATTAAACGTTAAAGGAGATAATCCATAGGAAGTGATGAGCCTAATTCCAAGTACTCAGTAATTTCTCAGTACACATTAACTACCTTATTATTTTTGCCCATCTATATTTCCAATGATACTGAGTGTCTATACTGTCTCCTTGCTGTTTAACAAGGTATTCTTTGCTTTGTTAATTCATATACTATCATTTTGTTTTTACACAAACACTTATATATATGATCTCCCTAAATATATTTTAAACAATACATGAGAAGGGGTTATAATTGCCATTCTTTATAAACTAATCCCCTTCAAGGATCCTAAGACAGTCCTATAGTTAGAGTGCCATCCTAGCAAAGTCATTTACAAGTACACACACCTTTGATGCTTCAGGTCTGGTACTCTGGTCATTTCCTGTAGCACTGAATGATGTATTCTCTTCAGTCTTAATGAAATTCATGATGAGTCCCAGGAGAATATGACTTTCTTCCACTACTGGCCAAGATAGAGAAATAGGATTGAATTTACCAACCCCTTAATGACTAGAACAATAAAACACAAGATATATGAAATAATAAGTTTTAAACACTGGTTATCAGGCAGGGCACAACAATGATCTCTGACCCCTAAGAGAGGGAGAGAAATCAGAGGCAGGACCTAGAGACATCTAGCTTGCTGCCTGGGGAGCATCTCCAGGCTGTATCTCAGGGAAGGGAGATAAAAGCAAAGCCTGGCACTTTCCCCAAGTTGAGAAGACAAGCTAAGAGTTCTGATGGGCCCAGGAGGCTGGAGTTTGTAAGGCTAGAGTACTAGAGAGCTTCAGCTACAGTGTCAGAGATCTGTAGTGGGCACCCCTGAAATTTCAGCTGACCAGTGGTCTGTTTCTCATACTCAGCTGAGAACAATTTCTGTTTCCCTCACTCAGATGAGAATAGTTTCTGTTTCCCACGCTCAGCTGACAATAATTTGTGTTCCCAAAAGTCAAACTGGAAAACTTCATAATTCATAACATATTAGGTATTAACAAAGGTATCGCCTCTAAAGTGGGACAAAATTAGCTGTAGACCAAAGACTGCTCTGGTCCCACCTGACAAAATTTAAAAGCAAGCTTTGGAAGCGTAAAAATTAACACAACTAGAACAATGCTCAAGAATGTTGATAGGAACAGAAACATTTCTAGCACCCATATATGTGAAATTGACAAAGTTTGATATCCAGTACAATTCTGAGGCATAAAAAGAAGCAGAAAAATAAGATCCACAATGAGGAAAGAAATCAATGAACAGAAACATATCCAAAAGTGACTCAGATGATAGAACTAGTAGACAAGAACATTAAAATGGTTATATCTTGGACTTCTGGCCAAAGTGACAGGGACCTGACTTGCCCTTCAGTCTGAAAGCAAAAGAAGACAATAAGCTAAACAGATGGAACAGGAATTTGCAAGGAACTAGACATCATGCAGCAGACATCATGCAGTACGGGGCATCCTGTGATGACTCCAGCTGACTGCCTTGAGAGATTCCAGGCCAGGGTGCCACGAGGGGCAGCCAGGAAGGGCCCGTTGTCATTGCTGACTTGAGGAGACAGCTGAGAGACTAAGGTGGCAGGAGTTGAAAAGACACAGGAAAGAGAGACCTGCACAGAGGGAAGTCAGGATATATGAACACTCGGAGGTATTCAGCTGAGAACGGATCACAACAGCAACGGAAGAACTACCCGGGGCCAGGAAAGAACCTCCATAATCCATCAAACCTTCGCGAGGTGATACTCCTTTTAGAAATCTCAATTTCCTCATTTGTAAATTAAGGAGCTCGGCTCAAACTTGTATTGATTGGTCCTGAGAATTCTCCCCTCTGATTTTTTTTTTTTTTCTTTAAAGAAGATACCTGAATCCCATCCTCACAACGCTTGGGATGCAAATCTCCACTATTAAATCAACTTTAACCAGCACCACCCCCCCTTCCAAGCCCAAGTTAACTGGAATAGCTCCCTAGACGATGGAAGTGTCTTTCCAGGTGTAAAACTCTTGACCTTTGAACCTGGGGAGGGGGTTACCACAAGAGAAAACTGCTTATGCCCCCTCCCTCCAAAATTTTCTTGGATCTGGGCTGAGATCCTTCTAACTGGCGCCCTTGACAAACCTGCACCTCGCCGCCCCAAGAACTCCACGTCCTCCTCAAGATCAGAGGAGCCACTCACAGAAGCGGAGAATCTGTCCCAGCGGTGAGACTGATGGCGTGACAGGAACCCGCGATCCCGGCTGCCAGGACCGCGCTCGGCGGGAACTCTCCGCGCGCGAAAGCCGAACGCAGTTATCCCCAACCCTCTGGCCAATGGGAGGCCAGGTTGCGGAGGTCGTCTGCCCTCATTGGACAGAAGCTCGGCCCCTGCAGAAGCCGATTGGCCGAGTCACCGAGAGCGGCGGCCGGAGAGGGTGGGTGCGGACCCCGTGGCGGGGCGGGTCGCGCGTAGGGAGACGCGCCCAGCGCGGCCTGAGGCCACCGCCTGCGGCCGGCCCGTTCGCGCGAGACCCCGCGCTCGGGCCGCAGTCCGCCTCCTTGTTCCGGGTCGGGTTTCGAGCCGTCCTGTCCCTTCATCCAGCCCGCCATCCGCGTCGCTGCGTCAGGAGCGGGCGGAGCCGGCGGACTCACCCGTCCCCGCCGGGCCGGTTACACGGCGGCTGCGCGGGGCGCGGGGCAGAGCGCTCGGCCTCCGGAGCCGCGAGGCTCGCAGCTCGGCCCGGCGGCGCGGGGAGCTCGGCCGTCACGGCTCTCCGGCCACTGTGGGGCGGGCGGCGGCTGTGCACTGGGCTCTGGAGAGGCTCCTCAGCCGGCCCGTGGGGACGTCGGCGCGGTGAGCTTCGTCAGCTTCCAGCGCAGCAGCCGCCTTTCTGTCTCTAAGGAAGGAGCCAGCTTAGCTTAAAACTCGTTGCACACGGATCCTCCAGCCAGGAGGAAGAGAACAGCTCTCCTGGTTCCCAGGCCCTGCGTGGGTATATGCAGAATTTTCCAGTCCCAAGGGAGGCCTCCAGAGTTAGGCATTTCCAAACTGACGACCGAAGAAGGGGCTTGAGAAAACATCGTACAGTTTAGGAAACAATAGGAGGGGATGCCTTTAGTATTAGGTGCTATTTTGGAAAAGCTGGTCAAAGAAGGGGAGAGCACAAATGATACGTGAAGATGGTGACAACTCGTTTGAAATAGATGTTTATGTAAAAGTCGATGATGTTGGAATAGTACTGAAAGCTTTTCCTAACTTGGCTTAATGTAAAATATATACAGAGAAACTATAGTCACTGCTTAAATTCCAGGTACTCAGTGGGATTTGGAGAAATGTTACTGTAAAAAGCTAGGAGAAAAGAGAAAAACTATGAGAGTTTCATCAAATCGCTGTTATTCCTTAAATCATCTTAGAGCATACAGGTGACTGATATTAACAGTAACATACGTAGGTGGAGAATGAATTATTGCACAAGGGACTTAGAGAGTCTCATCTTTGTAGACCCTGGAGATGTTAAAAACTTGTAAAAAGGAACAAACAGTAGAAAATGGTGTAGAGAATGTGCTATTGAAGTTGCGTGGCATTTCTAGGGACAGAGAATTTGTCCTGGAAAGGAACACACCAGGAGCACAGGTATTTATCATTGCCTCTCAGCACCTTGTGGGCTGGATTTTAGTATAAATTGAAGATTTATTCTAATAGTTTGAAACAAGGGTGTAATATAACCTGACTTAAAAAAAAAAAAAAAAACCACTGGCAGCTGCGTGTACCAAAAACTCTAGGGGGCAAGAATGGATGCAGATGAAGAAAGCAATTAGGAGGAGGCTTTTCCAACTTTCCACCGATGTGGGAGGCACAACTTGCGCTGGTAGTGGTGGAGGTGTGAATACTGGTTGGATTCTACATGTATTTATTTATTTATTTGATTTTTTTTTGGCTGCACTTCAAGGGGTGGGGAATCTTAGTTACCTGACCAGGGATTGGACCCATGCCCCCTTCTGTGGAAACCTAGAGTCCACTGAATAAATGGAGGAAGTCCTTGTGTTTATTTTGAAGGGCAAGCCCATGAGCTTTGTGTATGGATGGGGGGTTCAAGAAACAAGAGAAAAAGAGGGTTCAGTGATGATTTCTGGGCTTTTGACTTGAGTAAATGGAGTAGGGATTAAGTCTCCCTTAACTGGTGTGGAGAAATCCAGGGAAGGAGCTGCTGCCGCCGCTGTGTGTGTCTGTGAATTCTAATTTTGACACATTGACTTAGAGATACTAATCCACTCCAACTGAATGTCGAGTGAAATGAAAGAATTCACATTCAATACGTGATACTGAATACCAGGGAGGGTCAGGAAGGGGCATAGAACTGACCATGGCAAGGAATAACAGACTAAAGAAAGACATAGAGAAAGACAGAGAAGCTTCAACTTCATGATGGTAATGACTTTGGCCATTAACTAAGAACATTTGAGATGCAGTGAAAAGGCAAAGGATAAGAGGCCTATGGAAGCTTCCTGATGGGAGAGACAGGGGGAAAGTGGGTCTTGTTCTGATGGCAGGGCCATGCTCAGTAAATCTATTTTTTAAAATTAATTAATTTATTTTAATTGTAGGCCAATTACTTTACAATATTGTAGTGGTTTTGCCATGTATTGACATGAATCAGCCATGGGTGTACATGTGTTCCCCATCCTGAACCCTGCCTCCCTCCCCATCCCATCCTTCAGGGTCATCCCATTGCACCAGCCCTGAGCGCCCTGTCTCATGCATCAAATCTGGCCTGGAGATGTGTTTCATATATAATAATCAGTAAATCTTTAATTCAGTTTTCTACTGATGGACAGGGCTGTGTTCCCTCCCTGTTGTTTGACTTGAGACCAAACAACTGCTGACCCATGCCTCCACTGGAACTACTGGACACTCGCTAGCAAGTCTGGGTCAGTCTCTTGTGGAGTCACTGCTCCTTTCTCCTGGGTCCTGGTGCGCACAAGGTCTTGTTTGTGACCTTCAAAAAGAAGCAGGGCAAAGGCTAACAGAATTTGCCAAGAGAAAGCACTGGTCATAGCAAACACCCTCTTCCAACAACACAAGAGAAGACTCCACACATGGACATCTCCAGATGGTCAATACCAAAATAAAACTGATTATAATCTTTGCAGCCAAAGATGGAGAAGCTCTATACAGTCAGCAAAAACAAGACCAGGAGTTGACTGTGGCTCAGATCATGAACGCCTTATGGCCAAATTCAGACTTAAATTGAAGAAAGCAGGGAAAACCACTAGACCAGGTATGACCTAAATCAGATCCCTTTTGATTATACTGTGGAAGTGAGAAATAGATTCAAGGGATTAGATTTGAACGACAGGTGCCCGAAGAACTATGGACGGAGATTCATGACATTGTACAGGAGGCAGGGATCAAGACCATCCCTAAGAAAAAGAAATGCAAAAAGGCAAAATGGTTGTCTAAGGAGGCCTTACAAATAGCTGTGAAAAGAGAAGCGAAAAGCAGAGGAGAAAAAGAAAGATGTACCAATTTGAATGCAAAGTTCCAAAGAACAGAAAGGAGAGATAAGAAAGACTTCCTCAGTGATCAATGCAAAGAAATAGAAGAAAACAATAGAATAGGAAAGACTAGAGATCTCTTCAGAAAAATTAGAGATACCAAGGGAACATTTCATGCAAAGATGGGCACAATAAAGGACAGAAATGGTATGGACCTAACAGAAGCAGAACATATTAAAAGGTGGCAAGAATACACAGAAGAACTGTACTAAAAGATCTTCATGACCCAGATAACCATGGTGGTGTGATCACCTACCTAGAGCCAGACATCCTGGGATGCGAACGCAAATGAGTGTTAGGAAGCATCACTACAAACAAAGCTAGTGGAGGTGATGGAATTCCAGTTAAGCTCTTTCAAATCCTAAAAGATGATTCTGGAAAGTGCTGCACTCAATATGCCAGCAAATTTGGAAAACTCAGCAATGGCCACAGAACTGGAAAAGGTCTGTTTTCATTCCAGTCCCAAAGAAAGGCAATGCCAAAGAATGTTCAAACTACCACACAATTGCACTCATTTCACACACTAGCAAAGTAATGCTGAAAATTCTCCAAGCCAGGTTTCAACAGTACATGAACCGTGAACTTCTAGATGTTCAAGCTGGTTTTAGAAAAGGCAGAGGAACCAGAGGTCAAATTGCCAAAATCCTGCTGGATCATCAAAAAAGCAAGAGAGTTCCAGAAAAACATCTGCTTTATTGATTCCACCAAAGCCTTTGATTGTGTGTCACAACAAACTATGGAAAATTCTTCAAATGATGGGAATACCAGACCACTGTATCTGGCTCCTGAGAAATCTGTATGCAGATCACAAAGCAACAGTTAGAACTGGACATGGAACAACAGACTGGTTCAAAATTGGGAAAGGAGTGAGTCAAGGCTGTATATTGTCACCCTGTTTATTTAACTTATATGCAGAGTACATCATGCGAAATGCTGGGCTGAATGAAGCACAAGCTGGAATCAAGATTGCAAGGAGAAATATCAATAACCTCAGATACACAGATGACCCCACCCTTATGGCAAAGAGTGAAAGTGAATTCACTCAGTCATGTCTGACTCTTTGCGACCCCATGAACTGTAGCCCACCAGGCTCCTCCATCCATGGGATTCTCCAGGCAAGAGGACTGGAGTGGGTTGCCATTTCCTTCTCCAGGGGATCTTCCTGACCCAGGGATTGAACCCAGGTCTCCCGCATTGGGAGAGAGACGCTTTACTGTCTGAGCCACCAGGGAAATGAAGAAGTACTAAAGAGCTTCTTGATGAAAGTAAAGGAGGAGAGTGAAAAAGTTGACTTAAAACTCAACATTCAGAAAACTAAGATCATGGCATCCAGTTCCATCACTTCATGGCAGATAGATGGTGAAACAGGCTGACTTTATTTTTTTGTGCTCCAAAATCACTGCAGATGGTGACTGCCACTGTAGGAAGCAAGTACAAGAGAGAAAAAGCAGACCCTGGGAAAGGCATGCGAAAGCATTATCAACCTTGCTGACCAGACACCTCAAGACAGGACTCTTGGATTAAGCCCAGAGGGAACAGAAAAACATCTTGAAAGCAGGATATGTGCCTGGAGGTGGAAAGCCATCATCAGACTGTTCCATGACCTGGCGTCTCTGAGTCAAGTGTTTTTCGCATCTGGAGCTTTGTTATTGAGACAGCAACTTAAATTATTAGTACAAGTAAATCTTTCTTAGTTCATCTTTATGTTACATTCCTAGCCTATCTTAACAGCCTTGTGGCTCCATATGCTTCTGAGAGCACCTTTTCCCTTGCATGGATTCCCCTGCCTGAAAACATGTAATAAAGCTGACTTGATCAGTTTGGGCACCTTCACCTAGGAGCAGTGTTGGTCTCCTGATCCTCGCTTTCAATTCTTGTGTCTTTCTCATTCTTTCTCTGTATTGCACTTTCGGGAAACCCTGGCTTGTTGAGCCAGGCTCGACATGCAGCCATGAAATTAAAAGACACTTGCTCCTTAGAAGAAAAGCTATGACCAACCAGCATATTACAAAGCAGAGACATTACTTTGCCAACAAAGGTCCATCTAGTTAAGGCTATGTTTTTTCCAGTGGTCATGTATGGATGTGAGAGTTGGACTATAAAGAAAGCTGAGCACCAAAGAATTGATGCTTTTGAACTGTGGTATTGGAGAAGACTCTTGAGAGTCCAAGAAGACTCATGGACTGCAGCACAATCCAACCAGTCCATCCTAAAGGAGATCAGTCCTGAGTGTTCATTGGAAGAACTGATGCTGAAGCTGGAACTCCAGTACTTTGGCCAACTGATGTGAAGAATGCACTTACTGGAAAAGACCCTGCTGCTGGGAAAGATTGAGGGCAGGAGGAGAAGGGGACAACTGAGGATGAGATGGCTGGATGGCATCACCGACTTGATGGACATGCGTTTGAGAAAGCTCTGGGAGTTGGTGAAGGACAAGGAGGCCTGGCGTGCTGCAGTCCATGGGGTCACAAAGAGTTGGACATGACAGCATGAGTGAACTGAAAAGGCAAAGGAAAAAATAAATGGAAGAAAGACAGCCTGTCTTGTTTCCCCAGGTCCCCCTGTTTCTTAGGTGACATTTGTATTTTTACCTCCCAATGGACTTTTGCCCATTTGTAATGGCATCCCAATGGCATCCCAACATGGTTCCTGCCAATCCCAAAGCAGCTTGGTTTCTTGAGCTACCTGCCGAAGCCTTATTCTCTGTTTACTGGTCACTGGAATAGCAACTGAACCACATGTTTGGAATTGTTGGCCTGATGCCATTTAGGAGGCAGTCTTCCATTTCAACCTTACACTGACCCTCATCGACAAACTAACAGAGCTGGCTGAATCAGGACCTCTAGGTCCGTGGCAGAGCCCCAGCATTGCTTTTCCTCTTGAAGCTATGCCCTGAGAGCTCGATGCAAACCCACCACAAGCTTGCAGCAGTGATGGCCAGGGATGCTCAAGGAATCTGCTGAGCCACTGAGGCTTCACTTTCAGCTTCTGTGGATAGGATCTTGTTGAAACCGTCTGATGTCCCTGAAGACAGATAGGACCGCACACTGCATAGCCCCTTGGACTAAATGCCTTGTTGGCCATATGCAGTAAGTCATCTGCATTTCATTATAAATGGAGCAAGAATACATCTGGCCAAGCCTTCCCTTGTAGCACAGTTGGTTAAGAATCCGCCTACAGTGCAGGAGACCCGGGTTTGATTCCTGGGTTGGGAAGACCCCCTAGTGAAGGGAATGGCAATCCACTCCAGTATTCTTGCCTGGAGAATGCCATGGACTGTAGCCTTCCAGGCTCCTCTGTCCATGGGATCTCAAGAATCGGAGATGACTTAGAGACTCTGACTCTTAATAAACCACCAAGTCACAGGTGGTTGGGTTATTTAATTGTTGTTAAACCCATAATGGGGCCTCCCTCTTAGCTCAGTTGGTAAAGAATCTGCCTGCAGTACACAAGACCTAGGTTCGATTCCTGGGTCAGGAACATCCCCTGGACAAGGAAATGGCAACCCACTCCAGTATTCTTGCCTGGAGAATCTCATGGACAGAGGAGCCTGGCGAACTACAGTCCACGGGGCCGTAAGAGCTGGAGACAACTTAGCGGCTGAGCCACCAGCACCAAACCCATGATGAGCTGAAGGCTGCTCACACCGTGAAAGATGTCTCCACTCCAAGCGTGGTGCTCGGTTGCGTTGGTCATGTCCAGCTTTTTGCGACTCCGTGGACTGTAGCCCACCAAGCTCCCCTGTCAATGGGGTTCCCAGCAAGAATACTGGCGTGGCCC
>SJYF01000170.1:3480032-3501705 GCA_006410515.1 Procapra przewalskii | reverse complement strand
ATACAGCCTTGACGTACTCCTTTTCCTATTTGGAACCAGTCTGTTATTCCATGTCCAGTTCTAACTGTTGCTTCCTGACCTGCATACAGATTTCTCAAGAGGCAGGTCAGGTGATCTGGTATTAACATCTCTCTCAGAATTTTCCACAGTTTATTGTGATCCACACAGTCAAAGGCTTTGGCATAGTCAACAAAGCAGAAATAGATGTCTTTCTGCAACTCTCTTGCTTTTTCCATGATCCAGTGGATGTTGGCAATTTGATCTCTGGTTCCTCTGCCTTTTCTAAAACCAGCTTGAACATCAGGGAGTTCATGGTTCACGTATTGCTAAAGCTTGGCTTGGAGAATTTTGAACATTACTATACTAGCATGTGAGATGAGTGCAACTGTGCAGTAGTTTGAGCATTTTTAGACATTGCCTTTCTTTGGGATTGGAATGAAAACTGACCTTTTCCAGTCCTGTGGCCACTGCTGAGTTTTCCAAATTTGCTGGCATATTGAATGCAGCACTTTCACAGCATCATCTTTCAGGATTTTAAACAGCTCCACTGGAATGCCATCACCTCCACTAACTTTGTTCATAGTGATGCTTTCTAAGGCCCACTTGACTTCACATTCCAAGATGTCTGGCTCTAGCTGAGTGATCACACCATCATGATTATCTGGGTCATGAAGATCTTTTTTGTACAGTTCTTCTGTGTATTCTTGCCACCTCTTCTTAATATCTTCTGCTTCTGTTAGGTCCATACCATTTCTGTCCTTTATTGAGCCCATCTTTACATGAACTGCTCCCTTGGTATCTCTAATTTTCTTGAAGAGATCTCTAGTCTTTCCCATTCTGTTGTTTTCCTCTATTTCTTTGCACTGATCGCAAGCTCTAAATCCTCACTAGTGGGTTTTAATATGTCGCCTGAAGTGAATGAGACAGGTTTGTAAGGAGATATGACCGAGCCAAGGGTGAGGGATTGCTTACTGAAGAATCACAGTTTCGTAACAGATCCTGGTCTTTGGCTTCAGCTTGAGGCATTAATGCTGGCTAGCTTTGTGACCTCAGGGATGATGTTGCCTTTCAACATCATCTTCCTTGTTTGTGTGACAATAACATTTACCTTTCTCATTTCCTGAATGAGTAAAACTTCTCAAGTTGGTTCACACAATTCCGGAAAATGGGTAAGATTTTGACGACTTAATATTCCTTTCCTCTATTTCAGGGTCTCTAAAATGTTAAAGTAGATCATACTCTTTTAGGAATTTTTAAATTTTAACTTTTAAAATTAATTAATTATACATACATATATATATGTATGTATGTATATATTTATCTTTGGCCATGCCATGTGGCTTGTGGGATTCTAGGTCCCCGACCAAGGATCAAACCTGTGCCACCTGCATTGGAAGCAAGGAATCTCAACCTCTGGAGTACTGAGGTCACAAGAGCTTAAAGTCCCAAGGCTGAGTATTTCGCAAAGAAGCCAAAATTTCCAACTTTTGTTTGCCCAAATGATGTATTTGAATATTGCTGCAGCTAGGTCATTTTTGCAAATTACCTGATTATTACTGCTTTGGATTAGCCAATTGGCTACAAGTGCAAGTGTGGGAGCTGTGGTGGGAAACTTATAAATGTTGAATCTGCTCAGTACGGAACGTGTTCCCAGTCTTCCTCTGGCACACAAAGCCGCTGACTTCATTCATGTAAACAAAGAGGACCTCCAGTTTGCTCAATAAGAGTTCTCAACTTGGAGCTTCATGCTAAACAGGGACATTCTGAATCAGGCGGGATTTCTTGTGGGTGAGACTGTCTGTGGCCTTTGGAGAAATTTCTCCATTGCCACACCGGGCATCTGCAGAAGGCACTGTGCACACAAGTCTACCAAGAAACTGAAGGTAAGCAGAACTGTTTTAGACAGCTGAACCCTTGTCTCTTCTCAACCTTTCTATTAATTAGGGTTCTATTCTAAAGAATGTGTATTTGTTCATTCTGTTTACAGTCCGTGGAATTCTCCAGGCCAGAATACTAGAGTGGGTTGCCTTTCCCTTCTTCGGGGGATCTTCCCAACCCAGGGATTGAACCCGTGTCTGCCACACTGCAGGCGGATTCTTTACCAGCTGAGCCACCAGGGAAGCCCAAGAACACTGGAGTATGTAGCCTATCCCTTCTCCAGGGGATCTTCCCAACCCAGGAATCAAACCAGGGTCTCCTGCGTTGCAAGCAGATTCTTTACCAGCTGAGGCACCAGGGAAGCCCGATTCTAGAGAATGTGTATTTGCTCATTCATTTCCCCCCTGCAAACCTTTGAAGAGCACTCAGCAGTGTCCCAGGGCTGAGAACGAATTTCTCAAGGAAATTGTGGGTCCCTGGAGCTAGAAAGTCCTTTGAAAATTAAGTATTTTGAGTACAAATCCAGTGGTTTGAACTGTCAGGCTTCTCAGATCCTTTCCCTGAATTATAGACTACTGATCAACCCCTGCCTTTCCCTGCCACCCTTCAGGCACCCATAGGAATCCTGAGTGAAAATGAGAGTCTGCAGGCCCTTGGTCTTCAATCCATGCTTTGGAAGTGTTACTTGCATAGCAAACATCTTCCTTTGAGTGCTGGGCCACATGGCTAAGATGAAGTTTTACTCTTTCAGGCTGCTTTCTGCCAGACCTCGCTCTGCTTATTGATATATTTGGCACTTGGCCCTCAAACGCCAGCCACTTTCTGGTGACGGGTCTGGCACCTGCAGCTGCCCGTCCCTTCCCGACTCCTGCTCTGTCATCTTGAAGCCTAAGCCATCCATCCAGGACTGATCTACCTCCGACAGCCTCACCTCTAACAGTCTAATTGCTCATTCCAACCCCCTATTCTATGAATATATTCCCCTGTCCATCGCCACTGCTGTTCTCTTAGCCTGATAAAGTAAATTCGTCGTACACTCTATATCTTTTCCCACTTGGTTGGACCTGTCTCCTATTTTACTTCTTTCTTTCTCTCTCCTGAAAGTAAAAGTGTTAGTTTTGCTCAGTTGTGTCCAACTCTTTGCGACCCCGTGGACGGTAGCCGGCCTTCTCCTCTGTCCATGTAGATTCTCCGGGCAAGCATGCTGCTATGGGTTGCCTTTCCCTTCTCTTCTCCAGGAAACCACCCCAGCCCAGGGATCAAACCCAGGTCTCCTGCATTGCAGGTGGGTTCTTTACCATCTGAGGCATCAGGGAAACCCCTTCTCTCACCTAGATCCCACAGGTTCAGTTTCGAGTGTCATCCTCTCATTCTCAAATATTTACTTTGCCACTTATCTTTTTTGTTGGTCTAAGCCTGGAAAATCTAACCCTGGTTTGTTTCAATCTGTCTCTTCCACCTCTAGTCTCTGGGTGCTGAGCTCACCTGTGTGGATAAATGCCTCCTCTAAGTGAGGGTTTTCATTTGAACCTGGTCTTAAGCAATGCTGGCGAATCCCTGTGTGTATTCCCAGTCTGTACTTTCACTAACGAACATCAGAAGCCATTCAAATCCTATTTCCCCTTGCTTGAATTTGAAGACCTTCTAATTTTCCCTTAAGTATATATATATATATATATATATATACACACACACACTTACACATACTTACACACACACACACACACACATACCATCTATCACTTCGCAAAACACATCACATACATTTTGCGATGACATAATCCTCAAAACAGCCTACAAAGGAGTTATTATTATGCTTATTTTATAGATAAAGAAAGTGAAGCTCAGAGACATTCAAGTAACGTGACTGCCTACTGCAGCGTTCGCGTTCTTGGCCATCCCATTTCCATTTGTCTTGTTTCGGCTATACGCACGTATGGGCTTCCCTGGTGGCCCAGACAGTGGAGTCTGCTTGCAGTACAGGAGGCCTGGGTTTGATCCCTGGGTCGGGAAGATCCCCTGGAGAAGGGAATGACTACCCACTCCAGTATTTCTTGCCTGGAAAATTCCATGGACAGAGGAGCTCTTGTCCATGGGGTCACAAAGAGTCAGACACAACTTAGCAACGAACACTTTCACTTTTCTTCCCACACACATGCAAGGCTTCTCAGGCGGCACTAGTGGTAAAGAATCTGCCTGTCACTGCAAGAGATGCAAGAGATATGGGTTCGATCTCTGGGTCTGAAAGATCTCCTGGAGGAGGAAATAGCAACTTGCTCCAGTATTCTTGCCTGGAAAACTCCAAGGACAGAGGAGCCCGGCAGGCTGCAGTCCATGGGGTCACAAAGAGCTGGACATGACTGAACACACAGACACACATACACAGGATGTTGGATTTTGCAGAATTGTTGAGATTTTAAAAAAAATTTGCTGTCTCTCCTATAAGCCATCAAAATTACTTGGAATTTCTTGTATTTGTTAATTTTTAGAAAATATGGCTGCTCTTGTATAATGTCTTTAGGTATCTGTGTTCCTTGATCGAGTACATGTAATATGCATATAGACAATATAATTATATATGCAGTCAGGTGTGTGTGTATGAGACTGAAGAATGTTCCTAAGTGTATCTCACTTATATACTATGTTGTCTCAGTAAATTTCCTTATGTTTGCATTCTTATAGGTGCCTGCTATTATCTCCTTGGTATGAGTTCCTAGAAGTGGAATTATTGAATACAAGGTTTTCTCTGTCTTCAAGGTTGCTAACATACAGTTCCAGTTTCTGGGTTTTGCCAGTTGGTACTTGGGCACAACCTTGGGTACGATACTGTGCCTCGAGCAGTGAGCGGCTGTCCTCGGGGGCTTCTTCTTGCTCTTCCAGGATACCTGTCTCAGATCTCCAGGTGTTTTTGTGGGTGTGTTTCTTTCCACAGAGTGTCTTCCTCAGGGAAGGGGCTTGGGTGCTACATAAGATGTTTGTGCTTCGTGAACCCCAGCAACTTCAGATTTTGTATGAATCCTTGGAAGAGAGCATCCCTGAGTCCTTGAAGGTAAGGAAGTAGGGGGAGATGGGGGAAGAGAGGACTAAGGTGTGAAGATAGACTCGGGGTCAGGACTTTCCAGGGCAGATGGAGGTGCAAGTCCAAGATTCCTCCTGCCTGGGTCTATCTTAACACCCATGCCCAATCACCTCCTTTACTTCCCTGGGGATTCTTCAGTATCTTTTAATAAAACTTTTAATTATGTATTGGGGTATAGCTGATTAGCTATGTCGCAGCAGTTTCAGGCAAACAGCACTGGGACTCAGTCATACATGCCCAATATTGTTTTAAAATTGATTTCTGCTCATTTATCTGTGCTGGACCTTAGCTGCAGCATGCAGGGTTGAGCCCCCTGACCAGGGGTTGAGCCTGCCCCCACTGTGCTGGGAGCTCAGGGTCTGAGCCACTAGAGCGCCAGGAAAGACCCTACAATGTCTTTTGCATCAATTCTGCTGCTGCGTGTGGTGGACTCTTCCTTAACTGTCCCAGGCTATCAGTCACCTGCAACTTGATAACCAGAGTGTCTATCTGACACACACATGAGCGTATCACTCCCTTGCCTTAAAATGCTAGTGGTGGTTCATGTCCAAAGCATGAAAGCCCATACTCCTTAACTGGGTATACAAACGTCTATCAGAAATGTCTCTTCATTTCCCAACATGGAAGATGTACTATGCGTTACGATCACTGACCCCTCACAGTTCAGCAGATGGGATCGAATCTCAGTACCTTCAAGCCTCCAATCACGCTCCTTCTCCTAACGGAAATTGCTTGTCTTCCTCTTCCCTTTATTTCACCAGGTTCATTTATTTTTCATGGTCCAATTTAAATGTTAGTTTTTCTGTAAGTCTCCCACCACTTCTGGACAGGTAGTGACTTTGCCTTTTTGCGACCCCACCTGACCCTGTGCACAGACCTATCAGAACACGCGCCTTTTGAAGATTAGACTGTGTATCTCTTTGCCCTTGTAGACTTCACTTGAAGGCAGGGCTACGTCATATCCACCTTTGAATTCTCCATATTAGACACAAATTTAATACATGATAGACAGATGCTGAATAAGTGGTGTGATATTAACGTTTAAAATAGGAAAAATGTCAATAGTATGGATTTTTCAAAAAATGAATGGATGCATGTTAGAGAAGCCAGTTCGTTTGTTAGTGACTTGGATTTGGGGGGATCCTTCCTACACTGTTTTGCAGCATGTCTTTTGATGAATAGTCCAACGTGCCATCCTGGAAACACTAGTCCTGCTGTTTCAAGTCCTTCTTTTAAAAAAGTGTTTATTTGTTTCTGTGGCTGCACCGGGCCTCAGTTGCAGCGCGTGGGATCTCTCACCGCAGCATGTGAGCCCTTAGCTGCACCATGTGGGATCCAGTTCCCTGACCAGGGGTTGAACCTGGGCCCCCTGCACTGGGGGCTGGGAGTCTTAGCCCCTGGACTGTGAGGGAAGTCCCCTATCAAGTCCTTCCAACTCCTGCTTTCACTTCCCGGGCCACCGGCGAGACCCTGTCTCAGAGAGAAACTTCATCCTCGCCTGCTCTGTCTTTGCCCTTGTAGGTGTATGGCACCCTTTTCCACATTAGAAACAAAAACCCGTTCAACCTGGAGGTGCTGGTGGACGCCTGGCCAGAGTATCAGACAGTCATCGTTCGGCCTCAGAGGGAGGTGAGGCCCCCGGCTCCTGAAGGGCAGGCCGCTCACCCTCAGGAAGGGGAAGAGGGGCTGCAGCGAGGGGCTGGTGGGGGTGGGGGGATCTTGCCACACCTGATTCATGCAGATTTGGGAAGGGTTGCTTGGAGGAGAGGGCAGGATGGGGAGACCAAGCGCGGGGGTGGACTGCACAGCCAGCAGTGCAGGACCTGGAAGTTGCTCTCGAATTCCGTCCAGTCAGCTCTCTCCTGTCAAGACTCCGGTGAGAGGCATCCTCCTCATGCTAGATGCCTGCGGGTGCAAACGGTCAGGAAGTGTTTTGCTTTCCCTGTGACTCGATAACCGCAACCCGACAGTACTTTGAGCAGTGATGAGTGTGAGGGCTAAGACCGCTGCTTTCCCAAGACAGAAGATGACGTTGACAAAAATGACGATGTCAGAGGTTTGTGAAAGTAGATGCCATGTTTGTTTCATAAGAGCATCTTCATCTTTCAGGGGAGTATGAGTTGCAAATCCCATCCTTCCCAGAGTAGCGATACTTTAACAGCCCCCGCCGCCGTTATCCATACAGATAGTCATCAGGAGTACTAGAACACAGCATCGCCTGCAGCGGCCCCCGGGGGCGAGCCAGGCTCCCCCGTCCATGGGATTCTCCAGGCCAGAACACTGGAGTGGGGTGCAGTGCCCTCCTCCAGGGGATCTTCCCGACCCAGGGATTGAACCCGCATCTCTTACGTCTCCTGCACCGGCAGGCGGGTTCTTTGCCACTAGCGCCGCCTGGGAATTCACTTTCAGAATTAGCCGAGGCGTCACCTTCTCACAGATCAGGAGCCTGGACCTCAGCCCTGTTCTGCGTGCTCCCCTCCATCCCGCAAGCCCCCACTCTTTTGGGCCTTTAACATGCACTCTCTCGGCTGCACTTTCCATCTCAGACACTGGGACTGCTTGCCCGTCGCCCCAAGGGCAGCCGACTCCAGGGCGCCGCCAGGAAGGAGCCCCTTCCAGTGGCTTATTCTACAAGGGACTCCACGGAAATGTCTGCACCTGTCTCACACGACAGCAACAAAGCCTCTCCAGCAGATTAGTCTCTAGCACTCGGGACGCAGGCAGAGCATTTGCGAACGTTATCACTGCTTAAATGTGACTGGTATTTGTTACGTCAGGAGATGGAGGATGACCTGGATTATTATACCAACACTTACTACATCTTCACCAAAGCTCCTGACAAGTTAGAGGAAGTCTTAGCATGCCCGCAGGTCATCAACTGGGAACAAGCCTTCCAGATCCAAGGTGACTGGTCTAAATTAAAGCCAAAGATGTCTCATTTAATTTATAGTAGATATGAAAGGGGATGAAATGATGTTTGCTTTTCTCCTCTCCACAGGCTGTCAAGAGAGCGTGGGTGAGGCATTACAAAAAGTTGCAGCTTCAAAATCAGTGCAGGTGGATTATCTGAGAACCACGCTTTTTGTGTTTGAAAAACCAACACTCGAGGCATCGAGTGGTGACAAGATGGATTTGATGAAGTTATTAAAAACTCCTAAAGTGCTTGAAGATAAAAGGTGAGATTTTTACCTTTCACCTCTGAAATTTCTGATAGAATAGTTCCGTTGCACTATGGGCCAGACTTGTAAGTGTAGGATCTGAGACTAAATTATAATGATGTTCAGAGCTGCACAGGGAAGACAGGGGACTGTGTTAGGTAATGTTTGCTGAGCTTGGGCAGGAACTTCGTTAGAGTAGCTTCTTTTCAGCTTCCTTAGATCTCACGAGTGCTCCTGGAAGAATATTGGACATCATGGTGGAATTGAAAAACTTTTACTGAAACTATTAACTTTTTGACAAAAAAATACTTCATAACTATGCAAAGTCCCTGTGTGTGTGTGTGTGTGTGTGTGTGTGTGTGTAGTTGCCAAGTTGTACTTGACTCTTTTGTAACCCCAGCGGACTATAGCCCGCCAGGCTCCTCTGTCCATGGGTTTCCCAGGAAAGAAAACTGGAGTGGGTTGCCATTTCCTTCTCCAAAGGCTCTTCCCAACCCAGGGATCAAACCTGCATCTCCTACATTGCAAAATTCTTTACCACTGATCCACCAGGGAAGCCCTATGCAAAGGATACAAATACACAAAGTGAAAAGTGAAGGCTTGCCCACTTGGATTTCCAACAATCTTTCTGCCCATGTGTAGATGCGCTTAGCATTGCTTTTCGAGCTCTGTGTGGATGAGTTGTTTTGTTGGCTTTTCTCTCTGCAACATATGCATGACTATATTGCAATTTACTCTTTTCACTCAGCAATGTGTTATATACATCTTTCACGTAAGCGCTTGCAGGCATCCTTCATTTATTTTGACAGCTGCATAGATTACCACAAGAGGGAGATGTGCAATTCTGTGTGCCCATATTTACACACTTGATTTCTCTCCAGTTCTTCCTGATAACAAAAATTCTGCAATAAATGTCTTCACAAATAGGTCATTGCACAAGTTGTATAAGTATTACTGAACACTGAACTCCTAGAATTGAAATGCCTGGGTAAAATAATATGTGCATTAAATGGAAGATTTTACCAAACTGGGTGGTGTGCATGATGTATGAACATATGATAACACAACATATTAAAAAACCCATCCTTCAGTAGGGACATGGATAGATTTACTATGGTCCAGTCCAAATGCTGGAATAATATACAGTCATTAGCCAGAATGAAGCAGTCCTCTGTGAACTAATAAGGAAACAATTCCAAAAATATATTCTGAAGCAACAGCAACAACAAAAGTATATTCTTAGTGAAGCAACAACATCAGCAACAACTAAAATGGGCAGAATCGTGTAGACAGTGTGACATCACAGCAGAGCACGTCTGAAATTCCAAACAATGCCTCTGGAAAGTTACACAAATTTATCACATCACTGGTCGCCTCTGGAGAAGTTAACTGTGTGACAAGGAATCAGAGAAAAAGGAAACAATTATTTTCCACTGACATCCACTTATGCTTAATAATTGTATCACTATATCAAAAATAAATAAAAACTGAATATACACTAAACACATAGAATTGATTTAGTCAGCAGAGTCAATAATATTTGAACCCTGCTCTGGCTCAACTATGTTCCCATGAGAATCATAAAAGAGATGTCTGCATGGAGAAAAATGGTAGATAGGGATTAAATAATACTTGACATGATAACTGGAAATGTGGAATGAAGTGCCTGTCCTAAGGCAGTTCTTTATTTCCTCTAAACCCAAATATATATTTGGATGTCTTGCCCCTCCAGGTTTAACTGTGGCACAGGAGGAAGGCATGTGAGGATGCTGGAGGTCTTTGAGGAGGTAGGACCAGAATCAGTTTGAGGATGATAGAGAGAAAGCCTCACCTATGCGTAGACAGTTGAGAGCCCTTGTGACCCCACCCAATGGCAAATGTGAAGTGACTTTGAAACTGACAAGTTCCTGGAAACTCTTCCTCCTTGAGAAGGGGGTGGGACTTCTTAGATCTTCCTTCTGCGCCAACCGCTCCTTCCCACATAAGATGTTGTTCTGATTTTGCAGATGAGAAGATGCAGTCTCAGGTAACGTGTCCAATAGTAGAATCAGGGCTAAAACCCTGATTGTTACCACACACACAAAAATCCAATATCCTTTCTCCCTATGTTTCTGCTTCTGAAACTGCATTTTTGTACTTCGCTAGTGGTGTGTGGTGATGGGTTTTGGGACACATGAAGCCATAAGATCAACATGGCTCTCATCTCCCTATGATGTACATTTTGTTGAACTCTCTGTTCGAAGAAACATTATCTTGTGTATTTAGATATTTTGTGAAGTATAATTTGAAATCTAAATGTTTAAATGGAAGTTTAGTTGACTTACATCATGTTAGTTTCAGGTGTACAGCATAGAGGCTCCATACTTTCTAGGCTCTATTTCATTTAAAAGTCCCCTCAACATAATGAATATGCTTCCCTGCGCTGTATATCCTTGTAAGCGATCCCTCTTATACACCGTAGCTTGAACCTCTCAATAACGCATTTTCCATACAAGAAACTTTAAAGAAAATTCAGCCACATGGAAGGTTGCACGGCTTGTAGTCCTTGTTCTTTTAGGAACATATACAGTTATTCTCCTTTGTTGGGGTGTTTGGTTGGGCTTTTTGAGATATGCTATACTATATCTAGCTGACTCTCTGCTATTAAATGTATCATAAATGACCGAGGATTTTCTCACTTTCAATTATTTGGGAACATTTTTAAGCAGGCATATAAATAGTTGTGTGTGTGTGTGTGCGTGTGTGTGTGTGAAGTGTACATCTATGTCTTCCTCTGGGCTGTGGATCCTTAAGGAAAGGGAAGTGTCATATTTTCTGCCGTCCTGATGGTTTCTAAACGTTGGCTGAATAGATGTACGTTTTTTCCTTGACAGGAAAGAAACCTTTCAGAGCGTCTTCCTGGATGTCTCGCATGCAAGGCTTGTGAATGAGCACTGGGAGTTGGGAAAGAATGAGAAGAGCTTGAAATATATTGAACGCTGTCTCCAGAATTTTGCAGGATTTGGTATTCTGAGTTCAGAAGGGAACCCCATCTCTTGGTTTCTGACAGAACAGTCCTGTGAGATAAGAATGGGTTACACTTTCCCCCAATACCGAGGCCAAGGCCACATGTGGCAAATGGGTTGCCACAGTATAGCATATTTTTTTTCCAAAAAAATACCATTTTATATCCATGTGGCAGAAGATAAAGAAAAACCTCAACAAATGTTGCTCAATTTTGGGTTCAAGAATGCTCTTTGTGGCTGGCATCAGTGGAAATGCATCCCGAAGAAATACTGTTGATGGTACTATTGTCCATTTCAAGTGTTTCTTATCAGGGGAAAAAAAACACCAGTGCAAACAAATGTGGTAGTCTACAGAGCAACAAAAGCCATCCGCTGACCTGGGGCTCAGGCACTGCTCAGGCCACACTTCCATACCAGTTTTATCTTCTTTCTCTTGTATATTGCAGAACATTAGAAGCTTGGCTCCTTGCTGTCACGCTTTTCCTTTATGGTGAGAAATGTCTCAGAGTTGAAATTACCCAGTGTCAATCATTAGTGCTATCATATCCCATTTTCTTCTTTGAAGAAGACTTCTTTCAGGGAAGAATTTTGCTTTTTCATGCTTCTAATTTTAGAATAAAATGTCTCCTTTGAAAGTCTCTTTTCTGGTGTTCTTCTCTTCTTCCTACAAAGTCTCCCAAAGGATCTTTGAAGATGCCTCAGCATCATTGCTTTTGGTCTTGGGTGCCCTCAAAAGTGCTTTGAGGTACTATACTGAAGTAACTTATGTGGCCACCAGTGAACGTTTGGTTTTCTGACTAGCTTTTTATCACAGAAACTTGGTTGAGTTGAGTTGTATAGCCTCACTTCATATTTTTGATAAGATTTTAGATCTATGCTGTATTAGTTTCCTATTGTTGCTGTAACAAATCACCACAAATTTAGTGACTGATGATCCAGCGGCAAGATCTACCATATGATCCATCAATCCCACTCCTGGACATATATCCTGAGAAAACAATAATTTAAAAGATATACGTGCACCCCAATGTTCATTGCAGCACTCTTTACAACGGCCAAGACAGGGCAGCAACCTAAATGTCCATCAGCAGAGGAATGGAAAAATAAGACGTGGTAAAAACGTGCAGCAGCATATTGCTCAGCCATAGAAAGAAAAATGATGCCATTTGCAACAAGCTGGTTGGATCTAAAGGCTGTCACACTGACTGAAGTAAGTCGGACACAGAAAAACAAATATCACATGATACATGTGTATGTGAAATCTTAAAAAGGGATACAAGTGAACTTATCTACCAAACAAATAGAGTCACAGATACAAAAAGCAAATTTATAGCCACCAGGGGATAAGGGAGGAGAAGGATAAATTGGGAGATTGGGCTTGACGTATACACACCACTGTACATGAAATGGATAACTAATAAGGATCTACTGTGGAGCACAGGGAACTGTACTTGACACTTTGTGATGGCCTACACGGGAAAAGAATCTAAAGAGAGAAGATATATGTAAACGTATAACAGAGTCACCTTGCTGTACACCTGAAACTAACCCAAAACAGTAAACCACGCAAATCAACTATACTGCAATAGAAACTATTTTTAAAACTTAGTGACTTAAAGCAACAATTATTACCTTAAGTTTCTGATAGTCAGAAACTTAAAATGGGTCTTGAAAGTGAAAGTGTGAAAACATTAGTTGCTCAGTCTTATCCAACTCTTTGTGACCCCATGGACTGTAGCCCTCCAGGCTCCTCGGTCCATAGAATCCTCCAGGCCAGAATACTGGAGTGGGTGGCCATTTCCTTCTCCAGGGGATCTTCCTGACCCAGGGATCAAACCCAAGTCTCCTTCGTTGCAGGAGGATTCTTTGTTTTCTGAGCCACCAGGGAAGCCCTAAATGAGTCTTATGGGATAAAAATAAAAGTGTTGGCAAAGCCAGCTTCTGGAGTCTTTAGGGGAGAATCTATGTCCTTGCCTTTTGAGCCTGAAGAAGTTTTCCACATCCCTAGGCTTGTGATTCTACACCACTTTACTTTTTCTCCCTACTTCCATCATCTTTACATAGTCTCCTCTTCAGTTCAGTTCAGTTCAGTCACTCAGTCGTGTCTGACTCTTTGTGACCCCATGAATCGCAGCACGCCAGGCCTCCCTGTTCATCACCGTCTCCTGGAGTTCACTCAGACTCACGTCCATCGAGTCCATGATGCCATCCAGCCATCTCATCCTCGGTTGTCCCCTTCTCCTCCTGCCCCCAATCCCTCCCAGCATCAGAGTCTTTTCCAATGAGTCAACTCTTCGCATGAGGTGGCCAGAGTACTGGAGTTTCACCTTCAGCATCATTCCTTCCAAAGAAATCCCAGGGTTGATCTCCTTCAGAATGGACTGGTTGGATCTCCTTGCAGTCCAAGGGACCCTCAAGAGTCTTCTCCATCACCACAGTTCAAAAGCATCAATTCTTTGGCACTCTGCCTTCTTCACAGTCCAACTCTCACATCCATACATGACCTCAGGAAAAACCATAGCCTTGACTAGACGGACCTTAGTCGGCAAAGTAATGTCTCTGCTTTTGAATATGCTATCTAGGTTGGTCATAACTTTTCTTCCAAGGAGTAAGCGTCTTTTAATTTCATGGCTGCTGTCACCGTCTGCAGTGATTTTGGAGCCCCAAAAAACAAAGTCTGACACTGTTTCCACTGTTTCCCCATCTATTTCCCATGAAGTAATGGGACCGGATGCCATGATCTTTGTTTTCTGAATGTTGAGATTTAAGCCAACTTTTTCACTCTCCTCTTTCACTTTCATCAAGAGGCTTTTTAGTTCCTCTTCACTTTCTGCCATAATCTCCTTCTGTGTCCCTCTTACAAGGACACTTGTCATTGCCCTTGCAGGGTATTTGGTCCTATCTAAGAAGTCCTTAAGACATTTGGTCCATGCCAAATGCTGGGAGAAATATCAATAGCCTCAGATATGCAGATGACACCACCCTTATGGCAGAAAGTGAAGAAGAACTAAAGAGCCTCTTGATGAAAGTGAAAGAGGAGAGTGGAAAAGTTGACTAAAAGCTCAACATTCAGAAAACTAAGATCATGACATCCGGTCCCATCCCTTCGTGGCAAATAGATGGGCAAACAGTGCAAACAGTGTCAGACTTTATTTTTTGAGGCTCCCAAATCACTGCAGATGATGACTGCAGCCCTGAAATTAAAAGACACTTACTCCTTGGAAGAAAAGTTATGACCAACCTAGACAGCATATTAAAAAGCAGAGACATTACTTTGTCAACAAAGGGCCGTCTCGTCAAGGCTATGGTTTTTCCAGTAGTCACGTGTGGATGTGAGAGATGGACTATAAAGAAAGCTGAGCATGGAAGAATTGATGCTTTTGAACTGTGGTGTTAGGGAAGACTCTTGAGAATCCTTTGGACTGCAAGGAGATCCAACCAGTCCTTCATAAAGGAGATCAGTCCTGGGTGTTCCCTGGAAGGACTGATGTTGAAGATAAAACTCCAATACTTTGGTTACCTGATGCGAAGAGCTGACTCATTGGAAAAGACCCTGATGCTGGGAAAGATTGAAGGTGGGAGGAGAAGGGGATGACGGAGGATGAGATGGTTGGATGGCATTAGTGACTCAATGGACATGAGTTTGAGTAAACTCTGGGAGTTGGTGATGAATAGGGAAGCCTGGCATGATGCAGTCCATGGGGTCACAAAGAATCAGACACGACTGAGTGGCTGAACGAAACTGCAGATCAGGGAAGCTGGAAGAAGACTCAAGGAGCTGTGGGGACTGCAGACACATTTATTCTCCCCAGGAAGCAGCAGCAGTGGCGGCAGTGGCGAGTCTTCAAAGCCTGCTGCTGCTGCTGCTAAGTCACTTCAGTCGTGTCCGACTCTGTGCGGCCCCATAGACGGCAGCCCATCAAGCTCCCCCGGCCCTGGGATTCTCCAGGCAAGAACACTGGAGTGGGTTGCCATTTCCTTCTCCAATGCATGAAAGTGAAAAATGAAAGTGAAGTCACTGAGTTGTGTCCAACTCCTAGCGACCCCATGGACTGTAGCCCAGCAGGCTCCTCCGTCCATGGGACTTTCCAGGCAAGAGTACTGGAGTGGGGGGCCATAGCCTTCTCTGCTTCAAAGACTGAGACACTAAGACAGATCAAAGAGGCCCATGGCCCAGTGCCCCCTGGGTAAGCAGTATCGCTGTTCACAGAACACAGACATGCAGTGTGAGGCCATGAGACAGTGGGACAGGAGGGCCTGACTGACTCTGTGTTGTCACTTCACTTCTCCACAGCATTCTATCTTTAATCAATGTTATCCCATTTCACGTCGAAGGTAAAACAATTCCATTTGCTCCCTTTGTGCTATTGTTAAAGCATCATCTTCTTCATTTACTGTGACTCTGCTCTACAGTTATTATGCTCTTACTGTTTCATCTCTAAGTCGTGTCCAACCCTTTGGTGCCCCTGTGGACTGTAGCCTGCCAGGCTTTTCTGTCCATGCGACTCTCCAGGCAAGAACACTGGAGTGGGTTGCCATTTCCTATTCCAAGGGCTCTGCCTGACTCAGGAATCAAACCTGTGTCTTCTGCTTTGGCAGGTGGATTCTTTTACCTCTGAGTCATGAAAGAAGCCCTGTACAGTTACTATATTTGAATTTAAAATAGTCGATTGTTTGTAAAGAATTTAAGAAAAGAAAGAAACATAGCTTTAAACCACTTATATTGTCAATAGTCTCTCTAACTGCAGTTCCAAAATATCATTGAATTTAATTTCCTTTTGGTTTACAGACTATTTTTTTCTTGTAGGGCAGATATGTCTTGTTTATCTGAAACTTGTTTTTTGCTTGTGTTTTGCAAGGATATTTTGTTTGATATGAAATTTCAGGCTTTCAGCATTTTTTAAATGTCATTCTATTGTAATAGGGAAGAATGTTTGTATTCTGCAAGTTAATCACTAAAAGGATATTGCATGTAAGCTTGAATTATACATAATGGCCCCTCTCTGGGAACCCTGCCTCCCAGATAAGGAGTGTTAAACTAAAATGCCTTTGTTTAGCTCACAGGAAACATCCCCGACTAGGCCCACCTGTGAGTGGCTTCAGGAAGGAAGGAACACATTCCTTCTGAGTCTGATTGGAACCAGGAAATGGTTGACTTGACTCCTTTCCCTTTTAGTATGAAAACAGCCTGAATCCTAACTCAGGAAAGAGGGCTCTTCAGGGCCTGAGTCCATCATCTTTCTGGTCTGCTGGCTTTCTGAATAAAGTCATTCTTCCTTGTCCCAACAACTTGTTTCTCGACTTGTTGGTGTACAGTGCTAATGAAGAGGAAACAGAACAGGCTCAATCCTGAAAGCAGGACTCCATCCTGGGCTGGACCATGGGCTGTGAGCTATACACCCAGGGTCTATGTGCCGGGAGCCAGCACGGGAGATCCCACCCATGACAAGGTCACGTGGAGAGGCCTGATGGGCAAGGCAAGTCAGGTCTCGAGGGGTCCTCTGTCTGAGCATCTACCCTGAAACCAAAACCTGTCTGTTTACTGTCTGCCACACTATACTCTTCTGACATTGCCACCTTTCTCTGGAAAAATTAACTTAGAGCTCCAACAGTCTCCTGCATATAAAAAGAATGTCTTGGTTTAAACCCCTTTGATGTCTTTCTAACTTATCTGACCAGACTTCACAACTTATGGATTGTTTACAGCCCCCAACTGTGAGAGGCACGAAGCTCAAAACATCTTAAAGATATAGAGCCTTTTGGAGCTAAGAATTAGTTTGGTGAAGAGTTTGTTGAGTTAATGTTTGCCACCAGGCCTCCATATCCTTTATCTTTTAGGCACCTGGGAGGATATTACTCAATGTAAACGGGATGCAGAAATAGGAATATAGTAGTTTTGATGTTAGCAATACTAGACTTTTGAGTTAATGAGTTTTCTCTTTGTTATAAATCACTGTACCCCACTTTCTTGTTATAAATTGTTGTATCCTTGCTAAGTAAGAATGTAACATTATTTAGTGCTTTCTGAGAGTGGCACCAGACTTTGGGAAGAACAACACTATTACCCTTGTCAGAAAAGGGCCATAAAATGTTAATTGGCCTTCTGGCCATAAGATGATGTAAATCACCTAAGACTTGTGTATACAACTAGGTATGCAGAGAGAAAACCTGGTCTCGATAAGAGTCAGGGCAGTTGACACTGCATAATTTTGTATTATCCATTGATCTCTATGTATAATCAAAAGTATAAAAAGCCTTCTGAACAATAAAGGACTGACCAGTTTCTTAGACTAGTCTCTCGAACTAGTTTCTTGGAAATCTGGCTCCCCCTGGGTCTCTCTCTCTCTTTCTCCCTCTCCCTCCTTCTCCTTTTCTGGCTGAATTCCCATCTGGAGCGGGGAGGCTCGTCGAGTCTACTTACTTGCCCTGGCTTCTAAGATCCACGTGAAAGGGAGCCTAAGGTGGGGCACCCTTCGATATTCAAGTGGACGCTGGTGGCCCAACGTAGATGGTGCAATTCCTTGTCTGAAACTTTATTGGCTTTCCACGTAAACTAAGTTATTCAGCATCTTTTCTCCTCTAAATTTCCCACTACACTATTATTTCCTAATCTCTCTTTATATTCTTAATTAAATAGTCCTTTTCCAGACTCTGACTCCATCCCCGCTTCGAATTCCCTGGATCCTCTGGGGCTGGACCACAGCATCTATGGAAGCAACATACCAGGGCTCATACCTAGACTGTCCATTGCCTAAAAGAATACTCTAACTATCTGTGTGAGCAAATAGAATCATACATTCTATTATGCTTATTGGGGTGTGACCACAGGCCTATTGATAATCGTCGAGTGTTAACTCCCTAGGATTAAGGTATACCGGTTAACCAATTGTATCTTTCTTTTCCTTTGTTCAGACTAGTTTCAGGGAGTTCGGGGAGGTGGGTTTGGGCACGTACACTTAGGGTATATAACGTTTTCACAGAAACCAGTCAAGGTCCTTGGCTAAGAGGAGACTCTGCCTTGGGCCTGCCACTATGATAGCCCACACTCCACTCTGCATTGTCCCGAGCGAGCATTTCCCAGAACTCATGGCTAAAGCACAAGTAGTGAGAGCTTGGATTAGTAACAAACCCTGGGGAGCCAAGCAGGGGCCTTGCTGCCTGTGGCCTGATGCTCCGGCTCCCTCACCACCCTGGCAGGTTTCTGGGTGAGACTCTAAGCAGCTGTGGATGCCAGTCATTGCTTCACAATTCCACAAGGTGGCACTGGCTGACCCAGTGCTTGGCACTTAGAGGAAGGAATCAACATTGGGGAGAGGACAAACTGCCTACAGTGGGGTAGGCCGCTCCAGTGTATGCACCCAGAAGTTTTATTTCCTCTCTGCAGGGGCTTTTTCTCCAGAATAAGTCAGGTTTTTTTTTATTCGAGGAGGGGTGCCCCATGGGAAAGAGGTAAGAGTTGCTGAACTTTTACCCCGTTTGTGAACCAGTCTCTGTTTTCATTTTTCGTTTTCTCTGAGGCTAGCATTTGTGTGCCATTTGTGTTTTGTCGGTCTTGAATTTGGCTTTAAAATAGGGGAATGTTTCACTACCCCTAAAGAAGATTCCCCCAGGGCACACTTTGGGTAAGCGATCTAATGAGGGCCATGAACCCCCGACTGAGAGGGGGATATTTTATTGTGGCAAGGCATGGTTGCAGTACGTGTTAGGGTCTCCATGAGGGGTTTTAGGCGGGGTCAGCACGGGGCCCTGTTCCCACATACTGTCCCCCTGGCCATGTTAATACACAGTGTGTGCTCTCCAGTGTTGCTGGTATATGTGAAACCACAGGTCCAGACTCGAAGGTTTATCCAGGGGGTTTCGTCCTTTAAGGGTTCTCGTGCTGTTGCTCCAGGGCTTCTTGGGTGGCCCAGTGGTGAAGAATCTGGCTGCCAATGCAGGAGATGCAGGGTCAGTCCCTGGTTTGGGAAGAAGCCCTGGAGGAGGGCATGGCAACCCGCTTCAATATTCTTGCCCCTGGAGAATCCCACGGACAGAAGAGCATGGCCGGCTACAGTTCATGGGGTTGCAAGAGAGTCAGACATGACTTAATGACTAAGCAACAGCAATTTTTTCTCCATTTACAGCCAAATCAATTTTGTGATATTCAAAACTTTTACTGATGTCAAATGGAGGAAAGGAACAGGGGGAAAAAAAGCTCCTCCTGTCCAAGAGTGGGATACTCCCAGGGAAAAGAGAAAGGTTCCGTTTGGTTCTTAAAATCACCAAAAGCCCCAACCTAGAATTCCGCCTGGTTGCTTGGTGCCAAACCAAAAGTGTATCCTTTTAATGCTTAGAAAGGACCAATGGCTATTTACAGCCTTACAGAGCTTTTCCCCTTTGGCTCTTTTGTGAAGAAGCAAAGAAGAATGATGAGATCCTTTATGTGCAAGCATGTAGGCTGTTACATCAGGGAAAGGAAGAAAATGAAGGAAATGAGACTGAGGATACGGTGCTTCAAACCTTAACTCCTGGGGCTGAACTAGATGTCTCAGCCACTCCTGCTGCTCCACTAATACATCCATGCCTTCCACCACCTTCCCTTCCTACCCTGCCCCAATTCCTGACACCAGGGCTCAGGAATTCCCCATCTTCTACAGATCGCTTAGAAAATCCTGTGTTAGATTCTGGGGCAGAGGGACTTGTCCTGGTATTACCATCTAAGACCAAACAGGGCAGCCAGTTTGGGCCAAGAGCCACTCCTAGGGCAGGACTGTCTCTGTGGTTATCTCAGGTGTGTGTGCTTGTCACTTCAGTTGTGTCTGACTCTTCACAACCCCATGGACTATAGCTTACCAGGCTCCTGCATCCATGGGATTCTCCAGGCAAGAACACTGGAGTGGGGCGCCATTTCCTTCTTCAAGGGCTGTTATCTCATGAGTTCAGCCTTTCAGTCGTGTCCGACTCTTTGCGACACCATGGACTGCAGCGCGCCAGGCCTCCCTGTCCATCACCAACCCCCAGAGCTCACTCAGACTCACCTCCATTGAGTCAGTGATACCATCCAACCATCTCATCCTCTGTTGTCCCCTTCTCCTGCCTTCAGTCTTTCCCAGCATCAGGGTCTTTTCCAATGAGTCAACTCTTCGTATCAGGTGACCAAAGTATTGGAGCTTCAGCTTCAACATCAGTCCTTCCAATGAACACTCAGGACCGATTTCCTTTAGGATGGACTGGGTGGATCTCCTTGAAGCCCAAGGGACTCTTGAGAGTCTTCTCCAAAATCACAGTTCAAAAACATCAATTCTTTGGTATGCAGCTTTCTTTATAGTCCAACTCACATCCATACGTTACTACTGGAAAAACCGTAGCTTTGACTAGACGGATCTTTGCAGTAAAGTAATGTCTCTGCTTTTTAATATGCTGTCTAGCTTGGTACACACAGTCAAATGTTTTGGCATAGTCAATAAAGCAGAAATAGATGTTTCTCTGGAACTTTCTTGCTTTTTCCATGATCCAGCAGATGTTGGTAATTTGATCTCTGGTTCCTCTGCCTTTTCTAAAACCAGCATGAACATCTGGAAGTTCATGGTTCACGTATTGCTGAAGTCTGGCTTGGAGACTTTTGAACATTACTTTACCAGTATGTGAGATGAGTGCAATTGTGTGGTAGTTTGAGCATTCTTTGGCATTGCCTTTCTTTGGAATTGGAATGAAAACTGACCTTTTCCAGTCCTGTGGCCACTGCTGAGTTTTCCAAATTTGCTGGCATATTGAGTGTAGCACTTTCACACCATCATCTTTCAGGATTTGAAGTAGCTCAACTGGAATTCCATCACTTCCACTAGCTTTGTTCGTAGTGATGCTTTCTAAGGCCCACTTGACTTCACATTCTAGGATGTCTGGCTCTAGGTGAGTATTCACACCATTGTGATTATCTGGGTCGTGAAGATATTTTTTGTATAGTTCTTCCGTGTATTCTTGCCACCTCTTCTTAATATCTTTTGCTTCTGTTAGGTCATACCATTTCTGTCCTTTATTGGGCCCATCTTTACATGCAATATTCCCTTGGTATGTCTAATTTTCTTGAAGAGATCTCTAGTCTTTCCCATTCTGTTGTTTTCCTCTATTTCTTTGCATTGATCGTTGAAGAAGGCTTTGTTATCTCTTCTTGCTATTCTTTGGAACTCTGCATTCAGATGCTTATATTTTTCCTTTTCTCCTTTGCCTTTCGCTTCTCTTCTTTTCACAGCTATCTGTAAGGCTTCCCCAGACAGCCATTTTGCTTTTATGCATTTCTTTTCCATGGGGATGGTCTTGATCCCTGTCTCCTGTACAATGTCATGAACCTCCATTCATAGTTCATCAGGCACTCTGTCTATCAGATCTAGTCCCTTAAATCTATTTCTCAGTTCCACTGTATAATCATAAGGGATTTGATTTAGGACATACCTGAATGGTCTCATGGTTTTCCCCACTTTCTTCAATTTAAGTCTGAATTTGGCAATAAGGAGTTCATGATCTGAGCCACAGTCAGCTCCTGGTCTTCTTTTTGCTGACTGTATAGAGCTTCTCCA
>SJYF01000170.1:3467087-3480011 GCA_006410515.1 Procapra przewalskii | reverse complement strand
CATCTTTGGCTGCAAAGAATATAATCACTCTGATTTTGGTGTTGACCATCTGGTGATGTCCATGTGTAGAGTCTTCTCTTGTGTTGTTGGAAGAGGGTGTTTGTTATGACCAGGGCGTTCTCTTGGCAAAACTCTATTAGCCTTTGCCTTGCTTCATTCCATACTCCAAGGCCAAATTTTCCTGTTACTCCAGGTATTTCTTGTGGAAAATTCTGAAAGAGATGGAAATATCAGATCACCTGACCTGCCTCTTGAGAAACCTATATGCAGGTCAGGAAGCAGCAGTTAGAACTGGACGTGGAACAACAGACTGGTTCCAAATAGGAAAAGGAGCACATCAAGGCTGTATATTGTCACACTGCTTATGCAACTTATATGCAGAGTACATCATGAGAAACGCTGGGCTGGAAGAAGCACAAACTAGAATCAACATTGCCAGGAAGAATATCAATAACCTCAGATATGCAGATGACACCACCCTTATGGCAGAAAGTGAATAGGAACTAAAGAGCCTCTTGATGAAAGAGAAAGAGGAGAGTGTAAAAGTTGGCTTAACGCTCAACATTCAGAAAATTAATCATGGTATCCAGTCCCATCACTTCATGGGTAATAGATAGGAGAACAGTGGAAACAGTGACAGACTTTATTTTCTTGTGCTCCAAAACCACTGCAGATGGTGACTGCAGCCATGAAATTAAGACACTTGCTCCTTGGAAGAAAAGCTATGACCAACCTAGCTCAGTTCAGTTCAGTTCAGTTCAGTTGCTCAGTCGTGTCCAACTCTTTGTGACCCCATGAATCAGCACGCCAGGCTTCCCTGTCCATCACCAACTTCCAGAGTTCACTCAAACTCATGTCCATCAAGTCGGTGATGCCATCCAGCCATCTCATCCTTGGTCGTCCCCTTCTCCTCCTGCCCCCAATCCCTCCCAGCATCAGAGTCTTTTCCAATGAGTCAACTCTTCGCATGAGGTGGCCAAAGTACTGGAGTTTCAGCTTTAGCAGCGTTCCCTCTAAAGAAATCCCAGGGTTGATCTACTTTAGAATGGAGTGGTTAGATCTCCTTGCAGTCCAAGGGACTCTCAAGAGTCTTCTCCAACACCACAGTTCAAAAGCATCAATTCTTCGGCGCTCAGCCTTCTTCACAGTCCAACTCTCACATCCATACATAACCACAGGCTTGATTAGATGGACCTTTTTCGGCAAAGTAACGTCTCTGCTTTTCAATATTCTGTCTAGGTTGGTCATAACTTTCCTTCCAAGGAGTAAGCGTCTTTTAATTTCATGGCTGCAGTCACCATCTGCAATGATTTTGGAGCCAACTTTTTCACTCTCCTGTTTCACTTTCAACAAGGTGAAGAGATCTGACAAAATGTGGTCCACTGTAGAAGGCAATGGCAAATCACTTTACTATTCTTGAGAACCCTGTGAATGTTATACAGGAGGCTAAATGCAAATGGCCAGCCTGCTGGGTTCCTCAGGCATCTGTAAGTGGTGAGATCACAGCCATCCTTATAGGGAGGATCCTGGACACCTTGGCAGTTAATGCTTGGCAGTAACTATGGCTGAACCACACTGGGACCTCATGAGAAAGACTGCCCTTATTAGGTCCCCACTTATTATGCATCAAGCAGGGCTTTGAAAAGGGAAACCAAAGCTTAAGAGTTTGAACAATATTGAAAAAATTCAGCAAAACAATGAAGACCTCTCTGAAATTTTAGAAAGGATTTATCAAGACTACAGGGCTCCCTGGTGGCTCAGAAAATAAAGAATCTGCCTGCCAGTGCAGGAGACACAGGTTTGATCCCTGGGTCAGGAAGATCTCCTGGAGAAAGACATGGCAGCCCACTGCAATATTCTTACCTGGAGACTCCCATGGACAGAGAATCCTGGTGGGCTACAGTCCACGGGCCGTAGAGAGTCAGACACCACTGAGTGATTAACACACACAGACGCCATGCTAATACAGACCAGGAGCCCCTGAAAATATTAGAATGGTAAATTTGACCTTTTTTTAGCAAAGTACCTCAATCAGGAGAAAGTTGCAAAGCTTAGGTCTTACATTTAGAATGAACAATTCTCAGTTGGTTGGTGTTGCTTATAAAGCATTCAACAGGGAACAGCAGAAGAAAGATGCAAGGCCAAATGCCGCTCTCTTGGGGGCAAGCATTGAACACCTGAAAGGCAAGTAACCTGGAGACAGTCAAGCACTATTGAGGAGGGAATAATGCCCTTACGGCAAGAAAGACAACACGAAGAAATGATTGGCCTAGGCCAAAACATAAAAACAAAAATGAGAAAAGATGAGAGCCTCTCGTACGGTAGAGACGATCATGGTGATGAAGGACAAGGCCTGGGGCTCCCTTGGACTTGAGGTGCCTAATTCCCCATAGGAGCCCAGGATATAATGGTGCGGGATGAGCTGATGAACTTTCTGGTGATAGAGCTCGTCCTGAAGTTTTTCACCAAGACAGCTTGGGGTCAGAGTCACACCAGACTGTACTTTAAGCCTATACAGATGGTACTCATGAGAATCCCAGAAAAGGAGACAGAGGTCTTCCCCACTTCATCAACCACACTCCCTCCTGGGTCTGTGAAAAGTAGCCACTAATATTTGTGGACATTTTTTTCAGTGTGGGTGAAAGCATATCCCACTTGGACAGAAAGTCTCTGAAGAGGATACCTGGGTCCTGAACAAACCAAAAGCTGAACGCAAGCATAGCATCACCATTGATATCTCCCTGTGGACATTTGAGACCAGCAAGTACCATCACTGATGCCCCAGGACACAGAGACCTTATCAAAAATGTGATCGTGGGCCATCCGAGACTGATGCTGCTGACCTGATTCCTGTTGCTGCCGGTGAATTTGAAGGAGGTTATCTCCAAGAATGGGTAGACCTTTGGGCATGCCCTTCTGGCTTCCTCTCTGTGTGATACGTCTGGTTGCTGGACATAATGACAGATCCCACTGAACCACTTTACAGCCAGAAGAGATGAGGACTTTGCTAAGAAATTCAGCACCTACGTGAAGAAAATTGACTCCAGCCCTGACACAGTAGCATCCATGCAATTTCTGGATAGAACAGTGACAACATGATGGAGCCAAGGGTAACATGCCTTGTTTCAAGAGTTGGAAAGTCATCCCTAGAGATGGTAATACTGGTGGGACAAAGTGTTAAAGGGTTTTATCCGATTCAAACAGCTGTAGATAAAGAAAGAGGATTTTTACTGCTAACTGAAGATTCTAAGAAATATTCATCTCTCCATTTGGCAGGAAATAGCCAGAGTGGTCTTAATCCTTTTCCCCACAAGTTTGTGGAATGAACATTGACAGTGGAGAAACCTAACAGGGAAAAACCTTTGTATTCTATTTACAAGTTAATCACTAAAGCAGTACAACTTTAAGCTTAAATTGTATCTCTGCGAATGAGAGATGGGGCATTATGTATAATTTTCATAATTCCCTATTATCTCTGCCCCCGAGATAAGGAGGTGCAAGCTAAAATAGTTTGTTAAGCTCACAGGAAACGTTGGGACCAGACCCACCTGTGAATGATTGTAGGAAGGAAGAAATGAACACGTCCCATCCAGAGGCTGACCCAAACTAGGAAATGTTTTATTTTAATCCCTCCCCTTTAAGTAGCAAAGAAGCCTGAGTTCTTCCTCAGCCAAGACGGTTCTCTGGGACGCAAGCCAACTGCCGTTTGGGCCTGTTGGCCTTTGAATAGTCACTGCTCTTTGCTAAGACTGTCGTCTCTTGATTTACTGGACGACTCAGCGACGCTGGGGTCTTCCCGACCTCGACCTCGTGCGCCTCTGAAAGCCAGCCCCGTTTCAGAGGCCAGTGCCTCTGAAAGCCAGCCTCTGTTCCCTTATGTGTCATACGTGCTTTTCCTGTGGCTTCCTCTAAGGTTATCTCTCTACCTGGAATTTTTAATAGTTTAATTACGATATGTCTGGGAGGGTGGTTCTCCTGTTTATTCCGTTTGAGGTTTACCGAACTTATCCTAAAGGTGGGGGTGGGGGTGGGGTACTTTCTAGGCCCTTTAGTCTTTCCAAGTAAGTAATTTCTTTCTCTTTTTTTTTTTGAAGTAATTTCTTATGGTTAAAAAAAGAGCTCTGATTCTCTACATCAACAGTCTCCGTCTCTTGCTTTTGCGACAGGTGTTCATGAAAAGGGAGGGAGCGCCCCAGGCATTGCCTGTAGAGATCCTGCCTCTGGGATCCCACAGTTGAGAGCTGCTGAGGACTGGAAGACAGGAAGGACCTCTGGGATCAGAAAGCAGCTCAGACCTCTGGAAAAAACGAGCCTCAGCAGGGCACTCTGCCAAACACGGGGGCTGGGAGGAGGGACTCCCCACACGCAGCCGCAGAAGCTGCAGCTCGGTGCGTGGGTTCAGTTAAGCCTCTCAGCTCAGCAGGCTGGGGATCAGACCAGTAAACACACTTCTCAAGACCACAGTAGCCAGAAGATACGTGTCGTCTCTGGAATGGTCTTCTGCCTCTTGTTTCTGGGGAAGATCTCTGCAGAGACTGAGGGGGAAGGCAGTGTCACAGGTGAGAGCCAAGGCCTCACTGCTCTGGGAGGCCTCGGCCCCTCTCTCCTCACTGGAGTGGATGAACCAGAACACTGCTGCTGGATGCGGATACGAATTTCTGAGTGCTGAGTTACACCAGGTGAAAGGGAGCGGCTCCCTTTGAGAAATCTGTATCAGGCATGCACTAGGTATGGGGTAGTGTCCTGATTCTGTAAGAACTTTTTCCTGGGTAAGGACTGGCTTTTGTTCTGAATTGATACATAAATGTGGCATGATTTGGGAGCATCCTATTAATATCTGGCATTCCAGAAAAGGTAACAGCTTCTGGGAAGAAGTGTGTGGGTTTGGGTGATATTTATGCAACAGTTTGTAGACATACTATGCAAACATGATCTTATTCAATTCCCTAGTAACATATGGTAGTCAGATTTTTACCCCACCTTGGGTAAATGATGGCCAGGGAAATTAAGTGCCCTTCTTAAAGTTTCCAAATGATGAGGTAGACTGTAGTCAACAGACTACAATCCAGATGAGATTAATATTAATTTAAAACCATAAAAAAGAAATGTAATTTTAAAAATCTCAGTTACAATGCTCCTATATAATTTGATGTTTCCTTATAAATTTTTATTATCTGTGATTTATGTAAATATGCACACAAAAAGGCCTCTAGTTAATTTTTCAGTGCCATGCCCTGCTGGGGTGGTCCAGCCCTGGTGGATCCAGGGTAATTCAAAGGGGAGACCGAATCGGCGTCCTAGGAAAAAGCTATTTAATTAAAAGTATAAAGAGAGATTAGAAAGGAATAGTGTAGTAGGAAAATTAGTGGAGAAAAAGATGCTGAATAACTTGGTTTACGTGGGATACCAATAAAGCTTCGAGACAAGAAGCTTGCACCACCTACGTAGGCCACAGGCGTCTTTCTGTTCTCCTGAAGGAGAGGAGGCACTGAGGCCTCCCCAGTCCAATCTTAGAAGCCCAGGCAAAATTAGCAGGCTTGGTGAGTCTCCAGGTGGGAATTCAGCCAGAAGGGGAAAGAAAGAACGACACGGGGAATCAGTATTTCCAGAAACTGATCCATTTTCTTTATTTTCAGGTTCACTTATATACTTTTTGTTATACATAGGGATGAATACAGAGTCACGCGGGGTCAGCAGACCTGACCCTTGTCAAAATTATACAAAGGTCTTAGGGGTTTTACATCATCTTCTGGCCATGAGGCCTGCTGACATTTTATGGCCCTTTCTGATAATGGTCAGTCAACCAGAAAACTTATTTTTTTCCAGGGGTGATTTTTTCTTAAACCAGGCGCCACCCTCCAAAGGTACCAGATAAAGTTGCATTCCTATAGGGTGAGGGTGCAGGGGGTTATAATCAAGAAAAGGAATTTACTCAGCCCAAGGTTTAACATGATTAATATCAAAAGTTAACACTTATTTCTCCCATATGCTAGTTATATTCATTATAAGGGCAGGGAATATGGAGATTTAGCAGCAAATATTGGCCCAACAAATGAAAAACCCTTCACCAATATAATTTCTAATCAACCCGCTATACTATACTAATAATTTTCTAACTTCTCAAAAGAGTCTTCATTTAGAAAGTTTTAAAGCATCTCATGCCTCTCATGGTTGGGAGGCTGTAAACAATCACATGTGGCCAGACGAACCTGCTCAGGCAGGCTAGAGAACATTCAGAGGAGTTTGTAAGTTGAAACACTCTTGTCACGTTCAGGAACTTTTATTAACTGGAGCTGCAAGTTAACTCTTTCTCTGAGAAAGGTGGTGGGGGCAGCCGCCCATAAAGTCAGAGGTGTAGGTGAGCGCATAAAACAGTAAAGTAGGCACTCTGGTTTGGGGGGTAGATGTTCGGGAACAGGGGATCTCCTGAGGCTTGATCTCGCCTTTGCGTAACGCTGAGCCTCCTTCCTCATGACCTTTGCCACGGGCGGAGTTCCTCACGCTGGCTCCGGGCAATGCCCATCCTTTCCATGTTCATCTTGAAGACTCTCTCATATGGCAACATATAACCTTCATGTTAAAATGGGTTTTAGAGTAGCAAAATAATGATAGATCGTATTCACATGAATTATATTTATAGCGGGACACTGAGACTGTGTCCTGTACATCCCTGTGGGTTAATATTGTATTGCTTTCAAGCTTTTTCAGAGTATTTTCCTTCATTTGAACTGTTTTCTTTGGATAAACTCACAGTACTGGAATGAGTTTGTCAAAGTTTTCAAACAGTGCTTCATAGGACTTTGACTGTTATCAAGGCTGGCAACCCGCTAAAACGAATCTCCTCAGTTTTAGTCAACTGCATTTATTGAACATTACATTTGTGTTCATTTTGTGTGTGCTTGTGTGCATATATGCAAGTGCAAAAAGTTTTCCCAAAGGTACCTGTCAGAACTTTAATATTTTATCCCCAGTAATCTGGCATCAAATTCAGCTTTTCTTATTCTCATGCAATCTTTTTGTGAAATGCTCCTAGAAGGCAATGGCGACCCACTCCAGTACTCGTGCCTGGAAAATCCCATGAGTGGCAGAGCCTGATAGGCTGTAGTCCATGGGGTCACTAAGAGTTGGACACGACCGAGCGACTTCACATTCACTCTTCACTTTCATGCATTGGAGAAGGACATGGCAACCCAATCCAGTGTTCTTGCCTGGAGAATCCCAGGGACAGAGGAGCCTGGTGGGCTGCCGTCTATGGGGTCGCACAGAGTCGGACACCACTGAAGCGACTTAGCAGCAGCAATGTCTGAATGGGCCTCCCAGGTGGCACTAATGGTAAAGAGCCCACTTGCTAATGCAGGAGACATGAAACAGGAGTTCAATCCATGGGTCAGGAAGATCCCCTGGAGGAGGGCATGGCAGCCCACTCCAGTATTCTTGCTTAGAGAATCGCATGGACAGAGGAGTTCATAAGGGTTGCAAGAGTCGGACAGGCTGAAGCGACTCAGCACACACGCGATGTCTGATTGGTGCTTAGAAACGATGCACTTCCACTCTCTTGATGTTCTCCAAGGCACGGCACGGGCACTTCGATTCTGGTCTGAGCCTTTTTTACAAAGAAACGTCTGGTAGGAATGCCCAAGCCCAGAATGTGGTTGGTTCTTCTGCTGACACCTGTTGAATGAAAGAATGAGTCTCTTCCTTCGGTAAACAGAGTGACTAAAGAGATGGTTGTGTTTATGCAAGCGTGTCATACATTAAATCAATAAACACTGAGTTCTTACTGTGTATCCGATGGTGTAATAAACATTGAGAATAATAGAATAAATGACTTATGACCCTGCCTCGACCCTGGGCAAATTGTGATGTGCTGTAACAAGTTTTGATGAAATGTGTACATAACCTTTGGGGAGTACAGAAAAGAGAGTGATCTGTTCTGTTTGGATTGAGGAACTAAAGGGAGTCAATAAAGAGAAAAGGGAAATTTGAGTAAGACTTTGAAATGGGAACAAAGTGGATTTTGAAGGTCTTCTGGAATTAGGGCTGAAATAAAATGAAGACAGCCCAGAGTTGTTAAATCAGATACTGAATTAAAAAAATATTCTGTGGTCCCGTGTGGAAAAGAAGGGCAACAGAGGAAACTAGTACACTTCACCTTATAGTAAAGAAAACGTATATTTACAGGACTTAAGCGATTCCTACCAGCCTCAGTGACTGCCCACAGCAGCTACATCAAGATACAAAGACCACTTCAAAAAATTAACCTAGAATGGATTAAAGGCTTAAATGTATTATGACCTGAAATCATAAAACTCCTAGAAGAAAACATGCAGGGAAAACCTTGACCGTCTTGGCAATGATTTTTTTTTTTTTTTTGGATATGACAGGAAAAGCTTAAGTATTGAAAGCAGAAAATAAACACGTGGGGCTATAGCAAACCAAAAAGTTTCTGCACAGCAAAAGAATCAACAAAACGCACAGTCTATGGAATAGGTGAAAGCATTTGCAAGCCATTAAGGGATTCACATTCCCCTGTCCCAGGGGACAGACAGGCTGAACGTAGACCCAGGGGACGGAGACGCTCTTCCAGCCCAGCTACTACCTTATACCTTGAGTTACTGTGCCACGTCCAGCTTTGTGCAACCTGCCAGACTCCTCTGCCTCTGGGATTTTCCTGCAGAAATACTGGAGTGGGTTGCTATTTCCTCCTCCAAGGGATCTTCCTGACCCAGGGATGGAACCAACATCTCCTCAGTCTCCTGCATTAGCAGGTGGATTCTTTATCACTGAGCCACCTGGGAATCCCTGAGGTTAGCTGCAAAATGCCCACTGCTTTAATTCTGCTCTCTGGGTTTTCCACTGGGAAATACTGAGGGCAGGAGGAGAAGGAGGCAACAGAGGATGAGATGATTGGATGGCATCACCGACTCAATGGACATGAGTTTGAGCAATTCCAGGTGATAGTGAGGGACAGGGAAACCTGGTGTACTGCAGTCCATTGGGTCCAAAGAGTCGGACACAACTGAGCAACTGAACAGCAACAACCAGGTTTTCCATAGGAATCTCTCTGTGCTGTGCTGTGCTTAGCCACTCAGTCGTGTCCAGCTCTTTGTGACCCCATGGACCGTAGCCTGACAGGCATCTCTGTCTATGGGGATTCTCCAGGCAAGAATACTAGAGTGGGTAGCCTATCCTTTCTCCAGGGGATCTTCCCAACCCAGGAATTGAACTGTGGTCTCCTGCATTGCAGGCGGATTCTTTATCAGCTGAGCTACCAGGGAATCTCTGTGGTCCACCCTAAGTGGAAACATGAAGGGAAGGGAATTCTGGGAAATGTAGTTCAGCTTAGCTGAGGCGACACCCCATTTGTTGAATGCATTAAGTCCTCAATAAATATTAACACTCTGAGTGATTGAATAAGTGAATGACTGCATAGATGAATAAATCAATGCTTAGGTTTCCAGGCTAGTCACAAAAGTCTATTTAAATTATAATGAAACAATACCAAAATACCATTAAATAAAAAATCAAAGCCAGACTTTGGTAAGGAGAGACTTTACTTGAAAGGATTATTTCAAGAGAGAAAAGGAGTGCTGAAATAGGGTATTATTTCAACAGAAGAACTCTCAGAGGGTAAGCTCTACAAACATCTGAAAGGTCAGGAAGAAAAGGGTTATTTCATGGAAAGGAGTCAGCAAAGTTTCGTGGAGGATCATTCTGAATGCCAGTGTTGGCTTGGGCTGAGGTTGGACCACGGTGCAGAGGACTGTGTACAGGAGAGAAGACGGATTAATGATTCGTCAAGCCAATAACCTTTGTTAAGCCGTTAGCACACTTTGTTGCCATTGTTCAGCAGGGCTAAACTATCCACCTAAGCATGTAGGAAGGGAGAGCAAACAGAGTTAGAAAGAATCCAGTTATAATGCCCTTTTAATGGGCATTGTAATTGTTTGGCTTTTTGTTTGTTTGTTTGAAGTTTTTTTTTTTACATTGACTTGTATGAGCTGTTGAAGGTGGGGAGTTTGAAGGAATAGTGCCTGGCCTTGTCACAGATAACGTGAGGCTCAGGGTGAGTCTTAAGCTCAGTGGGAGGGGCAGTTCCTTGCAGGAGGACACTCAGGGAGTGGCGGGTTTTTGTTCTGTTGTGCTTTTACCGTTGCGTTTCTCGGGAAACAGGCATCCTTGTGTGTCTTCTGGAACTTCTCACTCCTTGTCTGTCCATCCTCTCTCAGATTAAGGGACCTGCCACGATGTTCCCCTTACAAGGCCCACAGCTGCTGCAGATGTTAGAGAAATCCTTGAGGAAGAGTCTTCCTGAGTCCTTAAAGGTGAGAGTGGAACATTCTCACGGGGAAGAGGGCTAGCGACAGCTTGAGGGAAGGTGGGAAAGAGAGCAAGGAATCCCTGAGCCTGCTCTGTGCCAAGCTCACCCACCTGGCTGCCCGTTTGGTTTATGTCACCTGTCTGCAAGGCAGCTATATCATGTCTGTAGAACCAAAGAGGAAAGGGAGGCTCAGGCATGTGACCTGCCAGTAGCGAGTGGCGGTGCTGTGATTTGAACCCATCATGACCTGTGCTGTGTGATGATGCCAAAGCTTTCCCTCGTGCCCTTTCAACTCGTTACGTAACTCTGGAAGTTTTTTTTTTCTTCCAGAATTGCCAAAGTCAACGTTTATTCTTAGCAAACAATCAAGTGCCGGATGAAAAGCTATCCATTATGTTTCTTCTTTGTAATTAATAATCTGTCAAATTCTGGTTTTTGTCAAACCCCAGGGATTATGTTTAAGTTCAAATGAGACAGAAATTCTGTTTAAGGAATTATCTTGTACCATAGAGAAGTGGAAGTGTTTTTCTTGCAATAATATATATTACAAAGGGAGCAGGCTATTACTAGACATAAAGACTGCCACTGCGTTATGATAAAGGATTCAATTCACCAAGAAGATATAAGAAAACCTGAAATGTATACACCTAGCAACCGAGGCTCTAAGTCCATGAGACAAAAACTGATAAAACTGAAAGAAGAAACAGGGAAACACACAGGCATAAAGAGTTCAACACTCCCCTCTCAGTAATTTGTAGAATAGGCAGAAAACCTATAAACACATATATGAACTTATTGTGTATGACATACTATGAACCAGCTTGAATCAATTGACATTTATAGAATGCTTCCCACAGCCATGGCAGAGTACATAGCATTTTCAAGTGCACATGGGATGTTTAGCAAAATAGACCACATTTTAAAAAATTTTAGAATTGAAATATAGCAAGTATGTTCTTGAGCAATATAGAATTAAACTCAACAAACAAACAGACAAAACAGAACAAAAACCCTGGAAGATATCTGGAAAATACCTGAATTTCTAAAAGTATACGACACACTTCTAAATAAGTCACGCTTAAAATTACAGGAAAATTAGGAAACATTTTAGTTGAATGAAAATAAAAATACAATGTATGAAAAGCTTTGGGATGCAAGTAAAGCAGCTGATAACTGAGAAACAGATGGCATTAAGTGCTTATACTAAAACAGAGAAACAGTGGAGGACTTCTCCGGCAGTCCAGTGGTTAAGACTTGGCACTTCCAGTGAAAATAATTTTCAACACTAAGTCCATAAATTTCACTTTGTATATTCTGTGAAAAGCATGAATTACCAAAGGTCACTGAAGAAGAAATATGCAACCTGAATTGCCCTGTATCTATTGGAGAAATTGATTTTGTAGTTTAAAAGCTCCCAACAAAGAAAATTCGATGCGTACATATTGTCAGTGGCAATTTCTACCACACACGTGAGGAAAAAATATCATTTCCACAAAAACCCTTGCAGAATAGAGCAGAGGATAAAACACTTTCCAAATCAGTTTATGAGTCCAGAATTACCCTGATACCAAAAAGAAAACTATAGAACAATATTCTTTGTGAACAGAGATATCCATTAACAAAATATTGTCAAGTCAAATCCATCAACATATCAGAAGGATAATACATCGTAACCAAGGGCAGTCCGTCTTGGAAAGGCAAGGCAGATTCAGCATTCAAAATCAATCAGTTCAATTCACTGTTATCAACATGCTTCAGAAAAGCATAGATCTTCTCTCAATAGAAGCAGAAAAATGTTTGATGGAATATAATATTTCTGATAAAAATAAAACTCTCAGCAAACTAGAAATAGGACGGAATTTCTTCAACCTGATAAAAAACGGTTGTTTTTCCTGTACTGGAAAAATCTATACCTAAGATTAAACTAAAGAGTGAAAGATTGAATATTCCTCCTAAGGTCCGTCGCAAGGGAAAGAGGTTCATTCCCAGCACTCCTGGTGGGAATGGTACTAGATATCTTAGTCAGCACAATAAGACAAGAAAAAGAAATAAGAGAAATGCATATTATAAAAAAAATACTGTTTATTCACAGATGGTATAATTGTCTAATGAGAATAATCTTAAGGCATCTACCAAAATCCCAAAGCTCCTAGATGTACAACTAAGTTTAGCAAAAGCCTTAGGGTGAATATACAAAGTACAAAAAATGGTTTTCTGTGTACTAGCAATGGACAATTGGAATTAAAAATCAATACAATTTATGAGATAGACAAAACCAATAGACAGCAACAACAAAAACCCTTAAGTATGAACTCTGCTAGCGCACAGGGCTTGTCTCGAGAATAAACGCTTTACTTTTATTGGTGAATCACAGCTCCAGACTTCTCAGGGCTGCATGAATATGATGTATAATTCAGAGTTAATTATACTGATCTCCTTGGAGGAAAAGTTATGACCAACCTAGATAGCATTTCAAAAGCAGAGACATTACTTTGCCGACTAAGGTCCATCTAGTCAAGGCTATGGTTTTTCCTGTAGTCATGTATGGATGTGAGAGTTGGACTGTGAAGAAGGCTGAGCACCAAAGAATTGATGCTTTTGAA
>SJYF01000170.1:3439446-3455860 GCA_006410515.1 Procapra przewalskii | reverse complement strand
CATTCAGAAAATGAAGATCATGGCATCTGGTCCCATCACTTCATGGCAAATAGATGGGGAAAGAGTGGAAACAGTGTCAGACTTTATTTTGGGGGGCTCTAAAATTCCTGCAGATGGTGATTGCAGCCATGAAATTAAAAGATGCTTACTCCTTGGAGGAAAAGTTATGACCAACTTAGACAATATATTGAAAAACAGAGACATTACTTTGCCAGCAAAGTCCGTCTAGTCAAGGCTATGGTTTTTCCTGTGGTCATGTATGGATGTGAGAGTTGGACTGTGAAGAAAGCTGAATGCCGAAGAATTGATGCTTTTGAACTGTGGTGTTGGAGAAGACTCTTGAGAGTCTCTTGGACTGCATGGAGATCCAACCAGTCCATCCTAAAAGAGTTCTGTCCTGGGTGTTCATTGGAAAGACTGATGCTGAAGCTGAAACTCCAGTACTTTGGCCACCTGATGTGAAGTGTTGACTTGTTGGAAAAGACCCCGATGCTGGGAGGGATTAGGGGCAGGAGGAGAAGGGGATGACAGAGAATGAGATGGCTGGATGGCATCACTGACTCGATAGACATGAGTTTGAGTGAACTCTAGGAGTTGATGATGAACAGGGAGGCCTGGCGTGCTGTGATTCACGGGATCTCAAAAAGTTGGAGACAACTGAGCACAATTGAACTGAACTGACTGCAGGTAGGCACAAGTCCTGGGTCCTTATGGTGTAATTGCTGTTATATCAGTTTTTGAGGAAGGTATGATTGATAGACTCACTTAATAAAGGAAGGAGGCAGAGAGACAGTATTTTCCTGTTTGAAATCACACAGTTTTTGAATCACAAATCTAGGCAGCCTCGTTGCAGAATCTACCTTTCCCTGCGCTCTCAAATGCATCCTCTGAAGAATTCGGGGGCAGACAATATGTGTGATGCTTCACAGTATGTGTGACTTACGAGGTTTGGTTTGTGTTTTTTCATTCTCAATAGTAACGAGATGTTTAAGCTCTCACCCATGGATCCTACCCATGCTGCTTTGGTGAATAAATTCTGGCATTTTGGTGGCAACGAGAGGAGCCAGAGGTTCATCGAGCGCTGTATCCAGACCTTCCCCACCTTCTGCCTGCTGGGACCCGAAGGGACCCCTGTCTCCTGGTCCCTGATGGACCAGACGGGAGAGGTGCGGATGGGGGCCACGCTGCCTGAGTACCGTGGCCGCGGGCTTGTGTCCCACATGCTGGCTGTCCACACCCGGGCTCTGGACCAGCTTGGCGTCCCCGTGTATAACCACACAGACAAAGCCAACAAAATCATTCAGAGAATCAGTCACAACCTACATCACATTGCCATCCCCTGTGGGTGGAACCAGTGGAACTGTGAGCCCCTGTGAAGTGGGCCTCCCCCCGAGACAGCGCCGGGTGGGCTGGACACGTGGGCAGAGAGGCAGAGGGCTGGGCGGGAAGGAACAGTGAAGCCTCATCGATGGGGAAGCAGCGTGGGCTGTTTGGGGTGGGAGAGTGGTGAACAGTCAATAGGACCCCAGAGTCCCTGCTCACTGCGCGTCCACGGGTTCCCTTTGGGTCCTGCACACCTTCCTGCTTCCTCCCCATTCTAACCCTGACACCCACCACGCTATTCTGTGCTTCTATGAGTTCAACGTTTTTTCTTTTTAAGACCCCGTGTATAAAGAGGGAGGTGATATAGGTATAATTATGGCTGATTTGTGCTATTGCATGGCAGAAATGAACACAACGTTGTAAGGCAATTTTCCTCCAATTAAGAAATAAATTTTAAAAATAAAGTGAATGCTTTGAAGAAACGTTAAAAGAAACTCTGAGTGATATCATCTGGCGGCATTCCTGTTTCTGTCTGGTTTATTTTACATGTTGGTAAGTTTCTCGTAACACAGACTGCGAGGGAGGAAAGTGCCCACGATCAATGACGGGCGGCCCAGCTCCCTGTTGCCACTATTGTTCCCAGCGCTGTTGCGTTCATCTCTGTTTAGAGTGTACACGGGGCTTCCCCAGCGGCTCAGTGGTGAAGAACCCGCCTGCCAATCCCGGGGTCGGGAAGGTCCCCTGGAGGGAAAACGGCAACCCTCTCCAGTATTCTTGCCTGGAGAATCCCATGGACAGAGGAGCCTGGCGGGCTCCAGTCCACGGGGTCACAAAGACTCAGACACAACTGAGCGACTAAGCGCAGCAGAGCACAAAGCCTTAAAACAACAAAATGCTCTAATGAATTAGTGTAGCACGGGTCTGATTACTGGAGAAGAAGGATACTAGGGATGCATCAGTGGTGGAAAAAAAAGTCTCCAAGCCGATACATTGAGGAAGAAGCACTTCCTCATTTCAGGAAGATGAGCTGAAAGTGCTGATCTAAGGCAGGATCTTTATATCACATCTGTGGTCATCATCACATCACTGGAATTTCCTGAGTACCGAGAACATAAAACAGGACAGATTCTAGTCATAAGTTACATTAACGGCTTGCTTTGAAGGGTATTTTCACTGAATGTAGAATTTTTTCAGTGTTTTCCCTGGAGCCTTTTTTATGTTGCGGATGCAGTGCTCTCTTAACTTTGCAGTGATAAAAAGCCAACTGCAATTCTTGCTGTTCCTTCAGTGAAATATGTCTTTTGTGTCTCTGACTGCTTTGTCCCCTTACTTTTAAATTTTATGTATTTATTTTACTGTAGTTGAAAAATAGTATGAGATCTTAACAAATATTTCAGTGTATGGGACAGTGTTGTTATCTGTGAACACAGTATCGTACAGCAGGCCTCTAGAACTTTTTGATCTTACACAATGGATACTTTATACTCAATGATGAGCAGCTCATCCTGTTTCCCTCTCCTCCTAACTACCACTCCACTTTTTGTTTATATGAGCAGCATTACTCTAGATACCTCATGTAACTGGAGTCATGTCCTTCTGGGGCTAGCTTATTTCGCTCAGCAGAAAGTCCTCAACTTTGATCCACTTTGTCATAGATTGCTGCGCTTCCCCCTTTTCCAAGGCTGAGTAATGTCCACTGTAGGTATGTACCACATTTTCTTTATCCATTGTTCTGACATTTAGGTTGCTTCCCTGTCGAGGCTATTGCCAATAGTGCTGTAACGAGCATGGGAGTGAAGGCAGCTCTTCCAGCTCTTGGGCTCCGCCCTTTTGTCTGCACACTCAGAAGCAGAATTGCTGGGTCATGCGACAGCTCTAGCTTCCATTTCTGAGAGGCTGCTGTTCTGCTCTTCGTAGCGTCTGCGCCCTTTTGCATCCCTACCAACAGCATGCAGGTGGCTGGATTTCTCTCCGTCCCTGGGAACACTTCTTAGCGTTTGCTTTTGGGAAAAGCTGGAGTTCGAGGGTTTTGGTATGCCTGTTTGGCGTTATGCTGTGGGGTGCTGCGCGGGGACGGCTGAAACCATGGGTGGGGGGTGCACTGGCTCAGACCAGGGCCTGGTTCTCAGCGGTTCCAAACATGGAGCTCTTTCCTCTCGATACTCAGACTCAGGCAAGCTGGAACATCGGACCCCTGGCTCTGTGGTCCAGTCCTCTTCTCTCCCTAGGGACAAGCTGGGAGCTGGGGTCTTCCTCCCAGCTTGAAACGCTGTGCTGCCCGGTTGGGAGGTGATGGCAAGAAGGTGCCATGTGTCTCCCCATTGCCTTCAATATGCTGGACTCATCCTCCCTGGCGTGCAGGACCCTGTCGACTGGTCTCTGCGTTCCACACAAGGGGGAACTGAGCTGTTTATTAGCTTTGAGTTGGTGTGTCTAGGTTTGGAGAGTGTTTTATAAATAAGTGCATTTGTATTGCATCACTTTTATTAGATTCCACATATAAGCAATATCGTATTGTGCTTGTCTTTCTCTGGCTGACTCCTCTTACCGTGATAATCTCTAGGTCCATCCATGTTACCGCAAATGGTATTATTTCACTCCTTTTATGGCTGAGCGACACTCCATATATACATGTTCCACATTATATGCATATGTATATATATACACACACATACTCCACACTATATGTATGTGTGTGTGTGTGTGTGTGTGTGTGTGTGTATATATATACTCCACATTTTATGTGTGTGTGTGTATATATATATATACACATTCCACGTCTTTTTCATTTCATCTGTCAATGGACATTTAGGTTGATTCTATGTCCTGGATATTGTAAATAGTGCTGCTATGAACACTGAGGTGAACATATCCTTCTGAATTAGAGTTTTTGTCTTGTCCATATATATGACCAGGAATGGGACTGCAGGACCATATGGTCCCTCCGTTAGTTTTTTTAAGGTCTCTCCATACCATCCTCCATGGTGTCTGCACCAATTTACATCCCCACCAAAATGTAGGAGGGCTCCTTTTTCTCCACATTCTCTCCAACATTTGTTATTTGTAGACTTTTTCATGAGGGCCATTCTGAGACAAAAGCGCTTCAACAGCCTTTGACCTTGCAGGAAGAGTAATGAATAATTCAGTAAACTTGAGCCCTAGGAGACAAGACGGAGCCATAATGTTCTAGGAAGGCGGAGGTGACCATGTGTGAGCTTGTGCTGTGCTGGTCTATGGACTGAAGGAGTGTACAAGTTTTTTCAGCTTTCTAGACATTAATCACCCTTGTCCCTGCTCCTCTGATCAGAGTGGCTCCTTCCTTCCATAAAGAAACTGCTCACTAACTTGCAAACAAGGATAAGAGTGACCAGGACAAGGACCCAGACAAGGTCCAGTGTCTTTCTTTGGTTGTTTCACCCAGTGGACTATCTTCTCTATGAACCCGACTTTCATTTCTGAGGATGGCAGGACAAGTGTCCGCATGGGACCCAGGGCACTTTGGCGTGAAAGGCCCCTGGCTGAAGTTCCATCTAACTCAGCCACACTGACCCTTGGTTCCCTTTTCGATAAAAGTGAAACTCAGGCCCAGGTTGAACCATTGTGGGCATGTTTAGCTGTAGCCTCGGAATGGACAAAGAAGAGAACACAGCTCATCCTAAGAAAAGGCTTTAGGATTCTCACAAATGATCTGCTCTGCATTGCCGGGGTCCAGCCCCGGTGGATCCAGGGTAGTTCGAAGCAAGGATGTCATCGACGCCTGAGGAATTAATTGTTTAATTAAAGATATGGAGGGAGATTAGAAAGAAATAGTGTAGTAGGAAAATAAGTGGAGAAAGGATGCTGAATAACTTGGTTTACGCAGAAAACCAATAAAACTCCGAGACAAGGAGTTTGCACCACCTACGTAGGCCACAGGCGTCTTCCTGGTCTCCCGAAGGAGTGGGGACACAAAGTGCCCCCCTTTCAGATCTTAGAAGCCCAGGCAAAATTAGTAGGCTTGGTGAACCTCCGCTCTCCCAATGGGAATTCAGCCAGAAAAGAAGAGAACGAGAAAAGACCACACGGGGGAAACCAGTCTTTCCAGGAACTGATCCATTTCTTTATTTTCCAGGTCCACTCTTATACTTTTAGTTATACATAGAGATAAATGTAAGAAACAGAGTCATGCAGGGTCAGCTGCTCCGACCCTTATCTAAAGACAGTGTTCTCAGCATATCTTTGTTCTTACAAGGGTCTTACATTTGTTTTCCAATATCTTCTGGTCTGGAGACCGATTAACATTCTATGGCCCCATCTTTCTTTCTATTGATAAAGGTTTAGTCAATCAGAAAGCTTGTTTCCCCTTAAGATCTAGTTAGTCTTAAGATAGTGATAAAGTTACATTCTTACATAGCAAGGACACACAGAAAGAGGAGTACAGTGATCTATAACAAAGAGAAAATTCATCAACTCAAATGTCTAGTACTGCCTACATCAAAACTACTATATTTATTTTTCTACATTCCAATTACATTGATTAACATACTCCCAGGTGCCTATGGATATGGAGGCCTGGTGGCAGTCATTAACTCAGCAATGAAATCCTTCACCAACATGATTTTTATCTTTAGAAAAACCCTATGCTAACTAGAGTTTCAAAATACTCCAAACTCTCTGTGATATTTATGGTTGAGAGGTTGTAAACAATCATGTATGGTAGTAGCAAGAGTGTGGATAATCCTGTCATACAAGCTAGTCTGCCAGCAGAGAGGTTTGGGGGCTGAAACACCCTTGTCACACCCAGGAGATTAATTAACTGGAGTCCTAAGCTAACTCCTTTTCAGAGGCAGGTGGTGGGGGATAGCCCCCCGTATAAGGTCAGAAGAGTAGGCAAAAAGCACAATGCAGTAAGGCAGGCAGACTCTGGTTTTGGGGGCAGATGCATGAGCAGATCCAGCGAGGCTCCCTTAAGGCCCAACTCGCCTTTGCCTGTTGGGTCCCTTAACCTCATGACCTTTGCCATGGCAGGACTCCTCGTGCTGGCTCCTGGCACTGCATATATGTAAAAAAAGAGATAAATTATGCAAATCACCCTGGAGCCCTATCTTTCCTATTTTACTCATTGCAGGTACTTGAGAATGCAAAGTGCTTCCCTGGTGGTTCAGCAGTAAAGAATCGACCTGCCAGTGCAGGAGATGCAGGTTTGATCCCTGGGTGGGGAAGATCCCCTGACGAAGGGAATGGCAGCCCACTCCAGTTTCTTGCCAGGACAGAAGAGCCTGGCAGGCTACAGTCCACGGGGTTGCAAAAGAGTTGGACATGAGTTAGCAACTAAACAGCAGCAACAACAGAGACTGGGAAGGGGAGGAGGGTGGTACTGTCTCTCAAGGGTGACCCGGGATCCAGCCTATTGGTTTCGTGCAGCTTGGATTTCAGAGTAACCGCAGGGCCTCTGGGCAAAGAGCAGCCTGATGTTTCACAAAGAGGAGTTCACATGCATACTGGCAGCCTCCCAACCTCTCAGACCCGTTCCCGCAACACGAGACCCAGACACCAAGGGCTGGGTTTCACGAACACCAGCTCCTACCTGTTTGCCCAAGTGCAAGGTCCACATCGCAAGCCTCCACTTAGCAATCTCTGCAGAAAACATCCCTAAAGGCACTCAGCAAGACACCACCAAACTGACTGCATCTAAGAAATTTCATCATCTACAGAGTGCTCCTCTTCAGGCGTTCCTGCAAAGCTTGTGTGAAGACAGCATTCCAGGTAAGAGCCCGTTCCAAAAAAAAAAAAAAAGGATAATCATTGCTCTGTGACATCTTCTCCACTTACATAAGACAAATCAAAGTGTTCATATTGTCTTATGCTCAGAATACGATGATAAATATAAGGAAAAGGAATAGCTTCAACTTAAGAAAAGTGCATCTGGCACCTATTCTGGAAAACGCAACTTGTTAGGCACCATGAAAAAAAATCTTGCATTTTCCAGATCTGAACTAATAAAGGAATGAAGAAAGATCTGGGCATTTTCTGGAAGTGTGTGGGTAAATGGAGCACTTAATATGTGAAGACCACACTCTCAACATCACCCTGTTTAATCCTTCCGGTCATATTTTAAGATAGGCAGTGTTTTGTCTCCTTGAATGATAAGAAAGTTGTGCTTCATGTCAGAGAGGAAATGAGCAGATGAGTAAGGACAAGAATACGGAACAGATCTGCTGCAATAAACTTGCTTTAAAGAAGTCACTTATACTGCTACTGCCACAGTCTATCCTTTTGCGTTCTCTGTTGCATTTATGCCTGCGCATGTGGTGTCTGAGCTGCTTCATGGCCTACATTGTCTCATTTTATTTTAACTCTCTCTCGCCTGTCCCTCTGTGTGAAGAATGAGGTGACTGTCACAGGGGTGTGTCGTAGTTTAGATTTCCTTTCTCTGTGGCTGCACACGGCGCTTTTGTTCAGTCCTTGCTTTTGTTCATGTAGCTTAATCAGTTTCTGCTAAGAGTGTTTTTTCTTCCTTTTGAATTGTTTTCTTTGGCTTAATTTCTTCTTCTGGGAATAACTAAGTCAAAGGTGCGGATTTCACTCCCCCGGACGCTGCCTGTTACCCAGTTGTGCTGCTCACGGTGAGCGTGTCCAAAGCCCTGTAGTATGTCCAGATTCCTGTTTCGGTTGCTTTCAGTCTACTTGATTTATAAATCACGGGCTCAGTTGTTTTCAGTCTACCCACCAAGCGTGGTTGTTGGTTCCTGTGTGCATCCTTGAAGGATGGTTCTAAACCCTATGCTTTTCAGGAAATGTGGTGATATTACACCCCACAGATTGTTTAAAAACTTTATTAAAGTATAGTTGCTTTATAATGTGTTAATTTCTGCTCTACAGCAAAATTATCCAGTTATACATATTGATACATATATATTTTTATACATTCCTTTCCACTATAGTTTATCACCGGATGTTGAGTATGGTGCCCTGTGCTGTATGGTGGAACTTCGTTTTTGACCCTAACATCCTACATGTAATAGCTCACATCTGCTAATCCCACACTCCCCATCCTTCCCCTCCCGACCACCATCCCCCCTTGACAACCGCAGGTCAGTTCTGTACGTCTGTGAGTCAATTTCTGAGTCAATTTCTGATTCACACATATCTTCCCTCGTGTCACATTTTAGATTTCACTTCCAGGTGATATCACACGGTGTCTTTCTCTTTCTGACTTTCTTTACTTAGCATAGTAGCTTCTAGATCCGTCCATGTCGCTGCAAATGGTATTATTTCCTTCAGGTTTATGACTGAATGCTACTCCCCTGTGTGTATATGTGTGTGTGTGTGTGTGTGTGTGTGTGTGTATGAGTGCGTGTGTGTGTATGAGTGTGTGTGTATGAGTGCGTGTGTGTGTGTGAGTGCGTGTGTGTGTATATATATATATGTGTGTGTGTGTGTGTGTGTATGAGTGCGTGTGTGTGTATGAGTGCGTGTGTGTGTATGAGTGCGTGTGTGTGTATATATATATGTGTGTATGAGTGTGTGTGTGTATATGTGTGTGTGTGTATGAGTGTGTGTGTGTGTGTGTGTATGAGTGCGTGTGTGTGTATATATGTGTGTGTGTGTGTGAGTGCGTGTGTGTGTATGAGTGCGTGTGTGTGTATATGTGTGTGTGTGTGTGTGTGTGTGTGTGTGTGTATGAGTGCATGTGTGTGCACATATATCATATCATATCTTCCTTGTCCATTCATCTCTCGATGGACGTTCAGGGTGCTTTCACGTCCTGGCTGGTGTAAACAGCGCTGCTGTGAACAGAGGTACATGTATCTTCCTGAGTTATAATTTTGTCTGACTATATGCCCACAAGCGGGATTGCTGGATCAAAGGGCACCCCTCTTTTCAGTTTTTTGAGGAAGCTCCATACTGTTTTCCATAGTGACTACATCCATTTACATTCCTACCGATGGTGGAGGAGGGTTCGCTTTTCTCTATACCCGCTCCAACATTTATTATTCGTAGACTTTTTAATGACGGCTATTCTGACCTCACCCCACAGGGGTCATTTTATGCTTGGGTAACTTCCTTGTAGCTGCCTCGAGATAGAAGGTGAGATTAGCCTTCAGGAACGCTATCCTTTTTACAGTCCTAAGATCTTCAAATAGAGCTTCTCTGGTGGCTCAGCAGTAAAGATTCTGCCTGCCAAGCAGGCGACACGGGTGTTACGCCTGTTCCTGGAAGATCCCACGCGCCATGGAGCAGCCGAGCTGGGGCACCGCCACTGCTGAGCCTGTGCTCTGGAGCCCGGGGCCACGACTACTGAGCCCACGCGCCCTAGAAACTGTGCTCTGCGACGAGAGAAGCCACTGCAGGGAGGAGCCCGCGCACTGCGGGGAGAAACTCGCACACTGCAACTTGAGAACAGCCCCGGCTCACTGCAACTAGAGGAAAGCCTGAACAGCAACGAAGACCCAGTAAAACCAAAATTAAAAAAAAATCCTCTACACAAGGGTCTGGACTTTTCTTCGACATTCCTTGGTACAAAGCAACTGGAAGCCTTTCCCATGTCCAGCATATATTTCGTACTCAATACATATATGTTGATTGAATTGATCAACCTCTATCTATGTCTCTGAAAGGCAGAGTTACTAAACAGGTAAGTACAGCATTTCTTGCATCAAATCATCCTCATCACCCACTTACTGAGGGCATGTTATGTGCCAGATGACAGAGGATGAAATAGCTGGATGGCATCACTGACTCAATGGACGTAAGTTTGAGTAAATTCTGGGAGTCGGTGATGGACAGGGAGGCCTGGCGTGCTGCGGTCCATGGGGTCGCAAAGAGTCGGACACAACTGAGCGACTGAACTGAACTGAGTGCAAGAAACGTAACAGACAGGATAATAAATAAGATGAGGTTCCTGCCCCAGAGGAGAATACAGTCTGGAAAAGTAAACTCTAGCCCAGAGTAACAAGTTTTGTAATGCAGGTATGCAAAAGCACTTACCAGAGCAGAGCAAAGGGAGTGATTGTTCTGTCCCAAGTAAGAAACAAACAGGGATCGTCATCCAGTAGAAATTATCACAACATTGTAAATCAGTGATACGCCAACAAAAAATTTTAAAAAACAAACACAATGTGAATGAATGAGCCAGTTCTTTGACACATAGATCAAAATAGACATTTCATTTTTAGGTGCTGAAAACGGGACTATGTATTTGCGTGGTTTTTCTATATCAATATGTATATATCGGTTTATAACTAGAGATGATCAGACTATACAGTGTACACACGTGAGAAATAAAAGAGAGATACTGAAGAGGGCTCTGGCCATCAGCGTAGAACTTGCTGCTCTCGCTCCTGAATCTCCCGCAGCGCCTCTCACTCACGGCTGTTTCCCGGCTGTCTCTCCAGGCTCAGGTGCACGATGTTCCCATTGCAAGGCGCCCAGATGCTGCAGATGCTGGAGAAGTCCCTGCGGAAGAGCCTTCCTGTGTCCTTAAAGGTGAGAACGGCAGATTCTTGGGGTGTTTTCCCCTTGAGGAGCGAGGACTGGGAAGTTCCCGCAAATGGAGAGGGGAGACTAGTGTTTGCTGAGTGCCTCTTCCGTGCCAGGCCTTAGAGCGCGTCTTCTCTGGTTGAGCGGGCATAACCTCTCTGCAAGACGTTCGCTGTAATGCCCACATCACTGCTGTGAAGACGGGGCTTGGTGAAGGGGCGTGCTTGGCCCCGCACATAGTGAGCTGCAGCGCTATGGTGTGAGCGCAGGAATGCCTGAGACCGAACATGGCTTTTTTCTCCAAGCTGAATCAAAAAGTGTTCCCTTACTCCTCTTCAAGAAGCATTCCATAACAGCACTGGGAATTTGCCCAGAGCTCTCCTACAAAATTAGCTAAGACTGCATGCTAATTTTTAACTTTTTCTCCCTAAAGGAACAGTTGCCAGATCACGAGCCTTCTTTGAAATTACCAATGAATCAATTTCTATTTGACTTAAATTTCCAAGTTTCTCTGAACATACTGCACATCAGACTATCTGATAGTCAGGCTGACACTGAGGGTCTCTGTTCACCTAGTACAGCTGATCAGAAACGCTAGGATTAAACAGGGAATACTCATAAGCACGCCCACCCAGAACTGTTCCGTAGCAGCTCTACTGATTGGCCGAGGTCCTCGCCTGTGCTTTCCCTTAGCGATGAAAGGGATGGTGTCCGTTCCAGTGGAATTTAAAGGCAACCATGTGTCTGTGGGGAGTTTGAGCAAACTCTGGGCCATCATGAAGGAGAGGGAGGCCTGCTGGGCTGCGGTCCACGGGGTTGCAAAGAGTCAGACACGACTGAGCGACTGCACCGCAGCAACAACGTGTGTGTTTAACAGTGGTTTTTCCCTGAGATAGTTTTTGTTTCTTTGGTGGGATTAGAAACTAGATTTCTACTGTTTTGTCAGACACTCCTACAAGATGCATACAGTTGAGATTAGGTAAGTGCACTTTTCACCCCCCTCACTCTCTAATAGATTTTTCTGCTGCTTCTTTCAGTATAAAGGTGGAACACGTTAGCAGTATTTAATTTCTAGATCATATGGCTTCATTTATTAGAAATAGACTAATGGGGGTACTCCCTAATGGTCCGGTGGTTCAGACATCACACTCCAAGGCGGGGCACCCAGTTCTGATCCCTGGCCAGGGAACTGGATCCCACGTGCCAAGCGAAAGGGGCACAGGCAGCAACTAGAGACGGGCATGCTGCAACTCAGACCTGGAGCAGAAAAATGAATGCTGAAAAAGAGAGAAATAGACTGGTGAAACTCACCCTGTCTTTAAATTGCTGCTTGAAAATGACTCCAGATCAGCTAATTTAAAACTAAAAAACCACCCCCTTCAGGGGATCCCACTAAACGCGAATCTCTGTTACCTAGTTTTAGAGAACTTCTTTCACTTGATAAATCCTCAAGATCCAGGCAAACTCTCAGAGCAGCAGTCAATTTTTCTTAGAGATAACATCAGTTATACATTTTAAGAACACTTGCTTAAGATATTTTTTATGGTGAGTAGCTATTTTTTAATATTCTTCAGCCTAAAACTTTGGACTCCAGATGTTTTGAGAAAACTGTTGGTGGGTCCTAAGGGCCCTTATTTGGAGCATCTCTGTGTTAAGAAAAGGTGATCCTCTTGGGTCCCCAGCTTTCATGAAGAAATATTATTGGTTGTGTATTAGAGATGCACATTTTGCCCTAGTTCAAATCTACAGTAGTTGTTTGCCAGGTACTTTTAATGGAACTGTAACCTGGAACTCAACACTTGAGTCTCAATTCAGATAATGCCCACGTGTCCTTCTGAGTGTCGGCATTCAGCACACTTTATTGCGTGTGTCAACTCTAGTTGACTCAGTTTAGAGCAGTTGCCTGACTCACTGTGTTCCAAGTTCAATAGAAAAAAGGTTTTAATTAATTCAGCCAGAGGAGTAAGAAAGAATAACAGTTACACATATTTTCACATCTTGTAATGAATCATATATTAATATAAAATGGTTTTACAGACTTCCCAGGTGGTGCTAGTGGTAAAAAAAATCCTGCTGCTAATGCAGGAGACACAAGAGACGCAGGTTCGATCCCTGGGTTGGGAAGATCCTCTAGGGTAGGAAATGACGACCCACTCCAGTATTCTTGCCTGGAGAATCCCATGGATGGAGGAGCCTGGTGGGCTGCAGTCCATGGGGCTGCAGAGAGTCAGACATGACTGAGCGGCTAAACATAAGCACATAAAATAGTTTTACAACCCCCAAATGCCGAAGTGTAAAAACACCCGTGTTTTGCCAGACTCCACTGAATTTCTATTTCAAGCCTCCATTCATGGCGGAAAACGATAAATTCAGGTAAGATCAGTGAACATAGACTTTGCTCCTCTTTCTCCATGATCTAACGTCAATAGTTCACGTGAAGTGGAGAGTGGTAGGAGGGAAAGATGTTGAAAAGTCTTTGCTCATCATCAACCACGGTAGAAGTCATTCAACTGGATGACTTGTTGTTGTTGTTTTCACCTTTGGTCTCTGGCAGTTTCCATGCTGGTATCTGCAGAGGTTTCATGTCCACAAGAGTCACGAGGCCTGTGGTAGAATTTATTCACTGCTGCATTCCCCAACCCCCAAACAACTAGAGTGTTTAAGATCCACGGGTGCCCTCATACATTCTCTCCTTGCTTTTCCCTCTCTAACAGCCTGGGCAACATGGTGGGGTTGGGATTCCAAGACTGGACTCAGGCCACTGGATTCCACAGTCCATTCTCGAGCATTTTGCTGTAGCCTTTGCTTATTGGTGAGAGAAAATTGCCTTTCCAAGGTGTTATGAAGACATGTGAAAGAGTTTTAAATGTGTCCATAACCTTTCAACTAGCAATTACCTTCTGGATAATGTAAGGAAATAACGGGTGCCCATGCAAAGATATCTGTGCAGGCATGCTCTTTGAAGAACTATCTGTTAAAATGAAAATTTGGAACCAGCAGAAATGACTTTTAACAGGCAAAGGTACAAATGAACTGTGGTACTGATTCCATATAATAGAATCCTCTGCAGCAATTAGAACATAATTTAAAACTTTTTATATTTATAAACATAGAAGTGCTTCCACGATTTATTCAGTAGGGGAAAGATCATGTGTCTGACCATTTTATGTTTGTAAAATTGTGTATGTCCATGAGGTTCTCTGGTGGCTCAGATGGTAAAGAATTCACCTGAAATCTGGGAGACCTGGATTCGATCCCTGGGTTGGCAAGATCCCCTGGAGGAGGGCATGGAAACCCAGTCCAGTATTCTTGCCTGGAGAATCCCATGGACAGAGGAGCCTCGCAGGTGGCAAGGAGCCAAACACGACTGAGTGACTAAGCATAGCACATGGGTATGACTAGAAGACAGTCTGGGAAAAGATAACAATGAATCCTACAAAAAAAAAAAAAGAGTGATGTTCTTAAGATCACTAACTTTATTTGTCCAAATATTTTGCCATATGCGTGTATGATTTATATTTGCTGTTGTTCCATTGCTCAGTCGTGTCCAACTCTTTGGGTGCCCATGCAGGCTTCCTTGTACTTCACTATCTCCCAGAGATTGCTCAGACTCACCTCCATTGACTCAGTGATGTCATCGAACCATCTCATCCTCTAGTGACCCCTTCTCCTCCTGCCCTCAATCTTGCCCAGCATCAGGCTCTTTTTCAATGAGTAGCTCTTCACATCAGGTGGCCAAAGCATTGGGGTTCAGCTTTAGCATCAGTCCTTCCAATGAATATTTGGGGTTGCTTTCCTTTAGGATTGACTGGTTTGAACTTCTTGCCGGTCAAGTGACTCTCAAGAGTCTTCTCCAGCACCACACTTCGAAAGCATCAATTCTTTGGTGCTCAACCTTCTTTGTGTCCAACTCTCACAACCATACATGACTATTGCAGAAACCATAGCTTTGACTAGACACACCTTTGTCAGCAAAGTGATGTTTTTACTTTTTAATGTGCTGTTTAGTTATGTCATAGCTTTTCTTCCAAGGAACAATCTTTTAAGTTTATGGCTGCAGCCACTGTCCACAGGAATTTCAGAGCCCAAGAAAAGAAAATCTGCCACTGCTTTCATTGTTTCCCCATCTGTTTGCTATGAAGTGATGGGACCAGATGCCATGATCTTAGTGTTTTGAACGCTGGGTTTTAAACCAGCATTTTCACTCTCCTCTTTCACTTTCATTATAAGAGGCTCTTCTTTTCACTTTCTGCCATAGGGATGGTGTCATCTACATATCTGAGGCTATTGATACTTCTCCTGGAAATATTGATTCCAGCTTGTGCATCCAGCCTGGCATTTCACATGATGTACTCTGCATATGAATTAAATAAGCAGGGCAACAATATACAGCCTTGATGTACTCCTCTCTCAATTTGGAACCAGTCTTTTGTTCCATGTCCAGTTCTAACTGTTGCCTCTTGACCTGCATACAGGTTTCTCAGGAGGCAGGTAAGATGGTCTGGTATTCCCATCTCTTTCAGAATTTTCCGCAGTTTGTTGTGATCCACATAGTCAAAGGCTTTAGTGTAATCAATGAAGCAGAATTAGATGTTTTTCTGGAATTCTCTTGCTTTTTGTATGATCTAATAGATGTTGGCAATTTGATTTATTTTAGATGGGAAGAAAATTTTCTCATTTCAGGTAAAAAAAAAAAAAGGTTTCATGTGGAGATTTTTGACATAGATGCCCTATTTGTCTTTTTTCCACTATAAAATTTCGTGATTTCATAGAAATAAGCCTTGTCCTGATCAAAGGTACTTTGCCATCCCTTCCTGATAAGCTGACCCCCTCACTTTCTCTTCACACTGCAGGTTTACGGGACTGTCATGCACATGAACCATGGAAACCCATTCAATCTAAAGGCCCTGGTGGACAAGTGGCCTGACTTCAGGACCGTGGTTATCCGCCCTCGGGAGCAGGTAAGGGGCCGGGGGCGGGATGAACGTGCTGTGCTTGTCTTTGCCATGTGCCTAGCACGTGCCTGGCAGTGTGGTGAACACTGGAGACATGGAGATGAAACACAGTGACGGGGAGCAGGCCCCTCTCCTCAGGAACCTCAGAGTCTGGAGAGAAACATAGACAGATAAATTATAATTTAGTATAAAGTATACAAGAACAGAAAATGTACAGCAGACAAAGAAACCACTGGTGAAAACTGATGAGCTATGGAGGTTGAAGACGGAAGTTACAGAATCAGGTGAGAGACACCTCTGAATGGATGTTTCATCGGAACTGGATTTTGTTGATAAATACATGTTTGTTAGGCCGAAAAAGAATGGAGGACATTCTAACCAGAGAACAAGGACAAAAATAGGAAAGTATAAAACAAGACAGTTAGCTAGGTGATTATAAAAGCAAACATATTAGAATTTCTGTATGCATTTTGGAAAAATATTAAAAGTAGTAAAACTAAATAATTAATACATTTCAAAGACAAAACATTCTAAGTTCATCAAAAATATCCAGTAAAATTATAGCTTTATAAATACATACGTACACTTTTCCTGAAAATAATGTTTTTTAAAAACTGGAAACCAAAAAACATATTTAATGAATAAGTTTATATTGATAAAAACTGAACTAAAAT
>SJYF01000170.1:3400742-3411718 GCA_006410515.1 Procapra przewalskii | reverse complement strand
AATACTGGAGTGGATTGCCATTTCCTTCTCCAGGGGATCTTCCCAACCCAGGTATCGAACCCAGGTCTCCCGCATTGGAGGCAGACACTTTAACTTCTGAGCCACCAGGGAAGCCCTATAAGACTTCTGAAAGAAAATATAAGAGGAAATTTCTGCAACTGTAGAACAGCATGACACGGAAGGAACCTAAATATCTTTCCCTCTCCCAAGGCAGTTATTCTAGGCAAACTTATCTTCCCTGTTACCTTCTAAAACTCGGGTAAAGCTGTGCGAATCTTTTCTTGTTGGTTCAGCATCTTCTCATTCCTCAATATTTCTTGGTCCTCACTAGGCTAAGGTCCTGCCAAGATGCTCCACTTACAAGGCCCACAGATGCTGCGGATGCTAGAAAAATCCCTGAGGAAGAGCATCCCTGAATCCTTAAAGGTGAGTTGGGACATTCTCAGGGGAGCAGAGGGCTGCATTGAGATAAGTGAGCTGACCTCTTTGGTTCCCTAAGAGAATGAGCTCTTACCGAGTGCTCATTCTGTGCTAAGAACTCACTCACACCACATCTCACGTAGTTCACACCATCTCTTGGCAAGGGAAGTATATTACACTCATGTCCTGGAGGAGGGAAGCGTTCTCAGTTATATGACTTGCCCAATAATTTTAAGTTACAAAACACTACCCTCTGAAGACTCAAAAATATTTCCTTGACTTCTCATTAAAAGGCTGATCTAAGTGCACACTAATTTTTAAACATCTGTGCCCAAGGTGCAGCTAACCACCATGTATCTTCTTGGAATATTTAACATGTCAAATCTCATTTCTTTGAAATCCAAGTGTGCAGGGAAGAGATCTAGAAACAATTACCTACTATTCAGCACCTTAAGCAATGGTATTTGTTACAGAATGGCTGGATTTATGAAGATGTATTTATATTTTCACTTTTAACATTCAGAGGACTGATGAAAGGAGGAAAATGCTTTTTCTTTCATTTTTTTCTTTTTCTTTTTTGTCTGCATGACTTGTCAGATCTCAGTTCCCTAACTAGAGACTGAATCCAGGTCCTCGACAGAGAAAGCCTGGGTCCTAACTATGGGCCACCAGGGAATTCCCTGAACTGCTTTTAGAAGCACCTTTCACATCTAAAGATAGAACTTTCATCACAGAACCGCTGCAGCCCCAGCGCCGGGGGGCCTCAAGGCCAGAACAGTGGCAGTGTGGTCGTCAGTGGCAACGGAAAGCACTTCCAGCCCTCACTTCACTGCAGCCACCAGACTTATCTGTGGACTCGTGTCAGCCTCAGAACTCCCGCAGGAGGAGTGGTCAGTCTTCTCCCTGTGTTGTGGAAGATGGATCTGAGGCCAGGAAAACTTAATAACTTGACAGCTTGGTTACTCCTTGGGCCAGAAATATAATCCGTTTATTCTGTTTCAACTCTCCAAAGTGAAAATGAGGTTGCTCAGTTGTGTCCAACTCTTTGCAACCCCATGGACTGTAGCCTACCAGGCTCCTCTGTCCATGGAATTTTCCAGGCAATAATACTGGAGTGGATTGCTATTTCCTTCTCCAGGGGATCTTCCCAACCCAGGGACTGAATCCGGGTCTCCCGCATTGTAGACAGACGCTTTATCGTCTGAGCCACCAGGGAAGTCCCAGAGCCTATGTGTATGTTTTGAGCAAAGCAGGCCCTCAACTTCAGATCCGATTAAGAGAATAAACCGAATCTCTCATGCATCACTGCTGGGAATGTGAGATGGTGCGCCCCTCTGGAAAAGCCATTTGTGAGTGTCTAACCAGTCGTGCCACCAGCGCACAGCCAGCGACCACAACCTTGAGCATTTGCCCTAGAGAAACGCAGGTCTATGTCCACACAGAACTGTGTGCCCTAACGTCTATGACAATCTGATCCATGACGGCCAGAAGCTGGAAACAGCTCACATCTCCTCCCATAGCTGAGTGGCTAAATGAACTGTGGTACATCCATACTATGGGGCACTACTAAACGATAAAGAAGAAATGACCTAGAGATACCTGCAGCGATTTGGATGAACCCTCAGAAAACTATTGGAGAAGGCAATGGCACCCCACTCCAGTACTCTGGCCTGGAAAATCCCATGGACTGGGGAGCCTGGTAGGCCGCAGTCCATGGGGTCACTAAGAGTTGGACACTATTGAGGGACTTCACTCTCACTTTTCACTTTTCCGCATCAGAGAAGGGAACAGCAACCCACTCCAGTGTTCTTGTCTGGAGAATCCCTGGGACAGGGGAGCCTGGTGAGCTGCTGTCTATAGGGTTGCACAGAGTCGGACACGACCGAAGCGACTTAGCAGCAGCAGCCAGAAAATTATGCTGAGTGAAAAAAGCCAGTCCCAAAGGGTTCCACACTATATAAGTCCATTTATATAAGATCCTTGAAATAATAAAATACAGAGACAGAGAGCACGTTGATGGCTTCTGGAGGTGAAAGAGGAGGCGGGCAGTGGGGAGGGGCGGACGTGACTGCAACAGCCAGAGGAGCCGCCCCCATGGGAGGGAGGCATTCTGCACCTGGACTGTATCCGTGTCAAAATCCTGTTGTGGTGTTGCTCCTAAAGTCCAGCAGGCCTCTGTGCTTCACCGAGTTTACACGGTAAGCAGCCAGGATTTCACTCCGGGCAAGTGAACGCCTGAAGCCAAGTCCTAACCGTTATGCTCATCTGCTTAGCCCAGCGCCTTGGACTTTGGTCAATAAATTACGCATATCAGTTTCTATCTTACAGTTTCGTCTAGAATATGCACCCTCAGCCCACCATGGGAGTCACCTTGCTAACGGTGGTGTCTCCTTGATTCTGCGGCTCAAAGGGCAGCCTGCCCGGGTCTGCACCAGCCCCTTCCACCAGCAGGCTGTCTCCCAGCCACGTCACTTAGCCTTCACGTGCCTTGGCTTTCTCACACAGAATGGGAGTCCTGAAGGGATCCCCTGGTGGCCCCAGGGGTTAGGGCTTGGTGCTTTCATTGCCTAGGGCCCGGGTTCGATCCCTGGATGCCTGATGTGGAAGCGAAGATCCCACAGGCTGCACAGCCACAAAAAAGAGAGGAGGGGGAGTAACAAGACCTCCAGCCCCTCGGGGTTGTTGTCAGATGAGAAGACTTGGTGGGGAACAGGCAGGCTGTGCCCTGCACACAGAGAAGCTATGCCAATATTAGCCACTGCGGGCATCGATCAAACCATAAATCTACAGTGGGGCGAACTGTGGCTACATCGGTTTATCTCATCTGAGGCTAATACTTTGAAAGACTTGGCATAATTTGGAATGAGTTGAATATCTTCCCCTCCCTCAATCTCAACCATTTGTAAACCATCCTTTTGCTCTGGGGAAGAGAAAGGTGAGCATTCTTCTATAGGTAGCCCGTCTGGATTTGTTTATATTTACTGTAAAGGGACCAAAGAGACAATTCTCCATAGTAACTAAAGGTTACTATAGCCTGTACTTATCTGTAGGAAATATTTACCTTTACCAGAGGTTAAGTTGAAAATATGTGTTAAAATGCCTTAAACATGAAGGATAACTTTAAACCCAGCAATCTCCCTTCTGAAAACCTTCCCTAAGCAAATATCAGGTACAAATGCAAAGATTTCAGTGAAAAAGATAATTTTTGAAGAGAACTTTTTTGTGTCAAAAAGTTGTAAACACCTGGAGTGGAGTGTATCTGATATTCTCCAGTTTTGTGAAATTTGTTGTGTGTGCCTGGAGAATCCCATGGAGAGAGGAACCTGGTGGGCTACAGTCCATAGGGTCGCAAAGATCCAGACATGACTGAGGGATTTAGCATGTACACATGTACATGAACAGATGTAAATCTATTAAAGATTTTATTAAATTCTATAATGGGAGAGTTCATGATTTCTGCTCATAAATTCTGTTGGTTCGCATATCTTCCATATGAATATTTTTTTAAGATCTATTTATTGGGGGAAAACTTAGAATCTCACCAGTGGTCTGCTGAAGTTCTTACTAGGTACCTTCCAATCAAAAAATTCCATTATTTCATAAAAAACACCTTGTCCTATGCAAACACGGCACTTTGCCATCTCTTCCTAATAAGATCATCCTCTCACTTTCTTGTAATACTGCAGGTTTACGGGACCACCTTCCACATAAACCAGGGAAACCCTTTCAAGCTAAAGGCTCTGGTGGACAAGTGGCCTGATTTTAATACAGTGGTTATCCGCCCTCAGGAGCAGGTAAGGGGCCAGATGTGGAATGAGTAGGTGTTTACGTGCATCTTCGCTACGTGCTCGCCATGCACTTGGCAATATGGTAGACCCTGGGAATATAGAGCTAAATCAAGGTGATGCAGTCCACGCGTCCTTATCTTCACGAAGTCCACAGCCTGGAGGAGATTACAGGTAAGTCCATAGGGAAACGACAGCATGGTGTGAAATGGCTAGTTGCTCAGTCATGTCTGACTCTTTGCGACCTTGTGGACTGTAGCCTGCCAGGCTCGTCTGTCCATGGCATTCTCCAGGCAAGAATACTGGAGTGGGCTGCCACTCCACAGTATCTTCCCAACCCCGGGACTGAACTCATGTCTCCTGCATTGCAGGTGGATTCTTTACTCTCTGAACCACTAGGGCCCCGCGGTGTGAAACGGCCAGAATCGAAACACAGATGGCGCCCGGCTACTGCTTAGGACCAAGCGCTCTGTCATTACTCACATCCAGTCTGTGGGAATAGCGGCAACCAGTGGGAGGCTGTGCTAATGAGGGGTTATGCTGATGGGTAGACAAGAGCTTGGTCTTTGGTGAAAGGCATCAAAGAAGCATCTCCCAGGCTGGATTTCTACATGTAACAAACCAAGCCCATTTTAAACTCTTAACCTAAGGGGAAAAAAATATTTCACACCTTGTAAAAACACCACTTTTGAAACCACACCAACGCATTCATGCTGACTCAAAACTTCTCATTGTGATGGCCTCTTCCTGTTGAGATGCTGCGCTGTGTTATCACCTATGGGCATCACTTAAGCAAGTAAACCCAGGCGGGGGGGAAAGCATGTGGCAGAGGCTGCAGGGAGAGGAATGATTCTTAGTAGAAATTTTACCGAAATTGGATGTTGAATATAAATAGGATTTTTTACATGGTGGCAGAGCAGAACTTCATTCAAAGCAGTTGCAAGAGATAAAGTCTGAAACAAGAGTGAATTAAGGAGCAAATTACATAGCTGGAATTGTTGGCTACATATTGTATGATAATTTTTTAATTAGTGAAATTGAATAGTTAAGTTTAATAGTTAAGTTTATTCAAAAATAAAATGTATAATTATTTTTTAAAATATAAAATGTAAAATTATATTTTAAAATATCAGGTAAAATTATAATATAAATACATTCTCATTTAATATAGCTTATATAGAAGTGAAATGGGTAATAAATATTCAAGAAACCAAATTAAGTAACAATTTAAAATGAAGACTTTTAATTATTGATAGAAATCTGAGCTACTTTCAGAAACACAGTCTTAAAAATCAGACTTTTCCAACTTGAAGAGTGATCCTTACATATAAGATTGTGTCAGAGCGATACACTGCAGATTTGATACGCGTGTGCAGTGCGATGATTCCCTCCAGAACTTTAGCCAACATGCCATCCTGTCTCATAATTACCATTCTATTTTTTAGTGAAAACATTCAAAATCTGCTCTCTCAGCAACCTTCAAATACAGTTAACCCTTGAACAACATGGGTTGGAACGGCACAAGTCTACTTAAACATTCTTCCCCCAATAATTACAGGCTACGGAACTCCGCCATCTGACGATGTTTGAATCTGTGGGTGCAGAGCAGCAGACATAAACGATGCCTGTAAAGTTATGCGCACATTTTCGGCTGTGCGGAGAGTTGGTGTCCCTAACCCCTGCACTGTTCAATGCTCATCTGCGTGTGAAACAGCATTAACTATAGTCCTCATTCTGTGCCTTTTATCCTCAGAGCTTACTTGTCTTATAACTGGAAGTTTGTACCCTTTGACCAACATCTCCCCACTGCCCCCTCCTGGGCGTCCCCCGCCTCTAGGAACCACCGTTCAACTCTGTTTCTATGATTCAGTGTTTCAAAACCCCACACATAAAAGACATCACGCAGCACTTGCCTTCCTCTGTCTGGCTCATTTCACGTAGCCCAGGGCACACGAGGTCTACCCCGTGTCACAGACAGGGGGATTTGCCTTTCTCCGTGCTGACTGATATCCATCCCACCGTGCAGGCGTGCGGCATGTTCTCTGTCCACTCGTTCATTCGCTCCATGTCGTGGCTATTGCGAATAACGTTGCATTGAGCACGGAGCACAGGTGTCTCTTCCAGGTCCTGTTTCCATTTCCGCTGGATGCACACCCAGAACAGGATTCCCAGTTCCTGGACAGTTCCGTTTTAAATTTGGGGGAAACCAGCATACCATTTCTATAGCGGCTATGCCAGTTCACATTCCCACCAACAGTGCAGAAGGCTCCTTTTTCTCCAAACCGCTGCCCCCGCCCCAATGCTTGTTATCGCTTGTCTTTTTGATGATGACCATTCTGCTATGTATGTGGTCTTGATTTGCATGTACCTGCTAATTAGTGATATGGAGCACTTTTTCGTGTATCTGCTGGCCATTTGTATATCTTCTTTGGAAAAATGTCTACTCATTTCCTCTACCTCTTTTAAGAGGATTACTTGGAACTGTTCTGAGAACCATTCCCATTTTGCCATTTCTTCTAAGGCAGGCCTTTTGGTGATGAATTTCTTCAGTTTTTATCTGTTAGTGAAAGCCTGTCTTGTCTCTGAAGAACAAATTTGACAGGTAAAGTATTTTTGGCTGACAGTTTATTTCTTTCCACAGTTTAGTGCCCTGTTTTCTCCTGGCTTGCAAGGTCTCTGAGAAATCGACTAATAACTAGCCGCCTTAAGGGATTTTCAACAATATTATTCTATGTATCTAAGTGAGGTCCTCTTTAAGTTGTTTGCTGACCTATTAGCTTCTCAAACTTGTATATCCGAATTTCTTCCAAGAATTGGGAAGTTCTCAGCCATTATTTCTTGAAATAAACTTTCTTCCCTCCCTTCTACTTCTGGAAATTAATAAATTCACAAATCGGTTCTTTTGCGGTATCCTATAGATAAAGGGTTTCATGAAATTAATTTAGGTGTATTCAAGGCATATGGGCGTCCCTGGCAGCTCAGCTGGTAAAGAATCTGCCTGCAATGCAGGAGCCCTGGGTTGGGTCCCTGGGTTGGGAAGATCCCCTGGAGGAGGGAATGGCTACTCAGTTCAGTAGTCTGGCCTGGAGAACTCCTTGGACTGGACAGCCCACGGGGTGGCAAAGACCCAGGCACGAGTGAATGGCTCACTCACTTGCGTAGGTCACGCAGGCTTCCCTTGCTGCTTCTATCCTCTCTCTTTTGTTCTCCTAGTCGGATCATTTCAGCCGGCCCGACTCTGCGCTCTGATCCTGCCTTCTGTGTGATTTAGTTTGCTGCTGAGACGCTCTCCTGAATTCTTCAGTGGACTCCTACTATTCTCCACTTCCAAAATTTTTCTTTGGTTCTTGTTTATGTTTTCCATCTCTGGACATCTTGTTTGGTTCTTGTATTGGTGTCCTGATCCTGTTAAATTATTTTTCTGTGTTCTCTTATATCTCTCTGAGCATCTTTTGAAAAATTATTTTGAATTCCTTGTTAGGAAATTCCTGGGTATCCATTGCTTTGGAGCCAATTGCTGCTGTTTACTGTATTCTCATGGTGGTTTCAAATTTCCCTGATTTTTTTCAGTTCCGTTGCTCAGTTGTGTCCAACTTTTTGTGACCCCATGGACTGAAGCACGCCAGGCCTCCCTGTCCATCACCAACTCCTGGAGCTTTCTCAGACTCATGTCCATCGAGTCGGTGATGCCATCCAACCATCTCATCCTCTGCCATCCCCTTCTCCTCCTGCCTTCTTTCTTTCCCAGCACCAGGGTCTTTTCCAAGGAGTCAGTTCTTCACATCAGGTTCTTTATGAGCCTTATATCCTCGCATAGGTGCCTGAACTTTTGAAGAAACAACCTTTCATACTTTATGGACTGACTTTGGTAAAGGAACCTTTTCTCGTGGATAGGAGCTTCCTTGGCGGCTCCGATGGTAAAGAATCTGCCTGCAATGCAGGAGACTCGAGTTCCATCCCCTGGAGAAGGGAATGGCTACCCAGTCCAGTATTCTTGCCTGGGAAATCTCATGGACAGAAGAGATTTGGCTGTGGTCCATGGAGTCACAGTCACACGTGACGCGTGACTTTCTGGGCTCTCTAGCGTGTGCTGTGGCCCCAGGTCTGGTGGTGCTGGGCACTGAGTGCAGGGGCTGTGGGGGCCCTGGTCTCCAGGGCTAGGGGGTGATGGCTTTTCCACTCAGGCTACTGGGATCCACATTGACAACTGTGTGTCCCTGGTGAGCATTTCGGGGGGTCAACAGTGGCTTCAAGGCTTTTGGGGTCCTCAGTGACGCCTCCAAGGCCAGTGGCTACAGGCCAGGGCAGGTGCGGCAGCGGCTGCCGGTGGTGGTGTGTGCAGACACAGCTGTGGGGGCCAGCAGCAGACTCTTGGGTAGCGGCTGGGCCATCTGCAAACAGGCACGCGATGGTGGGGGCCCCGGCAGGCAGCAGGGCCAGGACCAGCTCACGCGCACTGGCAGCCGTGGGGCCTAGCTGTTGGCACTCAATACAGTGTTTACGGGTCTTGCCATGAGGGCACAGCAATTGGAGACTGGGGACGGGGTCATGCAGGCGGGCAGCTGGGGGGGTCAGCAGCAGGTCAATACAGGGGCGCAGGCCCGATGCAGGCCCACAGACAGCTGTGCAGACCCTAGCTATCAGTGGCTGTCTCATGACTGCAGTCTATCTCTCGCTGCATAAATGGCAGTGGAGGCCAGAGATAGCCACCTGCTGAGTGGCATGCAAGGGCACAGCTGCAGGGGCCAACCCCCGACGTGTGCTCGGTGGTGGATGTCGGCCTGTATTCATGCAGCTGCAGAGCTGACTGTGGGTTCAGTGACCTGGTTCCAGTAGGAGCTGATCGGGGAGGATGGGAGAAGGGTCTCGGGTGGCTGACACAGAGCATGTGAATACTGGTAGGGCAAAATTTGATGATGTCTGCAGGTGGTCCAGTGCTGACTGTTGATTTCTGCAGGGGCAGAAACTGCTGGGTTTTCCTGCAGAGCAGGTCAGGGGGAACTCTGACTCACGCCCGTTTCATGGCTGCTGCTGGTACCCCTGCATTTCTTCCGTGTTCCTCACCACCTCTATTCATCTCAGTTTTGCCAGTCTGGGTGGGATGAAACTGGAGCGGGACCTTGGTGTGGTGCTCCAGAAGGCTGGGGAAGCGGCTCCTTCATCTTCTGCTCCCTCTCTTGGTGAGAGAGAGCTCTTTCTAGCTGGGGAGTTCCCTCTTGGCACTGGGCAATGGGATGATGCAGGCGAAACACGACTGTCTTTCTTCTCTTTGGGGGCAGCTAGTCTCAATTTTTTGTTTTTTAATTCTCCTGTGTTGCTGGACTCCAGGGCTCTCTCATAGCTTTTTGTGTGTGTGGGGGAGTAGCAGGTAAAATTGATCTAATTATTGATCTGTCTAATTATTGGTCTTTGTGAGGGACAGAGTCTGGGGTCTCCTATACCAACAGTTTTGGTGGCATTACTCTAAAAATACAGCTTGATCGGAAGTGACCCTTGCTGAATAGGGAGTGCAGTTGTGTGGCGTATTTTCCAGTTATGGGGGAAAGCTGTCTGATTCTGCACGAGATAAAGGGAGTTTCTCCTCTCATCTGTTCCTTTATCCTCCTGTGTCAGTTTTAACAATTTCACTAGATATACTTGAATGAGTGTGCTTGTTTACTGATGGGATTGTTGCTGGTTCTACACCAGCATGATTTCCGTATTTTGGCCGCTCTGCGCAGCATGTGGGATCTTAGTTCCCCAGCCAGGGATGGAACGTGTGCCCCCCAGTCCAATCCGCGCTACCTGCAGTGGGAGCATGGCCTTAACCAGACCACCAGAGAAGCCCTTGAATATTTTTTAAAGCAAGCAAATTGATTTCATCATCTTTTTCTTGGTCTCACAATGTATAGAAGGATTGTCTGACCTGTTGCCCAACTCTGTTTCAATAAAGACATGTTCATAGCCCACATAATCTAAATATCTTTGCCCTAAAGCAGGGTGTATTCTTTTTGCCAAATATTTCGCTTCTCAACTGTTATTTTACTGAGCTGGTAGAACTGGGTAAGTCGCAGTCCCGAGTCTCGCCGTAGCTGCTAGCTTGGATTTCGCTGTTTATTCACCACACTTACGGAAGTGGCTTGGGCAACACGCAGCAGCCTCGGGGCTCTCGAGAGCAGCGGGAGACAGCAAGATTCACACTCAGTCACTTTCAAGCTTCTTCATGTGTGTCATGGGGGGGTGGAGAGTAATTTTAAATAGATTATTTTCGTTAGGTTTGAAAATTTAGAGCAATAACTGAGTTGGAAGTAGTTTCGTTCAGGACATTTTTCATTTTTTTTTAATTTTACTTTTACTTTATTCTACGTTACAATACTGTATTGGTTTTGCCACACATTGACAAGAATCAGCCACAGGTGTACACGAGCTCCCAATCCTGAAACCCCGTCCCACCTCCCACCCCATATCATCTCTCTGGATCATCCCCGTGCACCAGCCCAAAGCATCCTGTATCCTGTATTGAACATAGACTGGCAATTCGTTTCTTATACGATAATATACATGTTTCAATGCCATTCTCCCAAATCATCCCACCCTCTCCCTCTCCTTCAGAGGCCAAAAGTCCATTCTATACCTCTGTGTCTCTTCTGTTATCTCACATACAGGGTCATCATTACCATCTTTCTAAATTCCATATATATGTGTCAGTATACTGTACTGGTGTTTTTCTTTCTGGCTCACTTCACTCTGTATAATCGGCTCCAGTTTCATCCATCTCATTAGAACTGAGTC
>SJYF01000170.1:3351128-3372956 GCA_006410515.1 Procapra przewalskii | reverse complement strand
TTTTTTTTTGTAGGATTTAACATTGTCTTTGTCCAGACTGTCTTCCATTCACATACATAGACATATGAAATGATTGAATACATGATGTTCCTCCCCACAGAGTAAATATTGTGGATGTATTTCTGTGTTCATATGTACAAGAATTTTCAATTCTGTATACCTATGGCTGATTCACAGAGAAGGAAATGGCAACCCATGCCAGTGTTCTTGCCTCGAGAATCCTGTGGACAGAGGAGCCTGGTGGGCTGCTGTCCACAGGGTCATACAGAGTCAGACATGACCGAAGTGACTTAGCGTGCATGCTTGCATGGCTGATTCATGCTGATGTGTGGCAGAAACCAACAAAATTCTGTGAAGCAATTATCCTTCAATTAAAAATAGATTAAAAAATAGTAGATGAAGAGAAAGTTTGCCCTTTCAATTCTGTTCTAACGGCTGCAGGGGACCCCGTTCCGCGGCCACAGAGCATCCTGTTACGCGGCTGCAGGGGACCCCGTTCCGCGGCTGCAGGGGACCCCGTTCCGCGGCTACCACAGTTCATCTATCTGTGTACTGATGGTCGTTTCAGCTGTTTCCAAATTTTCATGTAACCTATAGTTCTTCACAGAGCAGCCCTGCACACACACCTTTGCCTTGGCACTTGATATTTCCTTAGATTATCCAGAAGGCAATTTTTTCAAAGGTTGTAGAATGTAAGTCTGCATAACGGTCTAGAAAGTTCATTTCCTCCCACCAATAAGCAAAGGCTACAGCAAAATGCTCAAGAGAATGGACTGTGGGCTCCCACAGCCTGAGTCCAGGCTTGGAACCCCAGCCCCACCGAGTTGCACAGGCTGCTGAGAGAGAGAGCATGGGCTTGAACTCCAGTCTGGGAACTAAGATCACACACGCTGCACAGCCAAAAATAAATAATCAGGATTTTAAAACTAAAATGGGATACGCATCTCATAGAAGTGTCTTATGAAAGAGTAGAAACAGTTTCTATTTCAAAAAAAAAAGTTTCAGGGAGAAATATTTGTTCTTCAAATATACACACACATACACAGTGGAGTTAAATTCCAGTAGGATGAACCCCATCCCTTTGGTGTCTAATCTTGCCATTTTTCTTAAACACAGGCAAGGACCTCAGCCAATCAGTAGAGCTGCTGTGGAACAGTTCTGGATGTGGGCATTTATATGTCCATTCTATTTAATCCTAAGATTTCTGATCATTCTTACTAGGTTAAGAGATCTGTGTCAGCCGCAAAATAGCCTGACATGCAATAGGTTCAGAGCAGTTGGAAACTTGAAGTCAAATAGAAACTGACTTGGTATTAATTTCAAAGAAGGCTAGTAATGGCTAATCTCTCAGCTGGCCAGTGTTCTTTTAGGGAGAACATGTTACCCACTAGCACGTAGCCCCTGCGAAGTTTGTAGAACTTGAGAAAACACCGCAGTGTTACCATGAAACGTTTCTTGGACTAGAGCAAAGGAACGCTTTTGAATCAGCTTGGAAATGAAAGCAGTGCTGGGTCTCAGGCGTTCCTGTGTCCATATCGCAGCATGCAGCTCTCTGTCTGTGGGTACCAGGCAAGCCACTTCACCAAGCCTCCATCCTCACATTAGTGACGCAGACATAACAGGGAACATCTGGCAAAGAGGATATGCAAATTAAGTGAGAGAAATCAGGCCCTAGTGCCTGGGACAGAGTGGGTGCTCAGCAAATGTTAGTCTCGGATTTCCAGGCACAGGTCCAGTCTCTGGCCCGGGAAGATCCCACCGGCTGCGGAGCAGCTAAGCCCGTGCACCACAGCACTGAGCCCCGGCCCCTAGAGCCTGTGCAACGAGGGGCTGCCCACCCGTCCCCACCGCCCCGCTCATGTCAACGGGAGGAAGCCAGCACACAGCAAACACACACACACAGATAAAAGTTTAAAAGTCACAAGTATGAGTCTCCCTCTTCATCCACCGGAGCTTTCTCTTCCTTCCTCCCCGCAGAATTTTCCAGTGTCACCTTTAAGGACGCAGGAAGGCTCTTCCAAGAGGCTTTCTGCAGCATCTCCAGCATCTGGGCGCCTCCAGCAATGGGAACATCCTGCACGTCAGTTTAGCCCAGAGAAACAGCCAGGAACCAGCCAGGAACGCGAAGAGTTTCAGAAACCAGAGAGGTAGGTTCTCTGCTAGTTGCCAGAGCTGTCTTCCGTGATTTGTTTCTTTACATGTATATAACCGCCTTTATGTATAAATGGACATGTGCGTTTTAGTATACAAAAATGAAATATCTATTTTGATGCAGATGTAAAAGAATTTGCCTATTCATTCATTTATTTATCCTTTAATTTTTATTGGAGTATAGTTGATTTACAGTGCAGTGACAGTTTCTGCTGTACAGCAAAACCAGTCAGTTATCTATATGTGTGTGTCCACTCCTGGATGCTTTTCCCATATAGGTCATTATAAGAGTATTGAGTAGAATTCCCTGTACTGTGAAGGACAGTAGGTCCTTCAGTTCAGTTCAATTCAGTTGCTCAGTCATGTCCGACTCTCTGTGACCCCATGGACCGCAGCACGCCAGGCCTCCCTGTCCATCACCAACTCCTGGAGTTCACTCAAACTCATATCCATTGAGTAGGTGATATCATCAAGCCATCTCATCCTCTGTCATCCCCTTCTCCTCCTGCCTTCAATCTTTCCCAACATCAGGGTCTTTTCCAATGAGTCAACTCTTTGCATGAGGTGGCCAAAGTATTGGAGTTTCAGCCTCACCAACAGTCCTTCCGATGAACACCCAGGACTGATCTCCTTTAGGATGGACTGGTTGGATCTCCTTGCCGTCCCAGGGACTCTCAACACTCTTCTCCAACATCACAGTCCTTTAAAGCATCAATTCTTCGGTGCTCAGCTTTATGGTCCAAATTGCAGATCCATACATGACCACTGGAAAAACCATAGCCTTGACTAGATGGACCTTTGTTGGCAAAGTAATGTCTCTGCTTTTGAATATGCTATCTAGGTTGGTCATAACTTTCCTTCCAAGGAGCAAGTGTCTTAATTTCATGGCTGCAATCACCATCTGCAGTGATTTTGGAGCTCAACAAAATAAAGTCAGCCACTGTTCCTAGCTATCTATTTTAAATACAGAAGTGTGTACACATCAACCTCAACCTCCCAATTTATCCCTCCCCCATCCCCCTTTACTGGTGTCATCTTCACTGAAGCCCAGACGCATTCCAGGGAAGGATGAGATGGGCAGAAACTGCAAGTCCTGTCTCCTGAAGTTTTCAATCACTGTCTTAAAACTTCAATGAATTCCAATCATTAACTTCAGTTCAGATTACCAAGCACATTTTAAAAATATACGTATATGACATTTTTTTTTAATTTAGCTGCTATGATTCATTTTTCTGACTCTACCAGCATTAAGCTGTATAACTTTGGGAAAGTAACTTAGCTTTTCATTGATTTCCTCAAAATAGATGGGTAATAGTACTGTCCAACTCAGAGCTGAAATGAGCTAATACACTAGAAGAGAAACCAAGTGTTTGGAAGGGTGTCTGCCACTTGGCCAGCTCCATCACGCTCCATCACGCTCCATCACGCTCCATCACGCTCCTTCACTCCCAGGTAACAAGAGGCTGCTGCTCCTCTCCGTCTGGCCTTTCCCTCCTGCTTCATGGATAACAGCCTTAAACAGAACCGCAATGCTTCCTGGCAGTGGCCAAGCCATGCGATCCCCAAGGCGTGGACCCCTTTCCCATCAGCTGCCTCTCAGCCCCTGCTGACATCCTCTTCCTGAGATGCACCATCTTTGGCGGCCAGCGTACTCTCTCCCACTGCAATAGACAGTGCACCTGACTTTGTCGGACTTCTCGTGTGTTCACAGGGCCTTTGACCACAATTATCCACAGAGTTAAGGGTTTAGCTCTGAGCCATCAGTTCCTACTGGCTTGTTTTTCATTTACTTTGACTTCCCAGAGCCTCTTCTTTTCAGCTCAGCTCCTCCTGATTTCTTCAGGACGGTTGTGGACGGTTTGGATTTGCAGAAATGAAACCGATATCAGTTCATTTCTATGGAAAACCATCTCTACGTTACAAAGACTTCACTCTATTTTTGGATCCTGCTGCCTTACCAGGTTGGGCAGCATGAGGACTGGCAAATGTCCCTGATTTTTTCGTGTGTGTGCCCCTGTCTCCTTCCCAGCTTCTTCTCCATCATTTGAAGAGAACGGCACGTGCTTGATTAACACTTAGGTCTCCTTCTTGAGGTGGGAAGAGACTTAGCCAGACCCTGAAGGCTGTGGGCACCTTGGCCGTGGCCGCTGAGCCCCCTGAGAGCCACCTGGAAAATGTGGGAGGGGTCTTATTCGCCACCTGGCTCTGGCCTACTTTCCCAGACTCTTCTGTGGCTGCTCCTCGCCACACCAGGCTGCAGGACGTTTCTTCAGGGGGGTGTCTGCTTTTTCAGCACCCTTGTTCCTTCTGCATTTTGCTCCTTGTTTGGAATTTTCTAATTCCTCTCTTCTGAGTTCAGCTACCAATCACCCTTCATCCAAGTCGAGCTGAAGGACCTGTCACCCTTACTGACACCCCTTCTTGATTTTTACTTCTTAATTTTTTATTTATTTTTGGCTGCACAGGGCCTTCGAAGCTGTGGTGGGCTTTCTATCAATCAGCTGAGCAGGGGCCGCTCTCTGGTTGCAGTGCGTGGGCTCCTCGTCGCGGTGGCTCCTCTTGTTGTGAAGGACAAACTCCAGGCAGGCCAGCTTCCATCGTTTGGGTATGTGGGCTCAGTAGCTGTAGGCTTAGCTGCCCCACAAAATGTGGGATCTTCTCAGAGCAGGGATCAAACCTGTGTCCCCTGCATAGGATTCTTAACCACTGGGCCACTTAGGGACGTTCTCTTATTTCTTGCTTTAGACAGAGTAACCACTCCCTTTTCTCTGCTCTCACAACCGCTTAAGCATATCTGCATGTCAGAACTTGTTACATCATGCTAGAGTTTGTTTTTGCAGACTGTGTTCTCTTCTGGGCAGGAAGCTCTTCCTATCCTACCCATTATGCTTATCACTCTTCCTGGCACATAATATGCCCTCAGTAGGTGGGTGGTGACAATGACTTAAGGCACAAAATGCCTCTAACCACTTGTCCAATTATTCTAACTTCTAGAGGTATAGATAGATTGATTAATCCAATCAGCATATATGTATTGAGGGTATAGATATATGCTGGATGTGGGAAACACTTTCAGTTACATTGTACTAAGAGATGTCTTGAAGAAAACTCCAGACCAAGGTGCAGGGCCCTCTGTCTTGTTTCTGAGGATCTTACAACTATAAAGCATCTGAGGATCTTAAGACTACTTAAGACTATCAGCAATCAATGCAAAAAAACAGAGGAAAACAATAAATGGGAAAGACTAGAGATCTCTTCAAGAAAATCAGACATACGCAGGGGACATTTCATGCAAAGATGGGATCAATAAAGGACAGAAATGGTATGGACCTAACAGAAGCAGAAGATATTAAGAAGACGTGGCAAGAATATACAGAAGAACTGTACAAAAAAGGTCTTCACAACTCAGATAATCATGAAGGTGTGATCACTCCCACTCACCTAGAGCCAGACATCCTAGAATGTGAAGTCAGGTGGGCCTTAGGAAGCATCACTATGAACAAAGCTAGTGGAGGTGATGGAATTCCAGTTGGGCTATTTCATATCCTGAAAGATGATGCTGTGAAAGTGCTGCACTCAATAGGCCAGCAAATTTGGAAAACTCAGCAGTGGCCACAGGACTGGAAAAGGTGAGTTTTCATTCCAATCCCAAAGAAAGGCAATGCCAAAGAATGCTCAAACTACTGCACAATTGCATTCATCTCACACACTAGTAAAGTAATGCTCAAAATTCTCCAAGCCACGCTTCAGCAATACGTGAACCGTGAACTCCCTGATGTTCAAGCTGGTTTCAGAAAAGGCAGAGGAACCAGAGATCAAATTGCCAACATCTGCTGGATCATGGAAAAAGCAAAAGAGTTCCAGAAAAACATCTATTTCTGCTTTCTTGACTATGCCAAAGCCTTTGACTGTGTGGATCACAATAAACTGTGGAAAATTCTCAGAGAGATGGGAATACCAGACCACCTGACCTGCCTCTTGAGAAACCTGTATACAGGTTAGGAAGCAACAGTTAGAACTGGACATGGAACAACAGACTGGTTCCAAATAGGAAAAGGAGTATGTCAAGGCTGTGTATTGTCACCCTGCTTATTTAACTTATATGCAGAGTACATCATGAGAAATGCTGGGCTGGAGGAAGCACACACTGGAATCAAGATTGCCAGGAGAAATATCAATAACTTCAGATGTGAAGATGACACCACCCTTATGGCAGAAAGTGAAGAGGAACTAAAGAGCTTCTTGATGAAAGTGAAAAAAGAGAGTGAAAAAGTTGGCTTAAAGCTCAGCATTCAGAAAAATAAGATCATGGCATCTGGTCCCATCACTTCATGGCAGATAGATGAGGAAACAGTGGAAACAGTGGCTGACTTTACTTTGGGGGGCTCCAAAATCACTGCAGATGGTGACTGCAGCTGTGAAATTCAAAGATGCTTACTCCTTGGAAGGAAAGTTATGACCAACCTAGATAGCATGTTGAAAAGCAGAGATATTACTTTGCCAACAAAGGTCCATCTAGTCAAGGCTATGGTTTTTCCAGTGGTCATGTATGGATGTGAGAGTTGGACTGTGAAGAAAGCCGAGTGCAGAAGAATTGATGCTTTTGAACTGTGGTGTTGGAGAAGACTCTTGAGAGTCCCTTGGACTGCAAGGAGATCCAACCAGTCCATCCTAAAGGAGATCAGTCCTGGGTGTTCATTGGAGGGACTGATGTTGAATCTGAAACTCCAATACTTTGGCCACCTCATGCGAACAACTGACTCATTTGAAAAGACCCTAATGCTGGGAAAGATTGAGGGTAGAAGGAGAAGGGCACAACAGAGGATGAGATGGTTGGATGGCATCACCAGCTCAATGGACATGGGTTTGGGTGGGCTCTGGGAGTTGGTGGTGTACAGGGAGGCCTGGCATGCTGCAGTTCATGGGGTCACAAAGAGTTGGACATGACTGAGTAAGTGAACTGAACTGAAGACTATTAAAAAATATAGAATTCATGAAGGCTTATCTTATCTTTTATATCAGGTAATTCACAAGAAAGTTCCATAAATATAAGATGCAGAGATGCAAGTCAAATCTGGGAGGTCAGAATACCCATCATTAAAAAGTCTGCAAATAATAAATGCTGGAGAGAGTGGAGAAAAGGGAACCTTCCTGTGTTGGTGGGAAGGTAAATGTATTTGATAAAGCTCCTCTGGAAAACAGTATGGAGGTTCCTCATAAAACTAAAAACAGAGTTGCCATTTGACCCCACAGTCTCACTCCTGAGCATAGACCCAAACAAAATTATCATTCGGAAAGATACATGCTCTCCTGTGTTCACAGCAGCATCGTCTACATAGTTAAGACACAGACAACATAAATGTCCACCGAGAGATGAATGCATCAAAATGATGTGGGAAATATACACATAATGGAATATTACTCAGTCATAAAAAATAACGAAATAGTGTCATTTGCAGCAACACCAATGGACCTAGAAATTATCATATAGAGTGAGCGAGCAGGGCAGGAAGAGAGAGACACAGTGTGTGTCACTTGCCTGTGGAACCTAAAATATGATACAAATGAACGCACCTATGAAACAGAAAGAGTCACAGACATCGAGAACAGACTTTTGCTTGCTAGGAGCAGGAAAAGAGGGAAGGATTGGGAGTTTGGGATTAGCAGAGGCAACCTACTTTACATAGAATGAACGAACAAGATCTTACTGTACAGCACATGGAAAATAGTCAACATGCTTGATAAGCCGCAAGATAAAAGCATAGGAAAAGGGATATTTATGTAGACATATATCAATCACTTTGCTGTGCAGCCGAAATTAACACAACACTGTAAATCAACTGCACTCCAATAACCTTCCAGATAAATCTGTGGGGGGTGACAGTAATGAGTTTCCTGAAAAGTATAGGATTCGGAGCACCCTCCAGGGATGCCCACTGAAGCCAACAGCCAAGCATTGGGCCTCATAAAAAAAAGTAGATTGAAAACAACTGAGACTGAGATTCTTCATGACACTGGACACACTCACTGTGAGAGCTACAGGCAACGCCTTCGGGGAGAAACTCAGAATCTTTGACCCAATTATTCCCAGAAGAGGAAATTCATCCAAAGAAAACAATTCAAAAACAAAAAGAGCTCTCAGCAGATGTTGATAAAGCTACACAAACATAGGCAAGGACTGAACAAAATCCCAGGGTCCAGCAACAGGGAAAGAAAGGTCAAGTGCGACGCAACTCCATGATAGTACATCACTCCTGCACATATGGACACACGGGAAACGGACAGAATAAAATGAGAAAACATAGGGCATTAAGTAAGGTGCACCTGCAGAGTTCTTGGCGGTAAGTTAGGCTGGAGTGACATTGGACTGAACAGATTAGTGTCTTCATAAGAGGGGAGAGACATCCAGAGGGGAGGGGCCACGTGGGGACACAGACACACAGGGAGAACAGAGAGAGCTCGTGGAGTGACGCAGAGACTGGGACGAGGCACCAACCAACCCAGGAGCACTGAGGGCTGGTGGCAGGCAGGTGCTTGGAAGAGGCAAGGAAGGCTTCTCCCCTAAAGCTTTCAGAGGGAGCATCACCCTGCCCACACCTTGATTTTGACCTGTTAGATTCAAGAACTGTGAGAAAATAAATGTGTTTGGATCTACCCAATTTTGGGTACTTGTAAGCCAAATATTGGAGAAGGCAACGACACCCCACTCCAGTACTCTTGCCTGGAAAATCCCATGGACGGAGCAGCCTGGAAGGCTGTAGTCCATGGGGTCACTAAGAGTCGGACGCGACTGAGTGACTTCACTTTCACTTTTCACTTTCACACATTGGAGAAGGAAATGGCAACCCACTCCAGTGTTCTTGCCTGGAGAATCCCAGGGACGGGGAAGCCTGGTGGGCGGCTGTCTATGGGGTCGCACAGAGACAGACACGACTGAAGTGACTTAGCAGCAGCAGCAGCAGCAGCAGCAAGCCAAATATTTGTGGCCCTGGAGAGTCAAGTGTGGTGGGTAAGCGCACAGCCTCTAGAGCCAGACTGCTTCACCTGAAACTCGTGGGGCTTTGGGGTTTGGACAATTTACTTACTCTCTCTCTGAGTCATAAAGAAGGCTGAGAGCTGAAGAACTGATGCTTTTGAACTGTGGTGTTGGAGAAGACTCTTGAGAGTCCCTTGGACTACAAGGAGATCCAACCAGTCCATCCTAAAGGAGATCAGCCCTGGATGTCCATTGGAAGGACTGATGCTGAAGCTGAAACTCCAATACTCTGGCCACCTGATGCAAAGAGCTGACTCATTGGAAAAGACCCTGATGCTGGGAAAGGTTGAAGGCAAGAGGCGAAGGGGACGACAGAGGATGAGATGGCTGGATGGCATCATCGACTCGATGGACATGGGTTTGAGCGAGCTCCAGGAGATTGTGAAGGACCGGGAGGCCTAGCATGCTGCGGTTCGTGGGGCCGCAGGGTCGGACACGACTGAGCGACTGAACAGCAGCGTATAAGTGACAGTGTTGGCCTTTGTCTGTCTGACTTAATTCACTGAGCATAAAACCCTCCAATCCATCTGTCTTTTAAAGCTTTTTTTTTATTATTGTTATTATGTGGACTATTTTAAAAGTCTTTGTTGAATTTGGTACAATATTGCTTCTGCTTTATATTTTGGTTTTTTGGCCCAGAAGCACATAGGATCCTAGCTCCCCAACCAGGGATCCAAGCTGCACCCCTGTGTAGGAAGGAGGAATCCCAGACACTGAACCATCAGGGAAGGCCCTCCGTCCATGCGGTAACTAGCAAGATCCCTCTGTTTATGGCTGAATATCATCCCACTGCCGCTGCACTCGTAATTAAGTTGCAGCCCTTACCCTATTGCACTGCCATACCGCGAGCTCCTCAAGGTCAGCACGCTGTCCTGTCCTGCTTCCTGCGGAGCCACAGCGCCAGCCACTGACACACCAGACAGCAGTGTGCAAGGAGAGGTGCTTAGCAACAGCCGAGCGGGTGGGGGGGAGGGAGGAGGCCCGTCCTCCAAAGCCCCCGAGGCTGTGGAATGAGGCCCGTGTAGTGTGTCTGGAAACAGTTGGTTCAGATGCTACCATTTTAAAAAATAGGTCATTTTGATGCAGAATTTCATTCACAGTTGTCTTGAAATCTCAGATCTGGCCAAAGCAGACCTTCTGCCCACGAGGCAATAATCAGCCAGAGCTCAGCAAGCTGCTGTCCCTCAGGTGGGTCACGTGGTGTCGTGAACGCCAAGGAGTGGAGGGGAGCCCACCTCTGCTTACTAATTCATCCCGTCCACCGCCAGGAGGACATGAGTCTCCTCCACTCGTGCCCTGGGGGAAAGTCTGACCTGAGTCCAGCGAAGCTTTCTAAATTTCCTTGCCTCACCCCAGTTTTAAATTTTCCGTCTCTGTTAAGTTTTCTCCTGGTAAAGACATTTTTGCAATACATTATACCTTCCTGTTTGACTATTTGCTCTCTAGACAAGGTCAGTTTGCCCTTTCACTTGCTCTTCTTTTCGAAATATCAACCTTAAACATAGCAAAGGGCAAGTTTATGTTTTAAAAAAAGAGAGCAAGAGAGTTTATTCCAGAATAGCAGAGGAACTGAGGCCTCCCAAGTGGCTCAGTAATAAAGAATCTGCCTGCCAGTGCAGAAGATGCAAGAGACATGGGTTCAATCCCTGGGTCGGGAAGATCCCCTGGTGAAAGAAATGGCAACCCGCTCCCAGTGTTCTTCCCTGGGAAATCCCATGGACAGAGGAGCCTGGGAGGTTACAGTCCATGGGGTTGCAATGACTGAGCAACTGACTGCGCACACAGGGGAGAATTTCAAGAGAAACAAACTGGTTAAAACAGAGACAACCCAGAGGATAAAAGGAGAGCATTCTTTTATCGAAGAAAGGAGAAAGTTAGGAGGGGCTGCTCTGAATAGAAATTCACTGGAGAAAAGGAGAGTTGGAAGCAGTGGAGGTCCTAACTGGATGCTGCTGCTAAGTCGCTTCAGTAGTGTCTGACTCTGTGCGACCCCATAGACGGCAGCCCACCAGGCTCTCCCATCCCTGGGATTCTCCAGGCAAGAACATTGGAGTGGGTTGCCATTTCCTTCTCCAAAGCATGAAAGTGAAAGGAAAGTCGCTCAGTCGTGTCCAGCTCTTTGCGACTCCATGGACTGCAGCCCACCAGGCTCCTCCGTCCATGGGATTTTCCAGGCAAGAGCACTGGAGTGGGTCACCAGTACCTTCTCCGTAACTGGCTGCAGAGCAGGGCAGCCTGCTGTTGCTGGGTGAGAGAGGAAATCCTCCTTGTCCCTGCTGATCCACACAAGCTGCAGTGGCGAGCATGGGCCTGAACGCCCTCCTTTCACGGCTTCCAGCTCCAGCCTTGAGTGAGCATTCTTTAATTCATCCTCACACCCATGAGGTGTCAGGGGCCTACACTGCCTGCATTTCTGACCTGGAGCAATTATCCCAGCTCAGACCTACCGAGGACTTCCCTAGAGACTCAGACGGTAAAGAATCTGCCTGTAATGTGGGAGACTCGGGTTTGATTCGTGGGTGGGGAAGATCCCCTGGAGAAGAGAATGGCTACCCACTCCAGTATTCTTGCCCGGAGAATTCCAAGGACAGAGGAGCCTGGCGGGCTACAGTCCGTGGGGTCACAAAGAGTCAGACACGACTGAGCACTCACACACTGAAGAAAGAACTACGGAGTTTGTGGCTCAGGGGTCAACGCACAGCTCTCCAAGAGAACAGATTGCAAAACCAGGTCTTACAGGAAAACATTTTTTATTTGTCCTGAATCAGGGTCAGACAAGGCCCAGCTCACCTGATTCTGCAGACTCAATGTGTATCAGCGAAATGCCTTTCACTTGGAAAATACCTACGAAGGCTGGAAAGCTGCATACACGTGCTTTGCGCAGTTTGGGCCAAGTGTGGCCCAAAACACACTTGGCCAAAGAAAAGAGAGCCTTCGTGTGCGGTGACCTGAGGTTCTCAGGAGAAGCAGAGCAAGGGAGGCGTGCGCAGGATCCCTGCAGAGGCTGTGATGCTGTGAATCGTTGCCCAGGCCAGACTCCTGGCCCTGCAATCACACGGGAACCGCAGGCAGTGTATCCTTAGTCCCTCATCTCTCTCCTCCTCGTCTCTTCAGGCTTCTCTCAAGGATCTCAGGGTCTTTATGCCGCCCATTCTGCTAAGCGTGTGCAAAGTTACAAATTCCTCCTGGAACCCTCACATTCCCTCAGAATAGCTTATCTGGGGATAATGAAAGGAAAGTTGATATAAAAAATAATAATAAAGTTCTATCCTTTCAAACGCATGAGTGTTGACTTTCCTAGTGGTCCAGTGCCTAAGACTCCAGGATTCCAAAGCAGGGGGCTCAGGTTCAACCCCTGGTTGGAGAGCGAGAACCCACAGGGCGCAACTGATAGGTTCCACATCCTGCAGCTAAGGGCCCCGCAGGCGACGGAGAGCAGCACGACCAGGTGAGCCAATAAACAAATGTGTGAGTCACTGGCGAAATAAGGGCAGTGAAGCAAGCGACCCAAGGGGAAAACCTCAAGAAGGAAAAGCTGTCACTCGCCAGTGGAATCCCCTGAAAAGATCTGGAGGCCTACTAAACGGTCCCAGGGAAGGACGTGATGACACAGGGTGATTCTGAATCTCCCTTCCCCCGCTCTTCTCATTTCCCTAATGTTTCTTGGTCCTTTATAAAGCTTCAGCCAAAATGCTTGCTTTAGATGGTATCCAGATGCTGAGGGCATGGGAGAAATCCATGAGTGAAAACAAACAAAAAAAGTCCTGAGTTCACGAAGGCAGAGATGCGACCTTCTGTGGGGAAGTGTGAAGCTCAGCCTCTAAGGCAGTCATGGGGCCAGCACCCCCTGGGTCACGGCCATTCGCCTTACCCTCATAATATTCCTGGAAAGAGATGCCAATATTCAGTGGTTATGAACAAAGGAGCAGAGGCCTAGAAAGGATGAGCAAAGATTGGCAAATAGAAGAGCTGAGGCTTGCCTGATTCCCATTTATCTGACTCTGAAACATTTCCCTCTGTTTCAGATGAGATTTCAAGTCAGTGGTGATTTTTATAGGTTCTCAAGTCAAACCAGTGTGCAAACTTATGTCCAACGTTAGCTTTGGTTATTGTCTCAGATATTAGGGAAGATATGATAGGGTAGGGCTTCCCAGGCAAGCACTAGTGGTAAAGAACCCACCTCCCAATGAAGGAGACGTAAGAGAAGCTGGTTTGATCCCTGGGTCAGGAAGATCCCCTGGAAGAGGGCATGGCAACCCATCCCAGTGTTCTTGTCTGGAGAATCCCATGGACAGAGGAGCCTGGCGGGCTACAGTCCACAGGGTCGCAAAGAGTTGAGCATGACTGAGCGATTCAGCACACAGGGCAGACTGACGTGGTATTTGTCTAAATAATGTGCCGAATCATATACCAGCATTTCCCAGACAGCATCTGTATGGACATCAGCTACGATCAATATTCTCTGGACTAACGGGGTCGTGGGAGGAGACTCTAGAATCATTGGTGCTCAGTTGCTCCTCACTCAATGCCTGCTAATAGCCAGACTCGGTGCCAGGAGCTAAGGAGGTAGCATTTTATTTTATATAAATAGCCATAAAAAATAATTCTAAAACTAGATCTGAGACCACAGAAAGTTACTTCCTTTCTCCAGAGATCTGTTTCTGTACATTATGAAATGTGTGGCTCAGATGATCTGCACACTTTTCCCAGGACTAGCGTTCAATAATTCTGTCTTTTAAGGACCGATTCTGCCTCTTATTAATTATGGGAGCTAGGCCAAATCACTCTTCATCTTCATCATCTAGCGTCTTCATCTCAAAGATGGTAATGCTCTCATTCTCTTCCTGCTCAGAACTCAAGAGTTGTGGTAGGGATGAACAGGAACGGCCTTTGAAAACTGCCCCAGGGCCAAAGAAAACATCTTGCTTCTCCACCCTAAGTGTCCAACAGCAAATTAATGGCAGCATTTCTCAGCCATAAAGTTTGGAATGTTTATCAGCCGTAAAGAAAGTATGAGACAACGTCGTTTGCAGCAACACGTGTAGACAGAGAAGGAAGGAAGGAAGTCAGACAGAGACAGGCAAATAGCGCGTGCTAGCTCTTACACGCTGAATTTATATAAGGTATGTCTAAACTGTCATCCCTGGAGAGCCCTGTGCTGCCTTGGTGAGTGAATTTTGGCGTTTTGGTGGGAAGGAGAGAAAGTTGAGGACTGAAGAACTGATGCTTTTGATCTGTGGTGTTGGAGAAGACTCCTGAGAGTCCCTTGGACTGCAACCAGTCCATTCTGAAGGACATCCGTTCCGAGGACTGATGCTGAAGCTGAAACTCCAGTGCTTTGGCCACCTGATGCAGAGAACTGACTCATTTGAAAAGACCCTGATTGATTCTGGGAAAGATTGAAGGCAAGACAAGAAGGGGATGACAGAGGACGAGATGGTCGGATGGCATCACCGACTCAACGGACATGAGTATGAGCCAGATCCGGCCATTGGTGATGGACAGGGAGGCCTGACATGCTGCAGTCCACGGGGTCACAGAGAGTCAGACACGATTGGGCAACTGAACCGAACTGAGCTAGAGGAGCCTGAGATTTAGGATGGACAGGATCCAGCCCTTCCAGCTTCTATATGCTGGGATCTGATAGGAATCCTGAGCTATCACCCAACATGGTAAATATCCCACCCTCTCCTTCCCCACTTCTCCTCCCCACCCCCTCCCTGTGTTGAAAGTTGAGTGACATCATTATCAAAGAAATGCAAATCAAAACCACACTGAGGTGCCATTTCACGCCAGTCAGAATGGCTGTGATCCAAAAGTCTACAAGCAATAAATGCTGGAGAGGGTGTGGAGAAAAGGGAACCCTCTTACACTGCTGGTGGGAATGCAAACTAGTACAGCCACTATGAAGAACAGTGTGGAGATTCGTTATAAAACTGGAAATAGAACTGCCTTATGACCCAGCAATCCCACTGCTGGGCATACACACCGAGGAAACCAGAATTGAAAGAGACCCGTGTACCCCAATGTTCATTGCAGCACTGTTTATAATAGCCAGGACATGGAAGCAACCTAGATGTCCATCAGCAGACGAATGGATAAGAAAGCAGTGGTACATATACACAATGGAGTATTACACAGCCATTAAAAAGAATGCATTTGAATCAGTTCTAATGAGGTGGATGAAACTGGAGCCAATTATAGAGAGTGAAGTAAGCCAGAAAGAAAAACACCAATACAGTATACTAATGCATATATATGGAATTTAGACAGATAGTAATGATGACCCTGTATGTGAGACAGCAAAAGAGAACAGTCTTTTGGCCTCTGAGGGAGAGGGAGAGGATGGGATGATTTGGGAGAATGGCATTGAAACATGTATAATATCATATAAGAAACGAATAGCCAGTCCAGGTTTGATGCAGGATATAGGATGCTTGGAGCTGGATGACCCAGAGGGATGGTACGGGGAGGGAGGAGGGGAGGGGGGTTCAGGATGGGAACACGTGTATACCCGTGGCAGATTCATGTCAATGTATGGCAAAACCAATACAGTATTGTAAAGTAATTAGCCTCCAATTAAAATAAATAAATTTAAATTAAAAAAAAAAGAATCTGCCTGAAACGCAGGAGAGCCAGGTTCAACCCCTGGGTTGGAAAGATGCCCTGGAGAAGGAAATGGCAACTCACTCCAGTGTTCTTGCCTGAAGAATCTCATGGACAGAGGAGCCTGGCGGGCTATAGGCCATGGGGTCGCAAGTCAGACACAACTTAGTGACTAAAGAGAGAGGAAAGAGAGACACATATACATGTATATACTTTTTAGATTCTTTCCCTCTATTGATGGACTCTTTGCAACCCCATGGACTATAGCACGTCAGGCTCCTCTCCAGGCAAGAAGACTGGAGTGGGTTGCCATTCCCTTCCCCAGGGGATCTTCCCGACCCAGGGATTGAACCCGCTTCTCCCACGTGGCAGGCAGATTCTTTATGATCTGAGCCAAAAGGGAAGGCCCGTAGTTCCCCGTGCTTAACAGTGGCTCCTGCGGTTTATCTATTTATCTATTTCGTTTATCTATTTTGTATGTTTGGCCACCTGACGCAAAGAACCAACTCATTGCAAAGACCCTGATGCCAGGAAAGATTGAGGGCAAGAAGGGAAAGGGGCCTCAGAGGCTGAGATGGTGGGATGGCATCATCATCCAGTGAACCTGAGTTTGAGCAAACTCAGGGAGATAGTGAAGGACACGGAAGTCTCGCGTGCTGCAGTCCATCGGCTTCCAAAGAGCTGGACACAACTTCTCCACTGACCGACAAGGAGTGAGAAGAATAAAGTGTGCCTACATATTCATGCCTCTCTCATCCCCATATTAGCGACTCCTAATTTACTCCCCTCTCTTTCCCCTGGACTCTAGCTTTTTATGTTTCAAATCACTCAAGTTACAGTCATCTGATAGAGGCTGGGATAACTTCTGACACGACGTGAACATATGACCACAGGGACAAGTGTAAGGGGAAAAGGGGAGCGTGGCTTTCAGCCCTTTGGATTGTGCTGCGGGTTTCTGATGAGATATGTCTGCTTGACAGCATTGTGCTGGTTTCTGCTGTACAGCAATATGAATCAGCAGTGGACGTGCATGCGTCCCTCCCTCTCGAGCCCCCCGCCCAGGTCATCACGGCCCCCCGGGCAGAGAGCCCTGTGCTGTGTGGCTGCTCCCCGCTAGCTGCCTGTTGTTCCCATGATAGTGAACACGTGTCAGCGCTACTCTCTTGATCCCCCTAGCTCTCCTTCTCTGAAACCGAAATAGAGGGAAAGTCTCTCAGTCCTGTCCGACTCTTTCTGACCCAGGCCAGAATACTGGAGAGGGTAGCCTTTCCCTTCTCCAGGGGATCTTCCCAATGCCGGGATCGAACCCTGCCGGGTCTACCGTATTCCAGGCGGATTCTTTACCAGCTGAGCCCCAGGAGAAGCCCAAAACCGTTGCCAAAACTCGGGATTGAACCAGGGACCTTTAGATCTTCAGTCTAACACTCTCCTAACTGAGCTATTTCAGCTATTTTCTCTCCTTCTCCGCCTGTATTAAAAGTCCTGACAACGAGAGTAAATGGCTCCCCTCAGTTCAGTGCAGGCTCTCAGTCGTGTTCGATTCTTTGTGACCCCATGGACTGCAGCCAGGCCTCCCTGTCCATCACCAACTCCCGGAGTTTACTCAAACTCATGTCCAGTGAGTCAGTGATGCCATCCAACCATCTCATCCTCTGTCGTCCCCTTCTCCTCCAGCCTTCAATCTTTCCCAGCATTAGGGTCTTTTCCAAAGAGTTGGTTCTTAGCATCAGGTGGCCAGAGTATTGGAGTTTCAGCTTCAGCATCAGTCCTTCCAATGAACATCCAGGACTGAGCTCCTTTAGGATGGCCTGGTTGGATCTCCTTGCAGTCCAAGGAACTCTCGAGAGTCTTCTCCAAACCACAATTCAAAAGCATCAATTCTTCGGCACTCAGCTTTCTTTATAGTCCAACTCTCACATCCATACATGACCACTGGAAAAACCATAGCCTTGATTAGACGGATCCTTGTGGACAAAGTAATGTCTCTGCTTTTTAATATGCTGTCTAGGTTGGTCATAACTTTCCTTCCAAGGAGTAAGCGTCTTTTAATTTCATGGCTGCAGTCACCATCTGCAGCGATTTTGGAGCCCCCCAAAATAGTCTGTCACTGTTTCCACTGTTTTGCCATCTATTTGCCATGAAGTGATGGGACTGGATGCATGATCTTAGGTTTCTGAATGTTGAGTTTCCATGAACAGTATGCAATAGCTCCCACTGGTGGGTAATTACCTGAAAGCGGGTAATACCTGGCAGAAGGCAGTGCAGACAGCACCCGGCAGGCTGTTTTGTGAGCCAGAGTCTTTTTCCTTTTCCCTCAATTACGGTGGACAACACGTAGCGGGTGTGCCATCTGACCCTCTTCTGATTGTGTTGTTCAGTAATGTTAAATACATTCAGTGTTGGGGAACCAGCGTCTGGAACGTTTTCCTCTTGCAAAACTGAAGCTCCACACTCATGTACCACCTCCCGTCCCCAACTCTGCCCGCCTCAGTCCCTGGGACCGCTCTCTACCTCTGTCTCTAAGGATTTGATTATACTAGATACCCAAGGTAAGCGGGACCACACATCATTTTCCTTTCTGTGACTGGCTTGCTTCAAGCCGCCTAATGTATTTCAGTTATAGCTTAACGTCTGCAGGTTCCATCTGCAGTGCAGCATGTACCATGCCACCCTAAAGAGAATCAGCCCTGAATGTTCATCAGAAGGGCTGATGCTGAAGCTGAGACTCCAGTGCTTTGGCCACCTGCTGCGAAGAGCTGACTCTTTGGAAAAGACCCTGACGCTGGGAAAGATTGAGGGCAGGAGGAGAAGGGGACGACAGAGGATGAGATGGCTGGATGGCATCACTGACTCACTGGACATGAGTTTGAGCAAGCTCCGGGAGTTGGTGATGGACAGGGAGGCCTGGCGTGCTGCAGTCCACGGGGTCGCAAAGAGTCGGACACGACTGAGCGGCTGAACGACAGCAACAGAGCCTGAGGAGCCCCTTCCTTTCTGCAGCAGCTGTTTTTGCGCGCGTCTCCTCTCTTTCCTTTTTTGTTTAATCTAAGGGTTATAGGGCATTTTGGGGCAACTTTGTCTTTTCGTTTATTTTTGGCCGTGCTGGTCCTGCACTGCTGCACACCTGCGTTCTCCAGCTGCAGCAAGCAGGGACTGTGTCGTGTGCTGCCCCCTTCTCATCGTGGGGCCTGCTCCTGCTGCAGAGCTTGGGTCCCAGGCGCTCAGGCTGAGTCGTTGTGGTGCTTGGGCTAGGTTGCTTCTGGGCATGTGGAATCTTCCCAGACCAGGGGTCGAACCATTTTCCCTTGGATTGGGAGACAGTTCTCATCCACTGTTCCACCAGGTAATCCTGTCTTCTCTTTCTTGATTCGACACTTCACGGTATGGCAAGCAGCCCACTCCAGGGTTCTTGCCTGGAGAATCCCCTGGACAGAGGAGCCTGGGGGGCCACAGTCCATGGGGTCGCAGACGTGACTGAAGCGAGCTAGCGTGCATCTATTTGTAAGTGGGAGTGTCAGTGTCTCCCTTCGATTTCTTCCTGGGCCAGCCACATATACTTGTTTACGTGTGTGGGCTGTGTACACCAGGTTCTATGGAGGAGAGAGTGGGAAACTGATGCACTCGTTGGGCCACCCCTCAGCAGGGCGTTCTGGGTCTGGGTCTCAGAACCTGGCCATTGTTTATACTCCTTCCTTAATTCAACATCTCCGTGTCTGGGAATTTATTCCAAAGAAATGATTCAAGGAGGAAAACAGTATTCACCTTCAACAAACTTGGAGCAGTGCACGGAGGCGAGAAGGGCGGTGCAGCTCTCACACCTCCGTGAGCGAGCTGGCTCTGCGGGCTGCAGGGGGCTGACTGCCTCCAGCTGCTGCCCCTTTGGGCTCTGCTGCCCAGTTTGCCCCGGCTCTATACTCTGCTTGGGAATAAGAAGGGCCTCTCTTAGAAAGTGCGCTTTAAGGGATGTCCCTGCAGCCCCAGCATCTAGGACTCTAAGCTCCCAATGCAGGGGCCGTGGGTTCACTCCCTGGCCAGGGAGCTAGATGCCCCAGGCTTCAGCTGATTGTTCGCGTGCTGAAACTCAAGATGCCTCCATGAAGGTCGAAGATCCCACATGCAGCGAGGACTCAGCGCTGCCAAATAAATCAATAAGTGTACAAGAAAAGGGAAAGTGGGCTTTAGGCTAAAACGTCAAGGATGAACACAACCTACTCAGGCAAAGCGTGGGTAGAAGAGTGTTCCAGCAGACGGGCTGTTCGTGAGCCAGAAAAGAATGAAGCTTCACCCTATGGCCTTGCTTCCAAAGAGCCCATCTTTTTTCCACAGATGGCCCCAAAGACGCTTTCCCCTTGAATGTGTAAATGCTACTTCCAGCTGAAAATCCCTGGCCAGACAGGCCCTCTTGCCAAGGCCCTGGATCTTTCGAACAGACTTGGTAAGTGTTGGTGTCATGACTAAGGTGATCCGTCATTTTCTGGATGGTTAGGAAAAGAAAGAAAAAGAAGGGTCTCCAGAATACTAGGGAATCTATGCAAACAGAGCGCTTGCTCATTTCAGCCCTGGTGTAAATGTCACAGGGCAATGAAGTGGGGTTTCCACAAAAGAACACACACTCCTCCCTGTGTGGAAGGAGGAGTAGCCGGATGACGCCTGTGTTAAAATTAGTCCACCTGTCTGCCAGCGCCTGAAGCTTGAATGGGCTGGTCCTGTTTCTGTGGAAAAGGGTATCACAAACCTGGAGCAGCCCAGAGACTGGGGAGAGTCAAGATGTTGGGAGAGGGTCCCAGAGCATCCCGTGTCTGTGGACAAACCTGGAAATAAATTCCTAGATGTCCAGGGCTCCCGGGGTGGGGTCTGTGTGCAGCCTGTTCAGCCAGTGGTGTCTGCTTGAGCAGCTTGAGGACAGGAAGATCATGACCTTCAGAGGCAACCCAGTGTGTCCCTGGTCTGCTGTGAATATCAGGCTTGTGCTTTGCTTGATAGAAATTGGTCTCCTCGATGATTTCACGTCTCAATCTCATATGTGGAGCCACGGTGAAAAATTACAATAAAAAATTTTGTTTTGTGTTGGTTAGAGCTGGTGCTCAGTTGTGTCCAAACCACGGACTGCAGCCCACCAGGCTCCTCTGTCCATGGGATTCTCCGGGCAAGCGTAGTGCAGAGGGCTGGCATTTCCTTCTCCAGGAGGTCTTCCTGACCCAGGGACTGAACTGTGTCTCCCGCGTTGCAGGCAGATCCACAGTGAGGTCTCGTTGCTGTTCAGCTGCTCAGTCACTTCCAACTCTTTGCAACTCCGTGGACTGCAGCACGCCAGGCTCCCCTGTCCTTCACTCTCTCCCGGAGTTTGCTCAGACTCACGTCCATCGAGTCAATGATGCCATCCAACCATCTTGTCTTCTGTTGCCCCCTTCTCCTTCTGCCCTCAGTCTTTCCCTGCATTAGAGTCTTTTCCAACGAGTTGGCTCTTCATATCAGATGGCCAAAATATTCAAGCTTCAGCTTCTGCATCAGTCCTTCCAATGAATATTCAGGACTGATTTCCTTTAGAATTGACTGATTTGACCTCCTTGCAGTGCAAGGGACTCTCACAAGGCTTCTCCAACACCATAGTTCAGAAGCATCAATTCTTTGTCACTCAGCCTTCCTTATGGCCCAGTCCTCACATCCGTACATGACTGTTGGCAAAGTAATGTCTCTGCTTTTTAATACACTGTCTAGGTTTATCATAGATTTTCTTCCAAGGAGCAAGGGTCTTTTAATTTTATGGCTGCAGTTACCATCCACCATGATTTTGGAGCCCAAGAGAACAGTCTCTCACTGTTTCCATTGTTTCCCATCTATTTGCCATGAAGTGATGGGACCAGATGGCATGTATGATCTTAGTTTTCTGAATGTTCAGTTTTAAGCCAGCGTTTTCACTCTCCTCTTTCACCTTCATCAAGAGGCTCTTTAGATCCTCTTCACTTTCTGCCATAAGGGTAGTATAATCTGCATATCTGAGGCTGTTGATGTTTCTCCCAGCAATCTTGATTCCA
>SJYF01000170.1:3299727-3317289 GCA_006410515.1 Procapra przewalskii | reverse complement strand
GATGCTAAAGCTGAAACTCCAGTTCTTTGGCCACCTCATGCGAAGAGTTGACTCACTGGAAAAGACTCTGATGCTGGGAGGGATTGGGGGCAGGAGGAGAAGGGGACGACAGAGGATGGCTGGATGGCATCACCGACTCAATGGACATGAGTTCTGAGTGAACTCCAGAAGTTGGTCATGGACCAGGAGGCCTGGCGTGCTGTGATTCATGGGGTTGCAAAGTTAGTCGGACATGACTGAGGAACTGAACTAAACTCTACATAGAAGTTAAATAAGTAGGGTGACAATATACATCCTTGACGTACTCCTTTCCCAATTTGGAACCAGTCTGTTGTTCCATGTCCAGTTCTAACTGTTGCTTCTTGACCTGCATACAGATTTCTCAGGATGCAGGTAAAGTGGGCTGGAATTCCCATCTCTTTAAGAATTTTCTCCAGTTTGTTGTGATCCACACAGTCAGAGGCTTTGGTGTAGTCAATAAAGCAAATGTTTTTCTGGAAGTCTCTTGCTTTTTCTATGATCCAGCAGATGCTGGCCATCTGATCTGTTTCCTCTGTCTTTTCTAAATCCAGCTTGAGCATCTGGAAGTTTTCGGTTCATATACTGCTGAAGCCTCGCTCGGAGAAGTTTGAGCATCACTTTCCTAGCGTGTGAGATGAGTGCAATTGGGCAGTAGTTTGAATATTCTTTGGCATTGCATTGGAATGGAAACTGACCTTTTCCAGTCCTGTGGGCACTGGTGAGTTTTTCCAGATTTTCTGGCATACTGAGCGCAACACTTTAACAGCATCTTTTAGGATTTCAAATAACTTAGCTGGAATACCATCACCTCTGCTAGCTCTGTTCAGTGATGCCCACTTGACTTTGCATTCCAGCATGTCTGGCTCTAGGTGAGTGATCACACCATCATGGCTGTCTGGGTCATTACGATGTTTTTTTGGTATGGTTTTGCTGTGTATTCCTGCCACCTCTTCTTAATATCTTCTGCTTCTGTTAGGTCCATACTATTTCTGTCCTTTATTGTGCTCATATTTGTACGAAATGTTCCCTTGGTAATTCCAATTTTATTGAAGAGATCTCTAGTCTCCCATTCTGTTGTTCTCCTCTGTTCTTTGCATTGGTCGCTGAGGAAGGCTTTCTCATCTCTCCTTGCTATTCTCTGGAACTCTGCATTCAGATGGGTGTACCTTTCCTTTCCTTCTTTGCCTTTTGCTTTTCTTTTTTTCTCAGCTATTTGTAAGGCTGCCTCTGACAACCATATTGCCTTTTTGGATTTCTCTTTCTTGGAGATGGTCTTGATCACCACCTCTTATAATTTCACAAACCTCCATCCATAGTCCTTCAGGCACTCTATCAGATCTAATCCCTTGAATCTGTTTCTCACTTCCACTGTGTAATCATGAGGGATTTGATTTAGGTCATGCCTGAATGGTCTAGCGGTTTTCCCTACTTTCTTCAAGTCTGAATTTGGCAGTAAGGAGTTCATGATCTGAGCCATAGTCAGCTCCCAGTCTTGTTTTTGCTGACTATATGGAGGTTCTCCATCTTTAGCTGTAGAGAGTAAAATCAATCTGATTTCAATGTTGACCATCTGGTAATGTCCATGTGTAGTCTTGTGTTGTTGGAAGAGGTGTTGGCTATGACCAGGGCGTTTTCTCGGCAAAACTGTTAGCCTTTGCCCTGCTTCATTTTATAGTCTAAGGCCAAACTTGCCTGTTACTCCAGGGATCTTTTGACCTCCTACTTTTGCATTCCAGTCCCCTAAGATGAAAAGGACACCTTTTTTGGGAGTTGGTGCTAGAAGGTCTTGTAGGTCATCATAGAACCATTCAACTTCAGCTTCTTCTGCATTACTGATCAGGGTATAGCCTTGGATTACTGTGATACTGAATCATTTGCCTTGGAGACGAACAGAGATCATTCTGTGGTTTTGAGATTACAAGTACTGCATTTCAGACTCTTTCGTTGTCTGTGACGGCTACTGGATTTCTTCAAAGGGATTCCTTCCCACAGTGGTAGATTTAACGGTCATCTGAGCTAAATTCCCCCATTCCAGTCCATTTTAGCTCACTGATTCCTAGAATGTTGACGTTTACTCTTGCCATCTCCTGTTGACCACTTCCAATTTGCCTCAATTCATGGACCTCACATTACAGGTTCTTATGCAATATCATTCTTTACAGCATCAGACTTGACTTCCATCACCAGTAAAATCTACAACTGGGTATTGTTTTCCCTTTGGCTCCGTCTCCTCATTCTTTCTGGAGTTCTTTCTCCACTCTTCTCCAGTAGTATATCTGGCACCTACCAACCAAGGGAGTTCATTTTTCAGTGCTGTATTTTTTCCCTTTTCACACTGCTCATGGGGTTCTCAAGGTAGGAATGCTGAGGTGATTTGCCATTCCCTTCACCCGTGGACCATGTTTTGCCAGAACTCTCTACCATGACCCATCCGTCTTAGGTGGCCCTGCATGGATGGCATGGCTCACCGTTTCATTGAGTTAGACTGACCATGTGGTCAGTTTGGTTAGCTTTCTGTAACTGTAGCAGAAAGAATACTTGGAGAAATAAAGGGCAAAACACCCCCACCAAGTCTAAGACGTGAATCCACACAAACAAGCAGATCCATGATCCTGCTTCCAAACAATCTTACATTCACAGGTTCTCAACACCTTTTGAGAGCAAACAATCCAATCAACAGAAAATGGCTCTGCAAGTATCAGACAAAATAGATGTCAAGTCAAAACCTGCTGTGAGAACACAAAGTTAGACACTGTATATTAGAAGTCAATCAAAACGATGTAAGAAGTATAAATCTATACATACGTAATACATGAAGTAAAAATGACAGATCTGAAGGAGAAAATAGGTGTTACTAAAATAAGTAAGAAACTTCAATATCTTACTTTCAGTATCGGATAACATGACTACTTAGAAATTCAAATAGGAAACAGAGGACCTGCACAAGAGTATTTAAAATAATTAAAACAGGAAAAAAACTAACATATACAAAAATAGAATATACAATTTTCTCAAGTACACACAGAAGATTATCCAGAAAAGACCATATATTAGGTCAGTTAAGATAAGCAGCAGTCAGAGTGGCATAAGTGGCTACATTAAAACACAGACAAACAACACGTGTCTAATCAATAACCTAACTTTACACCAGGTCAGGAAGCAACAGTTAGAACTGGACATGGAACAACAGACTGGTTCCAAATAGGAAAAGGAACACGTCAAGGCTTTATATTGTCACCCTACTTATTTAACTTAGATGCAGAGTACATCATGAAAAACGCTGGGTTGGAGGAAGCACAAACTGGAGTCAAGATTGTAGGAAACCAAGACAATCAGGAAATATCAGTAACCTCAGATAAGCAGATGACACCACCCTTATAGCAGAAAGTGAAGAAGAACTAAAGAGCCTCTTGAAGAAAGTGGAAGAGGAGAGTGAAAAAGTTGGCTTAAAGCTCAACATCTGGAAAACAAAGATCATGGCATCTGGTCCCATCATTTAGCTCTGGGGTTTTGATAAATGTCCTTTACCAGGCAGAGGAAATTCCTATTGTGTGTTATCTTGAAAGTTTGTTGATTTTGTCAAATGCTTTTAAACTCCATCAATTGGGATGGATTTTTGTGTGCTGACCCACCCTCCTGATCCTGGGATCACTTGGTCATAGTTTTAATGTGCTGCACTCTCTCGATGCCAAAATAGATGGGGAAACAGTGGCTGACTTTATTTCTGGGGACTCCAAAATCACTGCAGATGGTGATTGCAGCCATGAAATTAAAAGACGCTTACTCTTTGGAAGCAGTTATGACCACCCTAGACAGCATATTAAAAAGCAGAGAGGTTACTTTGCCAACAACAGTCTGTCTCGTCAAGGCTATGCTTTTTCCAGTGGTCATGTATCGATGTGAGAGTTGGACTATAAAGAAAGCTGAGCACCAAAGAATTGATGCTTTTGAACTGTGGTGTTGGAGAAGACTCGAGAGGCCCTTGGACCGCAAGGAGATCCAACCAGGACATCCTAAAGGAGATCAGTCCTGAGTGTTCATTGGAAGGACTGATGCTGAAGCTGAAACTCCAATACTTTGGCCACCTGATGCGAAGAGCTGACTCATTTGAAAAGAGCCTGATGCTGGGAAAGATTGAAGGCAGGAGGAGAAGGGGACGCCAGAGTATGAGATAGTCGGATGGCATCACCAACTCGATGGACATGGGTTTGGGTAAACTCTGAGAGCTGGTGATGGACAGGGAGGCCTGGTATGCTGCAGTCCATGGGGTAGCAAAGAGTGGGACATGACTGAGCAACTGAACTGAACTTTACACCTTAAAGAAAAAAGGGGCGGGGGAAGCAAGCCAAACCCAAAAGTAGCAAAACAAAGGAATAAAAAGTGGAGATAATTAAGAAAATAGTAGGACAACAGAGAAAAAGATGAAACCAAGTTAGTTGTTTGAAAAGATCAACAAAATCAACATGCCTCTAGTTAGACCGAGGGGAAGAAAACGAAGGAGGCTAGAACTACCAAAAATCTGAACACACTTAATAACAAGTGAAGACACTGAGTCGGTCATCAGAAATCTCCCAGTGATAAAGAAAAAAGCCTAGAAGGAACCTCCCAACTCCCCAACTCATTCCATAAGGACAGCATAACTCTGATATCAAAGCCAGACAAAGATACAAGAAAACTACGAATCAATATTCCTGCAAACCAAATTCAGCAGCATATCGAGACAGTGCAGCACATTAAAACTATGACCAAGTGACCCCAGGATGAGGAGGGTGGGTCAGCACACAAAAATCCATCCCAACTAATGTAGTTTAAAACCATTTGACAAAATCAACAAAATCCTGGTAAATGACATTTATCAAAACCCCAGATCTAAGATACTTACTGGCAAAAGCTCCTTCCCTAAAATCAGAAACAAAGTAAAGATGCCCTTTCCCCCCTCATTTATTTAACACTGTACTAGAAGTTCTAGCCAGAGCCTTAGGCGAGAGAAAAAAGGCACACAAACAGGAGAGAGTAAAGCTAAATCTATCTGCAAATAAAGTGACCTTATTTCTAAAGAATCTGCAAAGAAAAACTATTAAAGGTAACAAAAATTTAGGAGAGTTGCAGAATACAAGATCAACAGGCAAAAACTGTTTAAATTATACCAGCAAGAGCAATCCAAAAAGGAGAATTAAGAAAATGATTCCATTCCACTTACAATTCAATCAAAAAGAAAAACACACTTAAATACTGCTTAAATGGCAATACTCCCCCCAAAGCTCTACAGATCAAACAGAATCCCTGTCAAGAATGTCAGCGTCCTTTTTTGTAGAAATCGACAGTGTGACCCTGAAATTCACAGGGAAACGCAAGCAGCCTAGTTTAGTCCAAACAGCCTTGAAAGTGAGCTCAGAGCGCTCCGTCCCATCTCAAAACTTGCCGCAAAGCTACAGTGCAGTGTGGACTGGCAGCACGGTGGACGTTCACAATGGTGAACCGTGTCGACAGGCCAGATGCACGCCCACGCTCTGTGCGCCCTGCTCTGGCCTCTCTGTGACCACGTGGACTGTCGCCCCCGGGCTCCTCTGTCCACGCGACTGTCCCAGCAAGAACACCCGAGTGGGATGCTCTATCTCCTCCAGGGGATCTTCCCAAACAGAGATGGATCTAATGTGGCTCCACTGTGGGAGATACTTTACCACCCAACCACCGGGAAAGCCCCCAAAACCCAAACACCTATGGTCAAATAATTTGACAAGGTTGCCGAGACCGTTTGTGGGGAAATAGCAGCTTCTTCAACAAATGGATGTACATGCAATGAATGAAGCCAGACCCCTACCTTATACCATACACAAAGATTAACTCAAAATGGATCAGAGACCTAAATGTGAAGAGCTAGCACTAAATAACTTAGAAGTGAAGAAAGTCTATATAGAATGGAAGAAAATATTTGCAAGTCCTATACCTTATAGGAGTCTAATATCCAGAATATAAAAAAATTTAACAACAAAAGACAAACCATCCAATTAAAAAATGGGCAAAGGGCTCGAACAAATATTTATCCAAAGACAAGCAAATGCTCAAAAATCACACAAAAAGATGCTCACTATAAGTCATCAGTGAAATGTAAATCACAACCACAAGGAGACTACTACTTCACACACACTACAATGCCTACAATCACAGCAATTTTTAAAATGGGGAATAATAAGTATCAGAATGTAGAGAAACTGGAATTCTTTGTGCACTGCTGGCGGGAATGTAAAATGAAGCAGCCATTGTGGAAAATATTTCGCAGTTCCTCAAAAAAAAAAAAAAAAAATAGAATTACCATTGGTTGTTGTTCAGCTGCTAAGTCATGTCTGACTTTTTTGCGACCCCCAAGAACTGCGGCATGCCAGGCTTTCCCGTCCTTCATTATCTCCCTGCTGCTGCTAAATCCCTTCAGTCGTGTCCGACTCTGTGCGACCCCATAGACGGCAGCCCACCAGGATCCCCCGTCCCTGGGATTCTCCAGGCAAGAACACTGGAGTGGGTTGCCATTTCCTTCTCCAATGCATGAAAGTGAAAAGTCAAAGTGAAGTCGCTCAGGCGTGTCCAACTCTTGGTGACCCCATGGACTGCAGCCCACCCGGCTCCTCTGTCCATGGGATTTTCCAGGCAAGAGTACTGGAGTGGGGTCCTATTGCCTTCTCCCATTATCTCCCTAAGATAGCTGAAATTCATGATCATTGATTGAGTCGATGATGCTATGCAACCATCTCATCCACTGGTGCTCCCTTCTCCTCTTGCCCATCTTTCCCAGCACAAGGGTCTTTTCTAATGAGTCAGCTCTTCGCATCAGGTGGCAAAAGTACCTGTCAACTCCACTCCTACATATATACCCTCAAAGTTGAAAACAGCTATTCAAATACCTGTATGTGGATGTCTGTAACAGTACAATCCACAAACATGCAAACAAGCAAGACATCTGTCAAACACTGAACAGACAAACAAAATGCAGTAGTACTCATGAGGAGGAATCAAGTACCTTTGGGACTGACTGACACACACCGTTATAGCAAAATAGATAACTGACAAGGACCCACTGGACAGTACAGGGAACTCTGGTCAGTATTCTCTAACAACCTAAATGCGAATGAAAAGGGTACATGTACATGTATAACTGCATCACTGATACATGTGTAACTGAATCACTTTGCTGTACACCCGACATGAACACAATATTGTTAAATAGTACTCCTACATAAAAAATAAAACTGAGTGTTTTTGAGAGGCTGGAAAAGGGGCTGGGTGGGAAATGACTCTCTTTAATGGGTACAGGGCCTCTGCAGATGGAGGTGATGTCAATGCACTAAATGGCACTGAATTTTATGTTTCATGACGGTTAACTGTCCCATGCGTAAGGTGCCAGGCAGTCACTGTGGGCGCTGTGAATACCACATGGTGGGACGAGGCAGAGCGGACAAACTGAGAGCGGGGGATTCTATGAGCCGAGACAAAAAGATCCTGGCACTCCTGGCAGGCGCGCTTCTCCCAGTTCTCTTAGGCACCGAAAGATGAAACATAAAGTGAATTTTCTCAATCTGAGAGTAGCCGACAATCCTTTTAAAACAATCTAACATCAAATCCAAAAGGTAACAGCCATTTCATCACGATAAAACACTTCAAGTTCTAAGTTTTGCCCTAATGCTATGATCTGGTCCTCCTTCACAGACTGGCTCCTCACTTTTCTAATTGAGGCTGAGGGATATTAAACAACTTATCCAAGATTACAGAGTTAACACAGATAGAGAGAACAGGGAATGGCTGGTTAACAGGCTGGAACAAACTAGAGTGAAAGTCTTACTCTAATTAAATATTTACATTTTGGGGGGAAAACTAACAAACCTTTAATACTTGTTAAGTGCCTAATATTTTCTCCCTTTTTCTAAACCTAGTCCTCATAATCTTGCTAAATAATATTTTTTTTAATAGTTGAGGAAAACAAGTAACTGACTTTCGCAAACTCACCTATTAAACGGTGGAGCTAAGCTAAGACTGGAACCCAGTCCAAAGTCCATATTCATTCCACTACACCACACCTATCAGATAAGAAAGAAATGGGAAAGCGCCAGTCCAAGAGCTTAATGCAGATCTGAGAGCTGCTTCACTTCCACCAAGTCTCAGGTTCAAGTGCCAAAAGAGCGGCTCATTTATGGAAGATACTGACCTAAAAGACCACGAGAAGAATTATTTCAAGAAAGTGAATTCTTAATCTACAACTGCAGCGAACATTCACAGCATCATTATTCACAGTAGCTATTTAAAAAGTAGATCAAGTGATGAACAATCTGATTAGGTCAAATGGAGTATTTTCACACAAAGGAATGAAAATTTATACATGCTACAACAAGAAGTAACCTAAAAAGTTTTGTGCTAAGTGAAAGAAGTCAGACTCAAAACAGGAAACCTCACATATTGTAAGTACAAGTCTGTATACAACATGTCAGAAAAGACGTATCTACATAGACAGAATTACACATTTAAAAATGTGTGTATTTTAAACTATCGATATGTAAACTGTGCCTCAATAAAACTGCTCATAAAATAGGCATTGCAGCATTGAGTCATAAAGGCCAGTAACTCAAACTGCCCAAACGCCCCATCAGTAGTAAAATGGATAAACTGTGATATATCCCCACAATGGAACAGCACACAGCAATGAAGATAAACGTCTATATAACAAATGCAACACAGAAGGATGCCACATAGTGGGGAGCAGAAGAGGCCCCACACAGAGCTGTAACCAACTACTCCACTCACATAAAACTCAAAACCGGCACAACTAATGGGCGCCGTTCAAAGTAAAAACAGTGGTCACACTCGGGGATGGCTGACTGTGTTCTGTTTCTTGAGCTGGGCAATGTTTACACGACTGGGCTTGCTTTGCGGATATGCATGATGCTGTACACTTCCGTTAAGTGTGCTTTTGTACATGTATGGTGTATCTTAATAATTTCTTAAAAAAAAAAATCACCTGTAATTTACCCTCCTCCCCGGGGGCTGGGGGAGAATCTGAGAAATACCACACGTCCTCCAATCGAGTAACGCAGAACAAACACAGAACACCTACGTGCAGCAGACACAGCTGGAAGCCCATGAAGTGACTCATCTCTGTTTCCTTAGAGAAGCAATCCCACTGCTGAAAACATGTTGGGATTTGAGTGTAAACTAATGGTTTTCACAGTGTAGTTTGCAAACTCCTATGGGTCCCCAATACTCTTTCAAGAAGTTTTCAAAGTCAAAATTGGTCACAAAAAAACCTGTTGGGATTTTGATTTTGATTATACCGCACTTATAGATCAATATGGGGAGAAAAAAAATCTTAACAGTGAGTCTTCAAACTCATGAACGAGGCACACTGCTCCCTACTCAGGCTTTACTGACAGCTCCCCTCGGCAGCGCTTCCTGCTCTCCAGCATGTGCTCCGAATCTCCGGCCGCGTTTCTCCCTCAGTGACTCATCCTGCTGGTGCTACTGTAAGCAACACGTTTACACACAAATACAGCTGATCTCTGTACGCGGATCTTGTTTTCTGTGGGATGACTTCAAGAGGCCTTGCAACTTTTGGACCGCTGTCCTGAGACCACAACATGAAACTGTCTGAACTGGAAGACCACTGCTGACAAGGGCCCCACTGAGAAATGACAAACTATTGTCTTTTAAACCACCAAGCTTTCGGATGGTTTGTTATACAATATATAACTGACACAAAAGTTTATACAAAGAGTTACAGTAAAGGAAATGGGGTTTAGAAATTCTCAGAGTTAAAGTTACAAACAGAATCAGTCAATAAGAAGGTAGGATATAAGTTGGGAGTCTAGGATCAAACAAGTAAGCCACATTTAAGGAGCTATGTAAGCAAAAGACAGACCCTCAGGAATTCTCAGTAGGGAATTAACTGTACTAAGGCTAAAGGGAGTGCCTGCCTGGGTATGTAACAGTTAGAGCAACCTGGCTAGTTTTAATTCAGAGGAGCTGATCCTTCTTGGGACTTAAAAGATCAGGGGTCATTAACTCAGACCTAATTTCTTTGTGTCAGAGGATCTTGCCCACCCATAATCTCGGTGTAAGGATAACATTATGTCCACAGGTGGAGATGAGTATCTCTTACGGGTTTCCGATTCTTATCTGCTGAGTGGAGGTCTGCCCACTCAGGACCTTGGGCCTCTTCTGCCAGGGTGTTCTGTTGCAACTCTCAACTGGTTGTGGAGGAAAAGGGATCTCAACGTAAAATAATTATATATAACAAGGTAAACTTACAACTGTGTCAAGACAGTTCTGATATGATCAATCATAATAGGCAAATTATTACACACCTATCTTCTTTACATGTAAGGGACAGAAAAACTCACTGACCTGACTGATCAAACATCCCATAACAGAAAGGAACTGATAATCAAGTCTTTCTAGGCCCATGTCACAATCCACACTAATCATAGATGAGGTATGTCTGCATGTCTAGGAAGTAAGAACAGAAAGGAAGAACCATCGGGGGTCTGGATATTTGAAGCAGAAAAACAATCTGAAGGCTGGGAGACATTCCTAACAAGGAACAAGTTGTTGAGCAGATCTTTCCCACCCTGAGAGGAATAATGTGGTTCCTGTCACCTTAAGATAAAAGGCTAGGAAGGAAACAGGATAGATAAAATGGCTATCTAGTGTACGGTCAGCCTCTTGAGACATCAGCATTACAACAGTCAGAACTTGAGTCTCGGAAACCTGGCCCTGTGGCTGTGCATTTCTTTGATTAGCTCTACTTTGTTTTCCACAAATAATTAGCAAAGGCCATTTTGAAATATTAATATTAGCCAACCTCAACATATTTAAAGAGGTCAGGGAAAGCAAGTCCTTTGCTTTTTAAAAAACGAAAACAAAACTAGTATTTAAGCCAACTTTAGAAGAGTTTGTCATTGTGAAGACAATGTTTTTTTGTATATCCTTTGTGCAGAAACTCAAATGGTAAAAATTAAGAATTTATATACCACCACAGGAAAACAGAAATACTCTGATGAAAACAATCTAAATAAATCCCTAGATCTGATTAACTCATTTGGTGATTCTGTCTAGGCAATCTTTCCCAAACATCACTACAACAGGAAGAGTAATTAAAACAGCAAAATGATATTAAATAAAGGATGAAGCCCACACTTTAATACAACCAAATTTTTAAACAACCAGGGTTCCAAACTGTTTCCTCCAAGCTCTAATTTCATGAGATATTCTTTAAGGGAAAGAAGGAGGGGCTGTCTCTCATGCAACTTCTGTGCATTTTCTGCATACTACCCAGAAACAAAGTCTGTGAAGTTAACATTAGCGGGTAAAGCAACACTGGGATTATCAATAACTACACTGAAGCCAATCACTGGCCTTCACGGTGTCACACTGTTGGAATTTCTTCACCCCCACCCTCATTTACCACACAGCCTAGCATCTAGGATGGTGCTCGACACAGAGTGAGTGCTCAGCAAGCACTTGCTGCAGGACCTACTCGCGAAGCGAGTTTCTACTGCATTCTGGACACATCCATCAGGGCTAAGTAAACGCAGCAGACACAGGGACCTCAATGCACTTCTTCACTATTATTTCAGCTTGAAAGATGCCTGTGGCACTTTGCAATTTACTAATATTAAAACAACAGCCAGTTCCTTTTTTGAATGTGCATTATCATTTAATCAAACATGTCCAGAGTTCTCACCTTTAATGGAAGGAGAGCACTTAATTTCCAAGTTGTTTGGAGTTAAGAGTAAAAAATAATCCTGAAAACATCTTTTCAATAGTAATGAAACAGAGAGATATCTTTAGAAAATCATCTCCATCTCTGTATTCAGTGATATAAGACACTCACATACCTATATATGCAACTCAGAGTTGACCGAGCACTGCAGTAACGAAACTTACACAGAGACTGAGATGCGAGTTGGACAGGATATCTTTGAAATTTTATAAGCTTAACAGCAGTTACTTTTTATTGAGTCTTTACTGGATTCAGTTTACTAGATTATTTGCAGTATAAGGCAGAACTTGAATTAAACCCCTGAGCTGTAATTCCAGATCCAGAGCATTTAACTAAGGGATTAACAAAGACTGACTCCCCCGTGATGCAGGTGTTCTTCTCCTTACACTTTAGCGCGGATGATTCGCAACGCTGCATCAGCGTCAGGCATGCAGCACAGGGACTCGCTTTATACACACACACCACCCACCACACTTTCTCAGACTCCTTTCTGTCATAACTAGATATTGACTTCCCTGTGCTACACAACAGGTCCTTGCTGGTTATCTATTTTATACATAGTAGTGTGTATCTGTTAGTGCCAAACTCCTAGCTCATCCCCCTCCTTCCCTCTTGGTGACCATGAATTCAAGTTCATTTGTCTCTTTTTTTCCAGATTCCACATATAAGCAACCATGTGTTATTCATATTTCTCTGACTTACTTTACTTAGTGTGATAATTCTAGGTCTACTCATGTTGCTGCAAAAGTCATTATTTCATATGTTTTTATGGATGAGTATTCTAAAGGAGATCAGTCTTGGGTGTTCTTTGGAAGGAATGATGCTGAAGCTGAAACTCCAGTACTTTGGACACCTCATGCGAAGAGCTGAGTCACTGGAAAAGACTCTGATGCTGGGAGGGATTGGGGGCAGGAGGAGAAGGGGAAGGCTGAGGATGAGATGGCTGGATGGCATCACTGACTCAATGGAAGTGAGTCTGAGTGAACTCCGGGAGATGGTGATGGACAGGGAGGCCTGGCGTGCTGCGATTCATGGGGTCGCAAAGAGTCGGACACGCCTGAGCAATGAACTGAATATTTCAGTGTGTGTGTGCGTGTGGGCCCATGTGTGCACATACACTGGAAAATATATATATATATATACACCCACACAATCACAATGCACATCTTCTGTATCCATTCATCTGTGGAGGGACACTTGGGTTGCTTTCATCTCTTGGCAACTGTAAATAGTCCTGTGTGACACTGGGCGTGTGCATCTTTTTGAATCAAGAGTTTTCATCTTTTTCTGATAACACACACAGGAGAGGGAGTGCTGCTGGATCATGACAGCTCTATTTCTAGCTTTTTAACAAACACACACACTTCCCTCCACAGTGGCTGCACTAAGTCACACTCCCACCCATAGTGTGGAAGGACCCCCCCTTTCTCCACACTCCACCCAGCATTTACTATTATAGACTTTCAGATGATGGTGATTCTGACCAGTATGAGGCAGTACCTCATTACAGCTTTATTTCCATTTCCCGAATAATTAACACTGCTGAACATCTTCTCATGTGCTTGTTAAGTCATCTGTCTTTTTCGGATAAATGTCTGTTTAGGTCTTCTGCCCATTTTTTGATTTGTTTTCTGGATATTGAGCTGCATGAGCTGTTTGTATTTTTTTGGAAATTAAACCCTTGTCAGTTGCAGTGTTTGCAAATATTTTCTCCCAGTCCACACTGCTTTCATTTACATAAAAGGGTGCTTTTTGCCTACCTTCTCTGAGTTTCATGGTGTCATATCTGATATTTACATTTTAAGCCAATTTGAGTTTATGTTTAAGTCTAGTATGAGCAAGTGCTCCAACTTCACTGATACACATGCAGCTGTCCAGCTCTCCCAGCCCCACTTGCTGCAGAGACTGTCTCTTCCTCACTGTATATTCTTGCCTCTTTGCTGAAGATTAACTGCCCACAGGTGAATGTGTTTATTTCTGGGCTCTCTGTTCTGCTCTACTGATTCACATCTGTTTCTGTGCCAATACCACTCTGTTCTGACTGCAGCTCTGAGTATAGTCAGTCGTTCTCCACATTTAAGCCTTTTACCTTCTTGGTCGGGTCTTTCCTGGGTATTTTATCTTTTTGAGGCAATTTTAAGAGGGTTTTTTTTTTTTACTTTCTCCTTCTCATATTTCAATGTTAACATAAAGAAATCTGTTAGTACAGCAGGTTTCTGTATGTTGCTTTTATATCCCACTACCTTGCTGAGTTTATCAACTCTAATAGTTGTTGTACAGAGCTTATTTGCAGTACAAGACAGAAACTGAATTCAAATTCTGAGCTCTAACTCTAAATCCAGGGCATTCAACAAGTGGATTAAACTGGTACTGACTGAGACTGAACTACCCAAAATGCAGTTTTACTCTCTCCTCAATGCAGAACTTTACATAACATGCCAACTTCTGGTTTAAAAAATCGACACAAAAGATCAATTAAAAAGTCATCTACAACAGAATTCTTAATTTCCACCACATTCTGTGAGTTCACTTCAAGGCAACCCAAAATAATGTCTTTCGACACAGTCTTTAGACACAGGAGATAATTCTAGCTGACAGACGCAGGCTGGGGCTTTTGCCGTAGTAGAAACTGCTCTGTTATTGTCACCTGTCACAACATGCCCCCCACATCCTAAAATTTACAAAATGATCTCTGAATAAGGAACACAAGAGCTTCCATTCTTGGCAGACATATTCTAATTTCCAAGTATCAACAGCAACAAAACCCAAAACCTCCTAAACAAAATAGTCATGCAAAGCTTTCTACACAGAAACCTGCCTAGTATGAATCACTTCTGCCTGGTATACTATGAAATGAAATACTAGCAGATTCTAAAATTCAGAGGAAAAAAAAAACCTGCTCACTGATACCTAATTGCTCACAGAGTAATCAAGTTACTGGTTCCTAACCATACTATCTTTCTTCTAAATGGCATAAATTCAGGTTTTACACTTGACCTATACATGCATATTGCAAAGCATTCTTTAAAGGAGAAAGTCCACATTGAGGATAATATGTACTCGTATTATGTATATACATAATAAATTAACTGATTAATACTTTAGGACTGGACCAAGATTAGACAAAGTAAATGAAATATGCTTAAATGTATCTTTGATTTAGTTTTAAGAAGGATGCTATGTATTTGAATGCAGTATCAAGGAACAAAGTCAATAACTAGGAAAAAAAATTTAATAAATGAGCAACTGGCTCAACATGATATGGGCAATTTTGATAATCCAATCTGCAAAGCCAGAACAGTCTTTTTAAAAAAGCATTAAAAAAAAACCCTGAACATCAGCTTCCCATCATAATCCAGATAAGAATACTTTTAATACATGTATCTGGTTTGCTACTTGAAATAACCTAACGGGCGCATTTATTCACCAGGCTGCAATCTTAGAACACTTTTCTTTCTGCATTCTTCAAATGGGTTTCTGACTCTCCACAAGAATCTAGACTGCACTCTGCATCCTGCGTATCATTCTGCTCTGCTACTTCACTGAAAAGCCAAGTAACTTTAAAATTACAATAAAGTGACATCAAATAATCTGATTTCCCATTATTAGGTTTTTAAATAATATTAAAATGTTCCACTTGCCCAAACCTGCCACTCTTAAATATGGCCTATCTATTCCAACAATTCATTACCAAATAAGTCACTTTTAAATAGGCACAATTTGAATGATCAGGTTGAAGCTCATTCTATTTTCTATCAGATTATAAAGTAGTCAGGTGAGGTTTATGAGTGCTAAGAAGGACCCATCTTACCTTTCTCAGTTGATACTTTTTCTATGCATCTGAAAGAAAAGAGAATCAAATGGTAAATGAATAATCTTGCACATTTTCTTAAAAAACAAACATTTATCCTTTTCAGGTTCATCTCCAGAGTGACACAGAAAGCATCCAGAGCAGCAGCGTCCAGCTGAACTTTCTGCAGTGATAGAAAATACTCTACATCTGTCCTGTCCAATGATAGTCTCCTGAGCGACCAGAACAGCTATGCAGTTGAGGAACTGAATTTTCAATTTTGATTAGTATAATTTAAATAGCCACAAGCAGATATCATATTTGACAGCACAAAGCTAGAGTATCATTCAAAATAGTTGTTTTTAACTGTAAAAAAAATATCGATACAAAGAAACTACTGCTAATTTTGTTGTTATTAAATGGTCATAAAAGAAAAATGTCTTCATTTTATACAAATGAAGTTAACTAGTGGTGCAATGAAATATCTGAGATATCCTTTAAAATGCTTCTGCCAAAAGAAAAACAGAGGGAAGAAGGATAAAGGTAGTAAGAATGGCAAAATCTCGGTAACTGTTAAATCCAGGTGATCAACACTGAGGACTCATTCTTATCTCTACTTTGCATATATTTGACAATTCTCATAATAAAAATTTAACGAACTTAAAAGAAAATCCTAAAATTATTCATTTGTTAAACTAAAGTCAAAATCTATTTCTAAAATGGCAGCAGACTAGACCTAGAAATAAATGTAACTTGAACTTTACAAATTAGATAGTAAGAGTAAAGAGTCTTATGTGTAATAAACTGGAGGTTAAAAAAAATGTCATTCACATGTTTTTAATTCGGGGAAATTTTTATCAAATGTTAACTGTTGAGTACAGTATAATGACGCTTCTCTATAGCCCTTACCCAAATTCAAAGTTGACCTGTCTTGGATCTTTCCCAAGATGCCAAACAGCATCTCTGAGCAGTATAAAGTTTTCTCCTTTTTTTTCTTTTTTGAAAATAAACCTAATACAAATGAAGACTCTTATGTTACAAAGAATATCCAAGCAGATGCTGAAGCCACAGCGTAACACAAATTCTGCTCTCTTTAGAGAGACTAATTTTCTCACCTCATTCATTTTTTTAAAAGCTTGGTCTTATAATTTATTATATTTTTAATGTCCCAATTAACAGCTGACACAGGAATACTGCTCATCACCCTAGCTCTAAATGCAAAGCGCCACAAATCAAGGCTCGAAGCTGGCACACCACGCAGCCACCTTTCTGAGAGCCTCGGGGAGCGGCTCAGTGTTTCCTCCACCAAGCTCACTGCAGGCGGAGAACCCAGGATCGGGGGCTTATACAATTGAAGCCTTCTCTACAGAGCCACAGAATCCAGAAAATTTTCCAGTTCAGAGTATTACTGCCTCTTCATTCTCACTATCATGACCATCACCTTCTCCTTACAAAAAGAAAGTGTGAAGCAAAGGCTTACTACTTTACTTTCTGCAAGAAAACCACCCCAAAATGGAATTCCATACACTGGAAAACAGTGCAGTATTTGTTTCATTTGCAACCTCTCTGAACCTGTAGGTTTACCACTAGGAATACTGTTCTAGCCTATATTCCCATATTCCTTATGGTGAGGAAAGAACAGCTTTTCTCAACAGCTAAGCAAGAAATTAAAAAAAAAAAAGTATGTTAAGTATTAAATTCTGAAATGCATCAGATAATCTAAAGGACTTATTATCACACAGTAGGAAGAAAATGAGTCGTTTGCATTTAAAGTAATCTTATTTTAACAGTTATAGTGTTTCCCTATTAGTAGAGAATGGGATGTTTTAACTTCTAAATCAGAAATAAGCTGTAGTGTGCGTATGTATACACAGATACCTGTATATACCTGTATGTACCCATACATAGATACCTATAAACATCTGCATTTGAAACATAAGAATCTTAACTCTGGAATTTATTGGCTAAAATACAGCAAATAAAGAGCCTA
>SJYF01000170.1:3275361-3291614 GCA_006410515.1 Procapra przewalskii | reverse complement strand
GCCAGAGCTTTTCATTTGTTCCATCGCTGATTATTAAATCAAGAAGGCACAGCACCGTTACTCCAGTGCTTTCATTGCTAAGCTTTTTATGGAGAGCAGCTCTGAAGGGACAGATAACCACGGCCTGCAAATATGATGCCTCCTTCCACTCCAAAGCAGCTGGAGCCAGCGCTGGAGCTGTGGGCCACACTGCTCGGAGAGATCCCTGATTTCAGATCTTGGGCGTGCCGTCAGGCTTGTCGTTCTCGGGACTCATGCCACATCCTTTGCCAATTTTTGTTGCCATCATGCTTACAAACTCTGAGTCACCAAACTTTACCCAGTGTCCAAGCCGTATAATTCCACGATGTCTTGGGTGGTTGTATGTCAGAGGTGCAAATGACAGCAACAAGAAAAATCTCGCATGTTGTCTTTTTTTAAACGTGTTTTGAGGGCTAGAGAAGTAGAGGAAGGAAGGCAGGCAAATCACAGAAGGGAAGCAATGTTAAGGAAAAGGGCATTTGATATTAACATGTGAACTATTTTGGAAGTAAAGTCTATTTTAATACGTGGAGTAGAATATATTTTGAACTTGGGGTAGAATCCCAATTCTTATCCTGTGTGATTGTTGGAGAGATTCATGTTTTTGGCTGAGTTCCACCCGAATCCAGCTCTGCTTATTTAGGGAAATGCCATGGCTTTCATGGAGAAGAAAATGGGAACCCACTCCAGTGTTCTTGCCTGGAGAACCCCATGGACAGAGGAGCCTGGCGGGCTACAGTCCACGGAGTGGCAAGAGTCAGACACCACTGAGCAACGAGAGAGAGAGAGAGAGAGAGAGAGAGAGAGAGAGATGGGTTTCATGTCGTAATTGGAAAGGGAACTAATCCTTATTCAGTGACTTAAGCTGAAACTCTACATTTTTAAATATGTTAATCATGTTAGTGTTCCAAACAACCCTCTGAAATAGGTATTGTTCACGTCTTTTTTTTCAAATAAGTAATCAAAAAAACAAAATGACTTGTTCAGCGTCACTCCCGGGAACACCTGCCTAAATGACTAAACCCAAAGCTGATGAAGTGACAAGGTGCTCCAGCCAATAGGGCGACCCAGACAGTTCAAAGATTACAAAAAATAGATTGGTGCAGTTTCACTTTCCTCAGCAGAAGGAATGGCAGAGGAGTTTGGTCCAGAAATACAGAAGCCACCAGCGTTCGCGCAGGGAGGCGGCCGCAGCCCCCCAGGCCAACTTCTCAGACTGTGGGCAGCTCAGCGTCCACCTGAAACACGTGGGGTGGGCCTGTCTTCTCCCACGTGGGGAAGCAGTGGGGAGGACGAGTCAGCCCAGCGGGCCAGGGTTTCCCCTTGACAGCATTGCTCCCCAAGGTGCGAGTTTATGTCCACTCGGGAGATCTCACCCAAACCCTCCTTATGGGAGGGTGCCACATACGGGGGAGCCAGGAGCAAACTGCAGCTCTGAGCCAAGTCATTACAATCCCCTATGACACCTCCCGTAATTATTTTCCTGTGAATGTTGACAGTGCTTGATTTCCTCAGACAAAGGGCTATAAAAATGGATGGTAGAGTTTTCAGTCTGATACCCCCAGCCCTGCAGCTGTAATCCCTTATTTGTCATACATTTGAAGTTCAGTTTAGTTCAGTCACTCAGTTGTGTCCAATTCATTGCGACCCCAAGGACTGCAGCACGCCAGGCCTCCCTGTCCATCACTAACTCCCGGAGTTTGCTCAAACTCATGTCCGTTGAGTCGGTGATGCCATCCAACCATCTCATGCTCTGAAATCAGTCATCTTCAAATTACAGAATCTGGCCAAAAAGCAAGATAATCTCAGAGTGTTGGTGATATGTATACGCGTAGGAAACAAGAGAAAGGGCTGTTAGCGCATGGCTGAAAGCAGCTTTAGTAGCTCTGGTTAGCTGGCGCTTGCAAGGGTGACCTACTTTTAGGGGGATGGTTTGCTTCTCTCGTAGAGGGTCGTCCCTCTCCCCTCATCTTCTTTTAAAATTTATTTATTTTAATTGGAGGCTAATTACTTTGCAATATTGTAGTGGGTGTACATGTGTTCCCCATCCTGAACCCCCCCCTCATTTTTATTGTAAATGCCTTTTTATTTTGAATCCGAGAGGAACCATGACTTCTATTTGCAGTAAAGCTTACGAAATAGAAAAAAGAACGAAGCTGTATCTTAATAGAGGGCTACAGAATAAAAATATGGAACTCAGAAATTTGGCATTCAGTCTGAGAGAAAAAGTTTTCTTTTCTATTTCTACCTTAGTTTTCTTAAAAAAAATAAGAAAAAACCTTTTATTATAGAGAATTTTAAGATTTACAAGAGAAAAAAAATACTTAAATCTGATGTACTCCTGAGTCACCTTATACAGTTAACAACTCGTGGCCGATCTTCCTTCATTTATCCATCCATCCATTCCTGCTGCTCCTAGATTATTTTAAAGTAATTTCAGGCTTTGTATGATTTCATCTATGAACATACATATATATATCATTATGCAAGTAACCTTAATATCATATCCATAAAATGCTTAGTGGAAATTCTGGATGGACAGGGAGGCCTGGCGTGCTGCAGTTCATGGGGTCGCAAAGAGTCAGACACAACTGAGTAACTGAACTGAACTGAATGTCACGAGAGACCATTAGCACACCTCAAATACTGGCAGAAACTACAATATCATCGAGCATCCTGTCCCACCGGAAATGCGTCAACAGTGCTCGCTGCTCACTGAGCCCAGTCACTGTCCACTGTTTCTGATTCTTTCTTTTTCGGTGGTTCTTGTTTGTTCATTTAAGATTCATCCCCTGAATCAGCCAAAATCGCTTGAATCTTTTTTAACCTATTGGTCCCCCTCTGTCTCTTCTTTTCCACTAAAGTTTATTTGTTGAAGGATCATTAGCCCTGAAGAGTTTAGTTCAGTTTGTTTATCTCCAAAATGGTGCATACAATTCAATATATTTGTGAGACGGATACTTGAGAAAGATCTGTAGCTTTCATTTGTAAAAAAAGATGATCAGATCTTTTCTTATGCCATTAAGAAATACCCATCCCCCAACATCGGAAATGAAATCATTTTTTAACGACCCCTAAAGTTCATTTTCTCCATCTGAAGACTTTAGAGCTAGGTAGATCCTTGCTGCTGCTAAGTCGCTTCAGTCGTGTCTGACTCTGCGTGACCCCGTAAACGGCAGCCCACCAGGCTCCGCTGTCCCTGGGATTCTCCAGGCAAGAACACTGGAGTGGGCTGCCGTTTCCTTCTCCAATAGGTAGATCCATAGGAATAATACAACCCAATGTTTTGTAAACTTTAAAACCCTGCAGTCTCTGAGAAGAAACTCACTGGAGGTTCACTCGTGGGTGTGGATCTGCAATGTAAAAAAGACTGTTGTGATACAGTTGCTTCATTATGTGGATGAGAAAACAGCCTCAGAGAAGCACATGTCATAGAAAGACGACCTAGAGAGTCCACATGGAAAAGAGGTCTGGCATTTCTGGCTTGCAGACATCAGGAATCGGATGGTTCAGGATGAGCCAGGTTCTGCGTTCAGTGCTTAGTCACTCAGTCACATCTGACCCTTTGCAACCCTGTGGACTGCCGCCCGCCAGGCTCCTCTGTCCATGCGACTCTCCAGGCGAGAGTACTGGACTGCGTTGCCGTTTCCTCCTCCAGGGGGGTCTTCCCGACCCAGGGGCTGAAGGTGCACCTCTTCCACTGGCAGGAGGATTCTCTACCCTCTGAGCCATCAGCTGGCACTCAGGAGCAGTGTGGCCTTACACAAGATATTTTTCTCTTTCTTACTCTACAAAATAAGGACAATACTATCACTTGACTCAAAGTATTAGGATGACTGATATATAAATATATAACTATTGTATATCATATAATATATTAATATTCTATTTAATTTATATTTATATGAATAATATAAATCAATGTATCCTGTGTTAACTTTATTATTACTACTAACTTCCTGAAAACAGAAAGTTGATAGTGTAATACTCATACAAGAAACTCCGTTGGTTTCTCCTAAGAAAACTACAAGAGAAACAAATTTCACCTGTTTGGACTGCAGCTTCTTGTTGGATTTTGCAGTATGTTTCCAATCAATCCATTTTTCTCCCCACACTTTTGAAAGACAGAGTACCAACACCTTGAGAATTTTGTTACATGCTGGGGATGTAAGGGAAAAAAACCCATCAGGATTAAGAATCAGTTTGACTGTACTGGTGTGTTTGGGAAAACTGTAAAATAATTGCTTCTATTTTTCTGATAGGAAAACATGTAGCATTTACACCTAGAGTCTATTATACAGAGCGAAGTAAGTCAGAAAGAGGAAGATAAACATCTAATATTAGCGCATATATATGGGATCTAGAAAGATGGCTCTGATGAGCCTGTTTGCTGGGCAGCAGGAGACGCAGTCGTAGAGAACGTGCTGTGGACACAGCAGGGGATGGAGACGCCGGGAGAACCCGAGAGTGGCATCGCAGCGTGTATGTTAGCATGTGTGACGTTAGGTGGCCAGCGGAAATTCGCCGTATGGCACAGGGAGCTCAAATCCACTGCTCTGAGACAAACTAGCGGGGCGGGGTGGGGAGGGAGGTGGGAAGGCGGTCCCAGCGGGGGGACATGTGTATACCTATGGCTGGTTCATGCTGCTATATGGCAGAAACCAACACAGTATTGTAAAGCGATTATCCTCCAATCAAAACTAAGTAATCTGAAAACATATTTTAAATTTACTCATTTCCTTGGCTGTGCCAAGTCTTAGCTGCGCACGTGGAATCTTTGATCTTCAGTTCGGCCTGTGGGATCTAATTCCCCGACCAGGGGTTGAAACCAGGCCCCCCACGCTGGGCGTGCGGGGTCTTAGCCACTGGACCCCCAGGGACGACCCCGTTTACATTTCTCTAATTGGAGATCTTTGTGGGTGATCCACTCTCAATGATAAAAGTGAATATGAGGCAATATAGAAAGTCAAACTGTAGAGTCAGACCACGTGATTGAATCCAGCTGTCGGAAATAAGAAACGGGTTACAGTATGCGGAGGGCATTAAACAGATCCTGGTAAAATAGATCATATTCTTGAAGTCAAATAAGGAGTAAGGGAGGATGTTTGCATTTAGATGTAACGCTTAACTTAAGAGAAGAGGGAGATGAATGGCGGCTTAGTGGGGATACTCGAGAGGATAATAAAGATGTGCGCAGTCCATATCATGACTTTGTATCTTTTGATATAGATGCCTTGTTGGAGGAACTGGAACACTCTACCTTCCAGGAAAGTGATGAATGCTCCAAGGCAGCTTCTCCTCCCCTGTATCAGCATTCCACGAAGGAGAGTAACCTTGCTGAGACTTCAAAGGTCCCTTCCGTTCCTGATGACACGAATCCCTTTCCGGTAAGTTTTCATTTATTGAAGTACCTTAAATATTTGAGTGCATTTCTGAAAATTAGTTGTATCTCAAATAAAATTATGTAAAAAGGAGAATCACATGTTCAAGAGAGAAAAAACCTTCTTCTTAAAAATTTAAAAAAAAATTTTTTTAATGATAAAGATGGTTGTTTTTGGAAAGAGGAAGAGCACTGAGAAAAGCATCATAGAGGAAGTCTTTGGAAACTGTTTTTTTCTTGTGAGGGCCTGGAGCTGGCAGAGTGTTGTGTAATTCACTTGGGATATTCTGATATCACCATCTGGGTATCAGACACGCATGTTGCAGTTTGATTGGAATGTCACTCAGTAAGGCCAGAGGTCACCTGGGCAAGGCCAGGTGACAGTTTAGCTACATCTTCTCAGGATGGCTTTTTTAGGGTACTCACTTTCTGGCTCTTCTTTTCTGCTTAATATATTAGGAAATTCAATTATTAGTATATCCAGAGCTGAGGAAGCTCTGGGGAACCAACCCAAGAAAACTACACTCAGGAAAGATTATGAATTAACCTCCTCGGAAATCCAATTTATCAACTTCTGGTTAGAATTTAAAGGATCAGGTAGAACAGATACGAATAACATTTGTTGATATATGTTGATATAGATCCTTTCCTATGGATAAGTCTACATGCGTCTACTTTAGAATTAGACGCTTACTTGGTGAGAATGGATTAGTACAGGAGGCATTAAGAAGATGCTTTTCATATCTGGTGTTTCTGAACGATGATTTTTTTTCTTTCTTTTTGGCCACACTGTTCTGCATGTGGGATCTTAGTTTCCTGACCAGGGATTGAACCTGTGCCTCCTGCATTGGGAGGGCAGAATCTTAAGCGCTGTGCCACAGGGAAGCCCCTGAACTACGGTGTTCTGGCCCATCCTTGGGCACTGCATGGCATCACTGGTAGCACAGGCTCGAAATCTGAGCCTGTGGGAAGGCTTCCTCTTTAACCGCTCTTCCTTCCAGCTGTGCTTGTACGGCTTTCAGGATACACCTCTCTCTCTTTTCTAGGGAGCCATTGTCTTTGTTCTCACTGTGAGGTATAGCCATAGACTCCTAACTGGTCCCCTAACCTGACCCCCTGCAATTTCTTCTCCAAAGTGCAGTCCGGATAATCCTGTAAAACTTAAATCAGATCACCTCATTCTCCTACTCAGAACCCCGTGATGAATTCTCATCTCATTCACAGTAAAAAGCCACAGTCTTTGCACTGACCTTATTTATGGGGTGACCATATCTTGGTTCACTTGGAAGAACCTGGGTTTTTGCTTATTTTCTTGACATCCTATTATTGACTTTACCTTTTACCCCTGATTTTCCATTTTTTTGGTGAAACTTTTAAAATCAGTATTAGCTTTAAAGTAAACCAGCATGGATTATAACCCCCACATGGTTCCTCTGGCTTCTCTCACAGTCTCCTGTGGTATATAAAACACCTGTGCAGGGAGCAGAGGTCTTACTTTATCATTGCTGCTCTTCAGTCGCTCAGTTCTGTCTGACCCTTTGCAACCCCATGGACTGCAGCACGCCAGGCTTCCCTGTTCACCATCTCCTGGAGCTTGCTCAACTCATGTCCGTCGAGTTGGTGATGCCATCCAACCATCTCATCCTCTGTCGTCCCCTCCTCCTCCTGCCCTCAATCTTTCCCAGCATCAGGGTCTTTTCAAGTGAGTCAGTTCTTCACATCAGGTGGCCAAAGTATTGGAGTTTGAGCTTTAGCATCAGTCCTTCCAATGAATATTCATGACTGATTTTCTTTAGGATGGACTGGATGGATCTCCTTGCCATCCAAGGGACTCTCAAGAGTCTTCTCCAACACCACAGTTCAAAAGCATCAATTCTTCAGCACTCAGCCTTCTTTACGGTCCACCTCTCACATCCGTACATGACTACGGAAAAAACCATAACTTTGACTACATGGACCTTTATCAGCAAAACGATGTCTCTGCTTTTTAATACACTGTTTAGGTTTGTCACAGCTTTTCTTCCAAGGAGCAAGGGTCTCTTAATTTCATGGCTGCAGTCCCTGTCCACAGTGATTTTGGAGCCCAAGAAAACAAAATCTGTCACTGTTTCCACCTTTTCCCATCTATTTGCCATGAAATGGTGGGACCAGACGCCATGATCTCTGTTTTTGAAAGTTCACTTTAGTTACAGCTGGATCTAATAGATGTGGTTTAGTCGCTAAGTCATGATGACTCTGGGCAACCCCATGGACTGTAATCCGCCAGGCTCCTCTGTGCATGGGATGCTCCAGGCAAGAACACTGGAGTGGGCTGCCATTTCCTCCTCCAGGGGATCTTCGCCACACAGGGATCGAGCCTGAGTCTCCTGCATTGTAGGTGAATTCTTCGCCAGCTGAGCTACAAGGGAGGTCTAGGATCTAAGAGATGACTAATGATAATGACTAGTCTCTCATTTCCTGATCGTGTTAAGACAAAATCTAATTGGCAGTACCCTTTGAAGGGTGATACTCAGGGTGCTGGCTGTTACAGCTAGATCTCAAGCACAGCAGTCAGTGGCAGCTGACTCCTCTGGTTTTAAGTGGTGGCAAGAAAAATGATGAGGTATTTTTTCCCCTCCTGGCCACTTGTCATAACACCTCTCGTGCCCTGGTGTGGTCCGTGAGATGATATGTGAGATGCAGAGAGTCTCCTCAGTGTCAGAGAGAAATACAGGAAACTGTGGCTTAAGGTCATAAACATCTTGCTGAAGAAACAGAGGCTGAGCACGCCTGCCATAAGCTGCTGCTGCTGCTGAGTCGCTTCAGTCGTGTCCGACTCTGTGTGACCCCAGAGAAGGCAGCCCACCAGGCTCCCCCATCCCTGGGATTCTCCAGGCAAGACCACTGGAGTGGGTTGCCATTTCCTTCTCCAGTGCATGAAAGTGAAAGGTGAAAGTGAAGTTGCTCAGTCGTGTCCAACTCTTTGCGACCCCATGGACTGTAGCCTACCAGGCTTCTCAGTCTATGGGATTTTCCAGGCAAGAGTACTGGAGTGGGGTGCCATTTCCTTCTCCAGGAGATCTTCCCGACCCATGGATCAAACCCCCGTCTCCTGCATTGCAAGCAGACGGTTTACCCTCTGAGCCACCTATATATGCATATATATATATCATCTATGAAACTTTTGTGACAGAAGCTGTTGTTGAATCTAAAAATATATATTAGCATGGTTGTATATATTTTCTCTATTCATTGCCCGCCATCAACTGGATTTTAGAAATGTCTGAGCCTCTGTAAAGTCACTTTGTAATGTGCAAAATCAGTTGGAAATATTTAATCGGATTATTTAATGCATGTAGCATGAAAATTCAGCTTTTGAAGTTTTTAAACAAGTTGTAATTATGTGCAACAAAGTCTGCAAAAAGGAAGCAGCTCAGATTTCTCCTTACAAAAGCCTGGGAGGAAATGAGCCAATCAAAAGATGAGCCCTGAAACATTTTAATGACCTGACTTGAAAATCATGTTTTGGAAACATCTCAACTTTGATGGATCTCCTGATTTTAGTTGAATAAATTTATATTCCCATCAGAATGGGATGAAATTGTGCAAGCCTATGATTTTGCAGTATCTACATTTGATGAAATGTTAGAAGGCATCATTTAAGAGCTCTGTCTTGTAAAAACATCAAAGAAAGTTGTGCTGAACGGAGGCAGAAATACCACACGTGTGAAAATATTGGAGCTGAAATATTTATACATTTTAATATAAAAAATAGGACTGAGAATATCTTCCACTCAGCAGAATCTGCTCCAAACTTAAAAGTTCTTCACCATCTAGACAGGGAGCATCTTCTCAATTAAAATTATTATGGCCTACGGAGAAACAGTGTCAGCAATTTCAGATAGATTGCCCATAAAACACAGCTTCACAGAAGACTGCAATTTAACAAAAAGTGTAAAAATAGATAAGATCATGTTGAAAAAAGGCATTTTTTTTGAGAAAAATTTTAGCATCACGATGTTAAAGACAACGATGGCTAAGTAGCCAATTAAGATATGCATACATGTATCTCAAAAATATTTACCTGTGCCATTTTAAAATGCTCAAGCAATCAATATAAAAAGTCTAAAAAAGTTTTTGCTTTCATGTTCATAGCTATGTGTCATTTTAAAATCTTCTAGAAAATTTTACTTTGAGTAGAATTAGTTGATAGGCCCACCAATATGATAAAATAAAAATATTGGTCCATAAATACACATTTTAAAAATTAATGTAATATTGGTTACTTTCAGTACCCTCTTTCACTCACAAGGACTTCCCCGGCGGCTCAGCTGGTAAAGAATCTGCCTGCAATTCGGGAGCCCTGGGTTGGGTCCCTGGGTTGGGAAGATCCCCTGGAGGAGGGAATGGCACCCCACTCCAGTGTCCTGGCCTGGGGAACTCCATGGGCTGGGTCGTCCACGGAGTCACACAGAGTCGGCCAGTACCGAGCGACTTCCGCCTCACGTCACTCTCAACGGTGTCCCGGTGTGGATGATGGAGTGCGTGGTCGCCGACCTGCGTGAACTGGGCCCTGGCTCTGCTCAGGCCGCGCCGGTCTCTGTTCCGCAGGCCCGGCCGCCAGCCAGTGCCATCTGCACGCTGCCTCATTCCCTCAGGCCCTTGCCAAGCTCTCCTTCCCGAGCAGCGCTGGAGGCCATCCCCGCCCTTTCCCACCTCCTCTGTTCTTACTCTCTAAGGGGCGTCTGGCCCTGGGGCCCCGTGGGCTACAGCCCCCCGCCAGGCGCCTCCCAGGCGAGGATCCGGGCGTGGGCTGCCTGTCCTTCTCAGGGGAGCTTCCTGACCCCGGGAGCAAGCCTGCCTGTCCTGCCTCGGCAGGCGATTCTCTAGCAGTGACCCACCAGGGAAGCCCCTCGCTTAGCTCCTACCCATCGTTAATGTCGATTATTTTTTTGCACATTAATTTATTACCTGTCTCTCGCCACGTAATGTCAGGCTCAGGAGCAATTTCTGTTCCTTTTTGTTTTTTGACTGCTGCATCCCGTAGCCCTCACCTGACAGGCCCTCAATAAATACTTGCTCATGAAATAAAGTACGGGTCAGCTGCCCTTCCGAGTCGCTCCTTGGTTCTTCCGGTGTGTCCCAGTGAACCGCCTTATGCTCTTCCCCGACTGCATCCCGTCTAGTTCGCGGGGCTTCGGCCTGGCTCTGGCTGTCTGGTGGCCCTTTTCTGAGAGGGGCGCTCTCTGCGTCAGTGCTTCGCGGGCGGGGTGGGGCGGGTGCTCCCGTATTTGTTCGCAAGCAGCTGCTGTGCTGAGAGTTTGGCCTTTCTCTCGGGGGTGGCTGCCACTCCTCGGCCTTGTGAAAGATTTGACATGCGCGACTTATCGGCCCCCTTGAGAAGCTCCAGACATCTCCTAACTCTGGCTGTGGGTAAGTACTAGTATTCTTTTAAAACTTACCTTTTATTAAAAAATTTACTGAAGCATAGCTGATCTACAATGGTGTGTTAATTCCTGATGTGCAGCAAAGGGACTCAGGTGTCATATACACACATGGATATATATGCATTATCTATTTCTTTTTCATATTCTTTGCCATTGTGGTTTATCACAGGATGTTGAATATAGCTCCCTGTGCTTTACAGTAGGACGTTGTTGTTTATCCAACCTTCAAACAATGAGAAATTCATTCTTAATTCTTCTCTGTCACTTGCACGTCTTAGGTGGAGCTTGTGTATACTACCGAAGTCCAGGGACCCGACGTCTACAGGTATTTTTCTTTTTAATTAAATGTTTTAAAAATTAAGGATACTTGGGCCATCATTTGCTTTGCTCAAGTGTTCCTTAGTAGCATTCCTGTTTCCCTCCCCTCATGCCGTGGTCTGTGAGCAGTGGTGGAATTCTGCCAGCTGACACGTGGCAGTTTCTCAGGGAGCCTGGCTTCCAGACGGGTCATCTCCTCATCTGCGCCGGTGGATGCTGTTGTTTCCTTTACCTCCTGAAAAAATGTAAACAGCTCGAGTGACCACAGGTGCTTTGACCCAGCTATTCCAGATACTGTGCTTCAGTTCAGAAAAGAGAAAACAGCCAAAGAAATGTCAGCAAGATGCTGACAAAATCACAGCTAGGATCAGGGCTGAACTGAGACAGTGGGTTTCCTGGCAGACTGAGGAATATGTGCTGTTTCTGTCCTGTTGCTACTTTGTGTCTGATTCTCTGCAACCCCGTGGACTGCCGCACCCCAGGCTCCTCTGTCCTGTACTGTTTCCCGGAGTTTGCGCAAATTCATGTCCGTTGCGTCGGTGATGCCATCCAACCACCTCATGCTCTGTCGCCCCCTTCTCCTTCGCCTTCAATCTTTCCCAGCATCAGGGTCTTTTCCAATGAGCCGGCCCCTTGCATCAAGTGGCCAAAGTATTGGAGCTTCAGCTTCAGTAGCAATCCTTCCAGTGAATTTTCAGGGTTACTCAGCATTTATTTAGCTGTGGAGGGATTTCCTTTTAATAAAAGTTACATATTGCTGCAGATTCTACTTACTAAATGATCTCTTCTGGCCAAGGCAGAGTTTGACGATCTAAAAAATTAAAGGGCGACTGTTTCTCTTCTCTCTTGTTATAACTAGAAATTAAAAAAAAAAAATCAGACAGCCTTCTGGGAAACAAATCAAAGGGTTTAAAATGTAAATGGTAAAGCTTCTCGCTTGGTGAAGAGAACTATACCCCCTAACGTGGTTTCAGCATTGCAGCCAGTAACGCACACGTGGCACTAAGATACAAGGGGGGCCTGTGCTCTCTTCTGAAGCCTCGGCACGACTCGCCGTTTTAGCGGGCTTTCTGTTCACGTGAGAGTGAAGCCAACTTACTAATATGTGTCGCTAGCTTATTCCAGTCCTGGGAAGCTGCCTGTGGGGTGTGCCCCTTAGGCCTTCCCGTCTCTCTCCTTTGTGTAAAAAAAAAAAAAAAGCAAACGATTAAGTATGCGGTGCCCTGTAGCTCCTCAGTTAGTATGTTTTTAGATTGAGGGAACCAAGACGACACGCTAGTGAACCCAGGGGTATCTGGGGTGAACCCCAGCCCGGGCGGCGGCCACTCTGCTGTGCATCTGGCCTCTGACCCGCTGCCGAGCGGCGTCCTGACTTGCGGCCGCCTTTCCCCTGGAGTGCAGATCTCCGGGGAGAAGGAAGTGGCAGCGCACTTCAGGGCTCTTGCCTGGAGAATTCCATGGGCAGAGGAGCCTGAAGGGCTACAGTCCACGGGGTCACAAAGAGTCGGACGCAACTGAGTGACGCACACACACGGATCTCTGGGCCAGGGGAGCTGACCCTGCGGGTCGGGTGGCCCAGGGCCCGTATGCTCCCACCGGCTGCAAACAGTGAAAGGCGCTGTGGGGAGACTGGGCCGCGCGGGTGGGGTGCTCGGGGGAGAGGGGTGCAAGGCAGGGGCGCTCAGGGCGTGGGCTCGCCCAGTCTCTCTCTGCAGCGTCTCTGACAGCGGTTGCATCTCTTCCCACGGCTTCTGATTCCCTCCTCTGCCTGGAAACCTGGGCTCCGCGGGTCTGGTAACTTTGCCTCTTCGTTTTGTGCCTTTGACCTAATGGCTTCTTGCTGAACCTGATCTCTGGGTTCCCTCAGTGTTTCCTGTTTGCTTCTGAGCTCTCCATCACCCATGTAATTAAATTGCTGAACTAAATTCCTTCTGCTTACTCTCAGTCTTTGTATTGTCCTGAGCAGATCTCAGTCGATGCAAATACCACTACTGAACGATACTCACCGTGTTGATCTGTGTGGGAGACTGATATGAAATGCAGGTGACCTAGTCAATATGTAACGGGCTGATCCAAACCTGAGGCTGATAAAATTCAGAGCCCGCAAGGCTCCCGTGTACAGATTCAGCGTGAGACACAGAAGCAAGATTCCCACGTGCTGTTTCCACCATTGCCTTTGACTTGCTTAAATTAACCAAACATTATTTTCAACCTTGAAAGTGTGTTCAATACCAGGTGTGGATATAACAATGTGATGATTTTTAGAAATGTATCTTTTATATGACCCCAAATAATTTAAGAATAGAGAGAGACACTTCATAACATATTGCAGAGGAATAAATAGGGGAAAAAATAAAGCCCTTCACTTGATAAGTCTTGAACTCAACTTTCATATTTGTATTTTTTTAATGGCTTATCATAGGATTTTTTTTTTAATTGGAGGATAGTTGCTTTACAAAGTCGTGTTTGTTTCTGCTGAACAACAACATGAGTTGGCTCTAAGTATCCATGTCTCCTCCCTCCTGACGCTTCCCCACTCCAGCCCACCCCTCTTGACCATCACAGAGCACTGAGCTGAGCTCCCTGCTATATAGCAGATCTGGTGCCTTAGACCACTCCGCCATCCTGACACCCCTGTTGGTATTGCTAAGACCTCTGCACAGTGAGGTCGTTACTGACGGCATACTTACGCAGTTCTATCACGTGGTATCCGTGGCAAAGAAGCCGCCTGCTGGTGCAGGGGACTAAGAGACACAGGTTCAGTCCCTGGGTCGGGAAGGTCCCCTGGAGAAGGGCTTGGCCACCCACTCCAGTATTCTTGCCTGGAGAATCCCATGAACAGGGGAGCCTGAGGGGGGGGGCAGTGGGCTATAGTCCATGGGATCACAGAGAGTCAGACATGACTGAAGCGACTTAGCAAGCACGCATCGTCTTAGAGATGGAAGGAGAAATCAAAGGAGCTCTGATTTGAGGGTTTTTCTCTTTTCAGGAGTGTTTCCTGTAGTGAAGTCATCATTGACACTTCAAGAGGTCTTTCATTTCTTATTTAGAAGTTGATGCTGTTGACTCAGTTACTCCTAGGGTATTATGACAACGATCTCTCTTTCTTTCTACACTGCACTAGGCGTCTAGTGAGCAGCTAGTGAGAGGGTCTCCCCAGCAAGCAGTAGTTGAGGGCTTGCACTCCCCGTGCAGGTGCACGGGGCTGACCCCTGGTTGGGGGACCAGGATTCTGCATGCCACATGGCACAGCCAAAAAAAAATGAGGGGGACAAACCAGTGAGAGTCCTTTCACTAAGGACAAGGATGCCCATCTGTGGGATGAACAGGTTTCTGGATTATACAGGGCCGTGTGAGACGCTGCATTTTTTCTACGCTGGGACACAGGAGAGAGGTGTTCAGTCCTGCCACCTATTGTATTCCTAAATACGTGCCTGTGGCAGCAGTTCCTGAGGGATTAAGACTGAAAGAGTTTAGAGAGAGAGAGCTCCTTTGCACTTTGTTGGAAACCTCCAAGGACTAAATCCTTCACGTGCATACCCGACCATTTTTGTTCTTCGATTAACTACCCGCCTCCAAAAAAAAAAAAAAAAAAAACCCACGCTTGTGCCTGGCAGGAAGCCACACTGTACCTAAAGGACAAAGTCTTTTAAGAGGGGAAAGGACCCACTTTCCTCCTACATTTTCCTGTTGTTAAGTGTTCAAACGCATGCCAGCCAGTAGCACGACGTGTACCCAAGAGACGGGCTTTTTGTGTCGAGAGAGGAAGATGTCCATCTTTCTTCTACTTTTTCCCTAGTTGATAAATATATAAAGTAAGTAAAATAGTAAGATGTTTGTTGTCATGTATGAAAACACATTTAGTGAATGATTTAGAATATTTTACTTTATTTATGGCTTTGTGTGTGTGTGTGTGTGTGTGTGTGTCTCATACACACACACATAGTCTGGTGGGTTGTTAGTTAAGCTTCTTGATTAACTTGATGACAAACATTACTCCATATTCCGTTACTTGTACGACCCCATAATGCCACTTCTCAGAATGTACTCTGTGGAAGTGAAGGTATCAAACATTTATTTAGCAATGTTGACTACAACAGTGAAAATCAGAAACAATCTAGGTGTCTAACAATAAATGATCGGTTTAATAGATTATACAACATTATGCATTTGAAAATTGTATAGCCATTATACATCTTTCAAAAGATAATTTAGTGATAGAGAACACAAGCTTAACAGTCTGCAGGCCCAAACTCTGTTATTTGCCTTTTGTATAGGGTAGAGCAAAGGTTTTAACGTCCCTAGGCCCCAGTTTCTTCACATGGGGGTAGTGCTACTTACCTCTTATTGTTTTTGTGAGGATTTAAAGAGAACCCATGCAAAATCCTTTACAGAGGGCCTAGTTTTATATACCGGAGAAGGCAATGGCACCCCACTCCAGTACTCTTGCCTGGAAAATCCATGGACGGAGGAGGCTGGTGGGCTGCAGTGCATGGGGTTGCTAAGAGTCGGACACGACTAAGCGACTTCACTTTCACTTTTTACTTTCATGCATTGGAGAAGGAAATGGCAACCCACTCCAGTGTTCTTGCCTGGAGAATCCCAGGGACAGGGGAGCCTGGTGGGCTTCCGTCTATGGGGTCGCACAGAGTCGGACACGACTGAAGTGACTTAGCAGCAGCAGCAGGGTTATATACACACTCAATAATTGCTAACTCTTATGGTTGCAAAGGATAGATAAGGATGTGAATTAGGGGATGGAAAAGTGTAAACTTTAAAACGTGAAGAAAACCAGTAATATTCAAATTTCCTAAAATCATACACAAGGTCAGGAACGGTGGCGGTAAGGAGATACCCCTCATCCAAGGTAAGGAGCAGTGGCTGTGCTTTGCTGGAGCAGCCATGAAGAGATACCCCACACCCAAGGTAAGAGAAACCCAAGTAAGATGGTAGGTGTTGTAAGAGGGCATCAGAAGGCAGACACACTGAAACCATATTCACAGAAAACTAGTCAATCTAATCACACTAGGACCACAGCCTTGTCTAACTCAATGAAACCAAGCCATGCCTGCGGGGCAACCCAAGACGGGCGGGTCATGGTGGAGAGG
>SJYF01000170.1:3263597-3274856 GCA_006410515.1 Procapra przewalskii | reverse complement strand
AGAAATCCCAGCATTGATCTCCTTCAGAATGGACTGGTTGGATCTCCTTGCAGTCCAAGGGACTCTCAAGAGTCTTCTCCAACAACACAGTTCAAAAGCATCAATTCTTCGGCGATCAGCTTTCTTCACAGTCCAACTCTCACATCCATACGTGACCACAGGAAAAACCATAGCCTTGACTAGATGGACCTTAGTAGGCAAAGTAATGTCTCTGCTTTTCAATATGCTATCGCCTCTCAAAAGGAAGAGAATATGTGCTTTTATTTTTTTCTTTGTATTCTTCTGCAGTTTTAAAATGTTCTACATTCAACATTACTCATTTTATATTGAACATAATTTTTCATAGGAATCACAATATTGTGACAACATTAATGTAGTATACTGAAAGTTATTTAACAGAATCATAGTTGATGGACACGTGTGTGCACCTAAGCTGCACACGTTTGTGAGACTCGCACTGCTGAGGCCCAGCCTGCCGCTCCTGCCGTCTCATCTGCTTCTGTCAGTGTCTCTTTCCTAGTATAGCTGACCTTTGTTTTTTAAATATAACTTCATACACACAAGTATTTTATGAACTTAACGTATGTAAAAAGTCAAAGAGGTATCTTCTGCTTACTATTGTGTATAAACCTAAAACTGCTTTGAAAAATAGTCTTTAAAAAATAAAATCAAAGCAGAGAATTCCCCGGCTGTCCAGTGCTTAGGACTCCGTGCTTTCACTGCCAGGCCCGGGTTCAGTGCCTGGTCAGAGAACCAAGATTCCACAAGGCTCACAGCACAGTTCAGTTCAGTTCAGTCGCTCAGTCGTGTCCGACTCTTCGTGACCCCATGAATTGCAGCACGCCAGGCTTCCCTGTCCATCACCATCTCCCAGAGTTCACTCAGACTCACGTCCATTGAGTCAGTGATGCCATCCAGCCATCTCATCCTCTGTCATCCCTTTCTCCTCCTGCCCCCAATCCCTCCCAGCATCAGTCTTTTCCAATGAGTCAACTCTTTCCATGAGGTGGCCAAAGTACTGGAGTTTCTGTTTCAGCATCATTCCTTCCAAAGAAATTCCAGGGCTGATCTCCTTCAGAATGGACTGGTTGTATCTCCTTGCAGTCCAAGGGACTCTCAAGAGTCTTCTCCAACACACAGTTCAAAAGCATCAATTCTTCGGTGCTCAGCCTTCTTCACAGTCCAACTCTCACATCCGTACATGACCACAGGAAAAACCATAGTCTTGACTAGAAGGACCTTAGTCGGCAAAGTAATGGCTCTGCTTTTGAACATACTATCTAGGTTGGTCATAACTGTTCTTCCAAGGAGTAAGCGTCTTTTAATTTCATGGCTGCAGTCACCATCTGCAGTGATTTGGGAGCCCCCCAAAAATAAAGTCTGAGACTATTTCCACTGTTGCCCCATCTATTTCCCATGAAGTGATAGGACCAGATGCCATGATCTTTGTTTTCTGAATGTTGAGCTTTAAACCAACTTTTTCGCTTTCTTCTGTCACTTTCATCAAGAGGCCCTTTAGTTCTTCTTCACTTTCTGCCATAAGCTGGTGTCATCTGCATATCTGAGGTTGTTGATATTTCTCCCGGCGATCTTGATTCCAGCTTGTGTTTCTTCTAGTCCAGCATTTCTCATGATGTACTCTGCATATAAGTTAAATAAACAGGGTGACAGTATACAGCCTTAGTGTACTCCTTTTCCTATTTGGAACCAGTCTGTTGTTCCATGTCCAGTTCTAACTGTTGCTTCCTGACTTGCATACAGATTTCTCAAGAGGCAGGTTAGGTGGTCTGGGATTCCCATGTCTTTCAGAATTTTCCACAGTTTCTTGTGATCCACACAGTCAAAGGCTTTGGCATAGTCAATAAAGCAGAACTAGATGTTTTTCTGGAACTCTTGTTTTTTCCATGATCCAGCAGATGTTGGCAATTTGATCTCTGGTTCCTCTGCCTTTTCTAAAACCAGCTTGTACATCAAGGAGTTCACGGTTCACGTATTCCTGAAGCCTGGCTAGGAGAATTTTGCGCATTACTTTACTAGCATGTGAGATGAGTGCAATTGTGTGGTAGTTTGAGCATTCTTTGGCATTGCCTTTCTTTGGGATTGGAATGAAAACTGACCTTTTCCAGTCCTGTGGCCACTGCTGAGTTTTCCAAATTTGCTGGTATATTGAGTGCAGCACTTTCACAGCATCATCAGGCAGACGCAAACCACAAACTGGAAAAAGTCAGACAAACTGGAAGTATCCAGGGTAAACTGCGAGGCCGCCTCCAGCAGCATCTCTCCTCCCACCACCTACTTGCCAGCTCCAGCGGGTTGCTGTCCGGTCTGTCTCCTTACAGATCTTTGTGTGTGCAGCTTCAGACTTATGTATCCGTGTTTCTAAAATGATGTCAATGGAAGGATAGTTTTCATATTGTTCTGGGCCTTGCTTTTTTAAGTTAGCAGTATAAATTAGAAGTCTTCCTTAGTTCATATAAATCTGTTGACTTTTTTTTTTTAGCAGCCACAGGGTATTTTGTAGTGTGGGTGAACCATAATTTATTTGACTGTATCTCCATTTAGTTTTAATTTGCTCATAAAACTATACTGCTTTTATGTTTCAAGGAATGTCTTTGTGCATGTATCTTTATAGATATGTCCAATTTTTCTGTAGGATAGAGTCTTGGAAGTAAAATTGCGTAATTGGTCTAGTTTTAGTCATATCTAAGGGGTTAGTGGGTCTAAGCAGGTGGCATGGTGTGAAAGAACCCACCTGCCAATGCAGGAGACGTAAGATGCAGGTTCAATCCCTGGGTCAGGAAGATCCCTTGGAAAAGGAAATGGCAACCCACTCCAGTGTTCTTGCCTGGAGAATCCCATGGACAGAGGAGCCTGGTGGGCTACAGTCCATGGGGTCTCAAAGAGTCAGAGATGACTGAAGCGTGCATGCAAAGGGCTAATAGTTAAAACTGCATTTTCTGGTACTTTCAGTTCAGTTCAGTTCAGTCGCTCAGTCGTGTCTGACTCTTCCCGACCCCATGAATCACAGCCCGCCAGGCCTCCCTGTCCATTACCATCTCCCGGAGTTCACTCAGACTCACGTCCATCAAGCCAGTGATGCCATCCAGCCATCGCATCCTCGGTCGTCCCCTTCTCCTCCTGCCCCCAATCCCTCCCAGCATCAGAGTCTTTTCCAGTGAGTCAACTCTTCGCATGAGGTGGCCAAAGTACTGGAGTTTCAGCTTTANTGATCTCCTTCAGAATGGACTGGTTGGATCTCCTTGCAGTCCAAGGGACTCTCAAGAGTCTTCTCCAACACCACAGTTCAAAAGCATCAGTTCTTCGGCGCTCAGCCTTCTTCGCAGTCCAACTCTCACATGTATACGTGACCACAGGAAAAACCATAGCCTTGACTAGAAGGACCTTAGTCGGCAAAGTAATGTCTCTGCTTTTGAATATGCTCTCTAGGTTGGTCATAACTTTTCTTCCAAGGACTAAGCGTCTTCTAATCTCATGGCTGCGTCACCATCAGGCACAGTCTAACGCTTATTCGAGTCTTGGTGTGTTAGTTTGATATTTTTTCTTTCCTCCTTACAGTGAGATTCAACTGCCAAAGGAATCACCACCAGCTTCTAAAACCTCAGCAGCCTCACAGTTGGATGAGCTGATGGCCCAGCTGTGTGAGATGCAGCATCAGGTAAGCACAGGCCTGTGGCACAGCCGCAGGGCTTCTCACTGGGGGCCTCCGCCCTGCCCTCCCGCTTTCAAAACTCTGCCAAGTCCTTACTGATCCTGCCAGACTCAATTTAGCCCAATGGATGAGCTCACTGAAGTGTAGCTGATTTACAGCGCGTTGTATTTGTTTCCAGTGTTCCGCAGAATAATTCAGCTCTGTATCTCCATCCATATCTCTGACTGACTTTTCTCTGTTAGAGGTTATTACAAAATATCGAGCACGGTTCCCTGGGCTGCACGGTTCCCTGGGCTGTACGGTGGCAGGTCCTTGCTGGTTATTCATTTTGTGTATAGTAATGTGTCCATTCTAATCCCAAACTCCTAATTTATCCCTCCCACCTTTTACCCCCAAATGTGCTAAGCAGCTTCAGTCGTGTCCGACCCTCTGCCACGCCATGGACCGTAGCCCACCAGGCTCCTCTGTCCACGGGCTTCTCCAGGCCAGAGGTCTGGAGTGGGTGTCGTTTCCGCCTCCAGGGATCTTCCCGACCCAGGGAGCCAACCCTTGCCTCTCACATTTCCTGCATTGGCGCCACCTGGGAAGCCTTTTACCCCCCTGGTGACCATACTTTTTTTTTTTTCAGTCTATGGGTTTATTTCTGTTTTGTATATAAGTTTATTTGTGTTGGGTTTTTTCAGATGTCTTCTCTGGAGAATCCCAGGGACAGGGGAGCCTGGTGGGCTGCCGTCTCTGGGGTCGCACAGAGTCGGACACGACTGAAGCGACTTAGCAGCAGCAGCAGTAGCAGTGTCTGGATATAAAAGACTGTGATACAGGTTCTGATTTCAAGGGGCTTGGAGTGTGCTTGATAAAATGAGACATGAGACTAGGTTATGTTTATTAGACTAAAAGACAGACTGTTTGCCACTAAAGCTGGTTAAAGTGTGGAAGGACTGTTAGAGAGACCTCCCTGAGTTAGACAGAGGAGACCCACGGCAAGCTGGAGCATAGCAAGGGAGAGCAAGCGTGGCTTTGAAAGGAAGGATGAGCCCTGAACTCTACTGAGAGAAAATCCACCCCTCTTGGTCTAGTCTCTGGGCTTCTCTGGTGGCTCAGAGGTTAAAGCGTCTGCCTGCAGGGCGGGAGACCCGGGTTTGATCCCTGGGTCAGGAAGATCCCCTGGAGAAGGAAATGGCAACCCACTCCAGTATTCTTGCCTGGAGAATCCCATGGGCAGAGGAGCCTGGCGGGCTGCAGTCCACGGGGTTGCTAAAGTTGGACACGACTGAGCGACTAAAGCACCCCACCACCATAGTTGATCAACAGCGTGGTGATCTCAGGTGCGCAGCAGAGTGATTCAGTTATACACACGTGTATCCTTTTTCAAATTCTCTTTCCATTTAGGTTATTACCGAATATTGAGCTAGAATTCTTAAGGTAGAGAATCCAACCATTCTAAATTGGTTGGGGTATTTGATATGCACACTTGAAGTGACATTGAAGTAATTTCAAGGCAATGTAAAAAATGTGTGTGATTTGAAGGGCAGGAATCTTATCTCTGTGGCTCACCTTTGGCTTTCCAGTGCTGTTTCTGATGCATTATGAATAATACATATTATTAGAGAGACAATGAATAAATAGAAACAAGATTTTTTTAAAATATTTACAATAAAGCTGAGTGTATTCCTCATCACACTGTATATCTGAAAGTTGTTGTTTATTTGCTAAATTGTGCTAACTATTTTACAACCCCATGGACTATAGGCCACCAGGAGCCTTTGTCCTTGGGATTTCCCACGCAAGAACAGTGGAGTGGGTTGCTATTTCCTTCTCCAGGGGATCTTCCCGACACCAGAATGGAACCTGCATCTCCTGAAGCAGCAGACAGATTCTTTACCACTGAGCCACCAGGGAAGCCCATATCTGAAAATACTAGAAAAAAAAAAAAAAACCTACATTAGCAGTTTTAATTGTGTTTTTTTTTAAATTGATTTAACGTGTGTCTTAGTTTACTCACATTTAAAAATTTATGTTTGTGTTTTGAATTAGCCATACCTTTACACTATACAAAAATCCAGAGCACAACAGTGTACAGTGAAGAGTTCCCAGCCATCCAGTTCTGCCCCCTGGAGGTATTCAGTGTTTTCTATTTTTCACATAATCCTTCCAGAAGCACTCTGAAATATACCAGCAAATAGATGTAATTGTATATACAGACAGACACACTGCTGTGTTTTTACTTAGTTACTTTCAAGCCTTTGTGATGTTAACCTTTAGAACATGAATCTCTTGAGCATTAACTAATATTATATAATAGGAGAGGAAGGAAGTGTGTCAAATGATAAAGTTTCTTGAAGGGAAATGAGCATTTGGCTTAGTGAGATAGCGGGAGGTTGTCCCAGGCAGAGGCCTGAAGGCAAAGGGTAACAGATCACTTTCTAGGGAGACTGCTGGGAGCCTGGCTGGCTTTACGCAATGGGGGCTTTTTACTGAGTAATCAAAGATGAAATCAGAAAGGTGAAGTGGGGGCGAGGGTGGGAGCCGCAGCGTCCATCTGATGCTGCGACTTCAGCGCCGGAGGCCGTGGAGAAGCGCTGCAGTCCTCTGGCCCGGAAGTTGCGGTACTCTGCAAACTGGGAGTTGAGAGAGACGAGTTGGACAGCCGTTCTGTCGTTTGAAGGTTTCCCTTTGAATGTTTTATCACAGCTGCATTGGAGTTTCTCTTTAATAAATCCAACCCGTCACCAAGTTTTATCTGACCACCTCTCACCACCTTCTCCACCGTCACTGGCCTAAGTCATCTCTGACTCCAGCTGTTTTGAAAGTCTCCTGCCTAATGAGTGCCTGTGATTCCTCCTGCTTTGTCCACACCTAATTCCTCACTCAGCTGCCGCAGGGATCTGGTGAAGCCGATTCTTTCCCTCTCATGCTTGAAGCGCCCTGATGGTTCCATCACCCTTGGAATAAAACCGGAGCTTTATTAAATAATAACAATTATTTATTTTTATTAATAAAACCAAAGCTTTTCCTGCGGGCTCTGTGTGATCGTTGCCTCTTTTTCTATTGTTCTCTCCTGCCTCACTCATCCTCACTCCTGTTCTAGCCATACTGACCTCTTTTTACTTTTTATGTGTCAGACTATCTCATTCCTCCGGGCCTTCCTTCCCTCTAGAATGCTGTTCTCACAATTGTCAATATTTCTGTGTCTCAGTAAATCTCTCAAATATCTGCTCAGGTATCAGCTCCTTAGCCTTCTCTGATTGCCCTCATCTGAATCCATTCTTCCTCACCATCCCACTCTCTGTCTTTCATCTCAATATATAATTCATATCTCTAACCTGACATCAGATCGTCTATTATTTCTTTAATTGCTTACTGTCTGTTACTCAGAGAAAATAAATTCCATTAGGGCAGACACTTGGTTAGTCTTGAGAATTGCTCTGCACCACAAGCCTAGAGCAGTGAGTGGCAAAACCGGCTGCCCAATAAACACTGCAACATAAACGAATAAAAAGATGAATTGTTGACCTGCAGTCGTAAAGAGAGATACGCTATCATCTTCCTACGTTCCGTTTCCTACTGCCAGAGGAAACCTGCAAACAGGAAGGCTAGCCAGAGTTCATGCAGCCTGAGGAACGGCCATCCATGTCTGTGTGTGTGTCACTCTCCACCCTCCAAAGGGAGACGAAAGCTTTTTTTTTTTTTCCGGTGTTGCAATGTTAGATTCTTCCAGTGCCTTGGAGGAAGTTCGGGGAAAGACTAAGAGACAGTGCGGAAGACGCCAGTGAGGATGACTCTCTTTGTGGTTTTATTCTTGGTACAGGTTTCAGCGAAAGCAGGTGCCAGCAAGAAGCCCGTATCCGACAAGCAGGATCACAAGGCCTCCCTGGACTCCATGCTGGGGGGCCTGGAGCAGGACTTGCAGAACCTGGGAATTGCCACAGTACCCAAGGGCCACTGTGGCTCCTGCCAGAAGCCGATCGCCGGGAAGGTGGGACGGGCCGAGACGCTGGCGCCACGGCCATCCATGTCTGTGTGTCGCTCTCCACCCCAAGGACTGCTCTTCCTTCTTATGACCTAAGACAGTTTAGTGATGCTCACCGGTCCTTCACAGTGCCCCGGGTGTGGGACTAAGCCCCGTACAAGCCTTCTTTTATTTAATGGTTGCATTATCCCTTCGATCCTGAATCGGGAAGATGCCCTGGACGAAGGCGTGGCAGCCCACTCCAGTGTTTTGCCTGGAGAATCCCGTGGACAGAGGAGGCTGGCGGGCCACAGTCCATGGGGTCACCCTACAGTCCACAGAGTCAGACATGACTGAGTGACTGAGGGCACACACATCCACACACACAGCCCTTCAGCGGTTACAAGCTCTTTGTAAAGACGAGGAAACTGAGGGTCCAGGGTCATTAACTGAAATGTCCAAAGCCTAGTAAGAGGTTGATGTAAGAGCCAAATCCAGGAGATTCTGGCCTGAGAGTTCGAGCTCGTCACCGTTTTCGTCTACCGCCTTGTGGAGAATAATTTTCCCTCTGCTCCCTTGGTTCAGATCTTCCCAGTGCAAAGTGACTGATTATGCAGCCGCTCCCAGCATCATCAGTTCAGTTCAGTCGCTCAGTCATGTCCGACTCTTTGCGACCCCATGAATGGCAGCACGCCAGGCCTCCCTGTTCATAGCATAACCACAAATTCCTGCTTGGGCACCATCCTTCATCCAAGGCAGCATAAAGGGCGTTGAGACCTGACTTTCCCCAGGGTGTGAGATGAGGTGTCCAGATCAGAGGAATAAAAACTGTCATTGGTCTTCTCCTGTTCCCGGGATCCCTTCCAGGCCAAGCGTGTCATCCGTCACCACTACGCTCCATTCCATGCCTGTAATTTTCTGGGGCAGTGTAGTGGAATGAGCATTTATTAAGCCAGGAAAGCAGACAGCATGCCGTTATCCATGAAGTATGGACCACGGGTGGAGAAGGGAGCGGCAGTCCACTCCAGGGCTCTTGCCTGGAGAATCCCAGGGACAGAGGAGCCTGGTGGGCTGCCGTCCATGGGGTCGCAGAGTCGAACATGACTGAGCGAATCACACATACACGCATACCCACGGAGCACAGGCCGTGTGAGAGCACCCTAGGTCTTGGTCTCAGTGTGGCCTAACTGCAGGGGGTGGCGTTTCCATGGATGCTGTTGAAAGAGCACGCATGCACACTGCGGGCCCCCGACTGCCTGGGCCGCCACGCCAAGCTTGCTTCACGCTGCAGGTGATCCATGCGCTGGGGCAGGCGTGGCACCCCGAGCACTTTGTGTGCACCCACTGCAAAGGGGAGATCGGCTCCAGCCCCTTCTTCGAGCGGAGCGGCCTGGCCTACTGCGCTGAGGACTACCACCATCTCTTCTCTCCGCGCTGTGCCTACTGCGCCGCCCCCATCGTGGACGTGAGTGAGCCCCCTGCCCTCGCCTTCGCGCAGTTTTTGTTAGAGCTCGGCTCGTGTTTTGCAGCCTCCTAATGGCTCTCCGTTGCTTTTCCAGAAAGTGCTGACGGCCATGAACCAAACCTGGCACCCCGAGCACTTCTTCTGCGCCCACTGTGGAGAGGTGTTCGGTGAGGAAGGTACGGCCCGAGTGGCTACAAGGGGTCCAGCAGGGCTTTTCCCAGATCGTCTCTGCTGGTCCTCTGCCTCGACCACCCAGGTGCCCATTTCGGTAGCAAACACCGTCCCTTTCCTACCTGATCTGACATTGATACCTTTTGCTTAGATGAAAAATTTAAATCGAAGTCATACAAATGCATAGTTTAAAGTGCAGATACTATGCCAAGAGTAATATTAAAAAAGAACACTCCTTTGCTTTTCCTTTTTCCATCCCCAAGTCCAGTTCTACTCTCTAAATATTTTAGCTGCTTCTACTATTTACTTGTGGGGCTTTCCAGGTGGCGCTAGTGGTAGAGAGCCTGCCTGCCGATGCAGGAGACGCAGGTTCCATCCCTGGGTCGGGAAGATCCCCCGGAGGAGGGCATGGCAGCCCACTCCAGTGTTCTTGCCTGGAGAATCCCATGGACAGAGGAGCCTGGCGGGCCACAGTCCGTGGGGTGGCAAAGAGTCGGACATGACTGAGCAACTAAGTACAGCACATTATTTACTTGTATATTTAAAACAGTATATTCCTCTGTATGGATTTTTTGTCCAATTTTAGCCATTACGTATTAACTTTCTACCAAGAGAGATAAGGATTTAGAAATGTTATTACTCCTCCACCCAGCCCTGACATAATTACCCTTCCCTATTCTCTCAGTTATAATTAGGTCATAATTATAAATCAGATCGGTATTCGATGTGTACATGTTGACAGTCATATATATATTGCTCACAACTGAGTCATGCAACAAACTGTGCTATGGTACAGGGTGGATTTGGGGGTTTGTCTGCCTGGTTCAAATCTGGGCTGTGGCATTTCTTAGCCACATGATGTGAAAGTTATCTTTGGGGCTCACTCTCCTCACGAGTAAAATGGACCTAATGATAATGCTTACTTTCGGACTTGGTCCAGTGGTTAAGAATCTGCGCTTCCCCTGCAGGAGCACGGGTTTGATTCCTGGTTGGAAATCTAAGCTCTCACATGCCATGTGGCACACCCAAAAATATTTTTTTTTAAAGTAAGAAAAAATGATAATGCTTACTGTACAGGGTCATTATGAGGATTTTAAGAGACAACATCCATGTCGTGTTTGCAACAGTGCCTGGCACGTGAAGACTAATAGTGAAGAAGACGATCATTCTCATGGTGTCCTTTTCACACACATGTGTTATTTCCTGAAATTAACATCTGGATCCCTTTCTCATTAGCTTAATTCTCATTGTAATTATCACTAATTTATCTGACAGAGCTGCGAAATCCCTCTCAAAATGGTCATCCACTTCTGGTAATACGTCAGTTCTGTCCGTTTCTTTTTTTTTTTCTTGGAGACCTCTGTGTGGGAGACTTCCATCCTTCTGCTCCAGCCTGCCTGCTGAGAAGCAATACTTCATCTCGGGATCCCTTATAGTAAATCCTGTCCTCCGTCTTTGAATGTGTATTATTGCTTTCATTTGGGGGAGCACACCCTCCAGTAGCTCCTGGTAAACGCTTTGCGGCCTGAGACAGCCTTAAGCATTCTCTACCTTAAGTGTCCTGGACACAGAATTCTAGGCGGAAGCTGTTTCCCTCGCCATTCTGAAGACACTGCTTCACTGTCTTCCTGCCTCTGTGGCTGAAAGCTTTTTATTAAGATTTTGTTCTTGTTCCTGACCCTTTCTGTGTGACCTGTTTTGCCCCTGTTTGCAGGCTTTTTACTCCCTTCTGTTTTCTGCATTGTCTTGGTTTTTTTTCTGACTTCTTTTTATGTTTGTTTTGAACCAATGTAACTCATGTATGAAATCAGAAAGCTTTTTCTTTTCCTGTCCTTTTAGAAATAATTCACAGGGAAAGTTTTTTCTAAATAAAAATTTGAGGCGGTCTTATCCAGAATCACTGCAGATGGTGACTGCAGCCATGAAATTAAAAGACACTTACTCCTTGGAAGAAAAGTTATGACCAACCTAGATAGCATATTCAAAAGCAGAGACATTACTTTG
>SJYF01000170.1:3197456-3208192 GCA_006410515.1 Procapra przewalskii | reverse complement strand
ACTTCCTTCACTTATTCTGATAATACCTAGGTCTACCCGCATTGCCATATTCATCCTTTCAGTATGGAGTGAGGGGTTAATTCATTAATTGTCCTGAGAAAAATTCTCCTGAGAAAAAATTCCCCCCCCAAATTGATTCTGGCCAGTCAATTAAAAGTAGATTTTTTAATTGCTCACTCTCGTATGAGCACCTTGTTCTTTTATAATTTCATATCCTTATTAGTGAGTCTGTTTAATTTTTGTCTTCTCCAATAAACATGAGCCTAAGAACAAGTTTGCTTTGCATGGATATGTACATCCGGAGCCAGGAGTATGGCTAAACTCCTTTGAGAAAAATAAGTAGTTGAATGAATGAATAATTCTTATCAATGGTACAAATATTTCAAGTGAACTAAGGAATGCAATCGTTTCTATAATCCATTTGGCTTAGAGGCAGCCCTCTGCTCCCTCCCCTCAGGCTTAGATGTAAAGATGTAACTTAATGTTAGCATCATCTAAGGGAATTAATGCAAGTTGCGGTAACACACTCGTGGTCTCCCGGAAACAAGCAGAACTGGGTTCCTGTGGACACATTCATCACTCGGTGTCCAGTACTGTGAGAAAGGGACCTGTTTGTGGCCTCGTGGGGACTTTGTCCCCGGGGAGCTCCATGGCTGTGTGACTCTTTCACTCTTCAAGTTCTCTTGGGACTCCATTTGGCCTTATGTTACAGGTACCAGGCCTCATATTATCAATAGCCCCGTATATTGTAGGTAACAGACCAAGGGCTAGAGCCCCTTCAGCCTTCATTCATTCTCCTGATTGTCAGTGTCCTTGACAGTTGTAGGCGTCTATTGCCTTCCATGGTCTTCTCTCAAAATGAGATTTACTGGGAGCCTGCAGTAATGAAGAGGGCAGATAGCTGCAAATCATGAGGACTTCCATTATGATTATGCTGAGTGCCCCTTTTCAGGACGTCACGGGAGCCCCTCGGTCTTTCTGGAAGATGTTGCTTGAGGGCTGCCTTTCTCATATCTCCGTTATGTAGGTGAATATACAGCGACTTAAAGCAAGGAAGTGATTTATCTGAGATGATTGATCAGCAGCTCTTACCATTCGCTTTAGCTGCTTCCCTGGCATTATTTTTTTCTTCTCAATATCTGTTTGTTCTGGAGAACTTTTCCCTTTTGATTAAACACTAAGGAACATCCTGGTAAAATGTTTTTTATCTCTTATGGATTGAATTTCTGATTTTAAACTCACATGTGAAAGTGCAGCATTTGCCTGTTCGTTGTTCAGAGAGCCAGGTAAGCTCTGATCAAATCTATGATCTGTATGAATTTTCAAGGGCAGTGGTAACCAGGAAATACATCAAGACACCTGTTTCCCTCTCGATTTATTCACAACTGAATACTGAATATTTTGCATGTCATTATGTGTCTGTGATTTTTCAAAGGAGACTGTGTCACACACACATCAAAGAAATTCTTAAGGAGGATATGTATTTACTTTTGTAAAAAAAATAAAATGAACAAGAGGGTTTTGAGTAGTCCTTGCTTTGCTATACATGAGCTTCTAGAATTTGAGCAAGTTTTTAAAGCTTAATCACTTTTTGTTTCCTCTTTTAGAGTATCAAAATATTAGCTACAAATAAATTTAAAAAAATATTAGCTACACTGGCTAATTCTAAAGTCTTTGAGAGTATCAAATTGTGTCTCAACTGAAAATTTATTATAATCTGGAGAGCACATAACATTATTCATTAAAAAGAATAAGAACAGAGAGAAATAAATAAGGGGGACCCAGATTAAGAGGATGATTATAAAAGGAAAGAAAAGGTGTAAACGTCACACCAAAAGGAACAATTTACAGGAAAGAGAGGACCTGGACTCCAGTTATCATTTTTTAAATACTTATTTATTTTCATTTACTTGGCTGTGCCAGGTCTCAGTTGTGGCATACAGGATCTTCCTTGCAGCATGCGAACTGTTAGTTACGGCACGTGGGATCTAGCTTCCTGGTCAGGGTTCAAACCCGGGTCCCCTGCCTTGGGAGTATGGAGTCTTAGCTGTTGGGCTACCAAGGAAGTCCCTCAGTTATCATTCTGAAACTTTGCTGTCATTGGGCATCTGGAATGATCGACTAGGAGATATTTTGGCTGGTGAAAGTGTTAGCTTCTGAGTTATGTCCAACTCTTTGAGACCCCATGGACTGTAGCCCACTAGGCTCCCCTGTCTATGGGATTCTCCAGGCGTGAATATTGGACTGGGTTGCTATTTCTGAACTAGAGTGTAAATGAGACCATGATATGATCCCAGTGGCCTGAAGGACAAAAGCAAAGCTCTCTGCTTGGGAATAAAGAATAAGTTATCTCACAGTGGTGATCATTTTGTGTATCTTTCTTGGTCTTCTATATTTCCTGATTAAGGAATAGGTTTCTTATTTCATTGTAGACCTTACAATTAGCACACAACCTGATGTACTCTAAGCAATTACTTAGTACTTGAAGAGAAATGAATGTTGGAAGGATTACTGGACAAATTCCAGCCCTTTATGGAGCCTACTAATTTATGTTATGCCAAACTCATGTTACTTTTAAATGTAGAAATATTTTTTTCATTTTTTCTTTTGGAGAGAAGGGAGAGGAATTCAACTGTAAACCTGTATGGATATAGTTCTTGTCACTCAGTTAGGATTTAGAAATATAGTGTATTAGCCAAGTTCCCACTAGCAAGTTGTATTGATTCCAAAGACCATGCTTTCTATTTCCCCACATTGCTTATGAAGTATGGACTCAATAAATCAGTCATTCATAAGTATGTTGATATAATAGTAACTTTTTGTGCCTGAGGCTGTTGTAGAGAATTTGGATTATATACACAATATTAGGGGAATATTTCTTAGTGATTGAGAACTCAGGCTTAGATTCAAAATGATGCGTGTTCAAATACCAGCTCTGCAATTCACTAGCTTTAAGGACTTCAGTGTGCAACTCCTTGTGAGTAAGCTTCAGATTCCCATATATTAAATGGAGATAATTTCTCACATAGAGACTTGACAAATCAGTGGGGATACAGCACACATGTGGCGCCCGGAAATAGGGAGCGCTCAGTAGCTTCTAGCTGTCGTAGTTCAATTCATTACTTAGGTCTACTGGTACAGTATAGATGATCTGTACGGAATCAGTTCAGTTCAGTCGCTCAGGCATGTCCAACTCTTTGTGACCCCATGAATCGCAGCACGCCAGGCCTCCCTGCCCATCACCAACTCCAGGAGTTCACTCAGACTCACGTCTATCGAGTCCGTGATGCCATCCAGCCATCTCATCCTCGGTCGTCCCTTTCTCCTCCTGCCCCCAATCCCTCCAATCATCAAAGTCTTTTCCAATGAGTCAGCTCTTCACATGAGGTGGCCAAAGTACTGGAATTTCAGCTTTAGCATCATTCCTTCCAAAGAAATCCCAGGGCTGATCTCCTTCAGAATGGACTGACTGGATCTCCTTGCAGTCCAAGGCACTCTCAAGAATCTTCTCCAACACCACACTTCAAAAGCATCAATTCTTTGGTGCTCAGCCTTCTTCACAGTCCAACTCTCACATTCATACATGACCACTGGAAAAACCATAGCCTTGATTAGACGGATCTTTGTTGGCAAAGTAATGTCTCTGCTTTTGAATATACTATCTAGGTTGGTCATAACTTTCCTTCCAAGGAGCAAGCATCTTTTAATTTCATGGCTGCAGTCACCATCTGCAGTGATTTTGGAGCCCCCCCAAAATAAAGTCTGACACTGTTTGCACTGTTTCCCCGTCTATTTCCCATGATGTGATGGGACCAGATGCCATGATCTTCATTTTCTGAATGTTGAGCTTTAAGCCAATTTTTTTCACTCTCCTCTTTCACTTTTATCAAGAAGCTTTTGAGTTCCTCTTCACTTTCTGCCATAAGGGTGGTGTCATCTGCATATCTGAGGTTATTGATATTTCTCCCAACAATCTTGATTTCAGCTTGTTTTTCTTCCAGTCTAGCATTTCTCATGATGTACTCTGCATATAAGGGATAGGAAGCTTAAATTAAGATAAAGAAGTTATTGTGAGTAACAAAACGATCCATGGCACTTCACAGGTTATAACCGGAAAGCAGTATCTAGCGAGGGTGCATGAGTGCTCCATCGCTGCCATGTCCAGCTCTTTGCAGCCCGTGGACTGCAGCACGTTACGCCTCTCTGTCCTTCACCATCTCCTGGAGTCTGCTCAGACTCATGTCCATTGAGATGATGATGCCATCCAATCATCTCATTCTCTGTTTCCCCCTTCTCCTACCCTCAACTTTTCCCAGCATCAGGATCTATTCCAATGAATTGGCTCTTTTTTTTCCCCCCTTTCTCTTTTTCAGCCATGTTGCACTGAACGTGAAATATTAGTTCACTGACTAAGGATCGAACTTGCCTTCATCTGCATTGGAAGCATGGAGTCTTAACCACTGGCCTGCCAGGGAAGTCCTATAAAAAATCTCGCATTTGACAGATTTTTCTGATGATTTTGCATGTCTCTTTCCGTCTCTGAACTTCAGTTTCAATCATTTATGAGAAGAGAAGATTGGGTTATAGTATCTTCAAAATCCTTAAAAGTAGGGCATTCCATATTTCTACCAATGTTTTAAAATTACCTTTTGTTGTTATGCGTAACTTAATACAGAAAATTCTGATATAAGGCCATCTTGGCATCATGATAGTTCTAAGTTCAGATACTAACCAGCCTGTCTCTTTTCATTGCTATAGGCCATTCATATACTGCACAAATGATCCCCATGGAGAACAGTACGGTCGTGACTGAGTTCATTCTTGCCGGGATAACTGATGACCCACAACTGCAGATCCCGCTCTTTCTAGTGTTCGCGCTCATCTACCTCCTCACTCTGGTTGGGAACCTGGGGGTGACCGCGCTGATCCTGCTGGACTCTCGTCTCCACACTCCCATGTACGTCTTCCTCAGCCACCTCTCCCTGATGGACTTTGCTTATTCCACAGCCGTCACTCCCAAAGTGATGGCTGGCTTCCTCGTGGGAGACAAGGCCATTTCCTACAATGCTTGTGCAGCTCAGTTATATTTTTTTGCTGTCTTTCTGATTGTAGAAACTTTTCTCTTGGCCTCAATGGCCTATGACCGTCACGCAGCAGTGTGCAAGCCACTCCATTACACCAGCATCATGACACCAAGGGTGTGTGCCTGGATGGTTGTAGGATGCTATGTCTTTGGTTTTCTGGAGGCCTCTGTTCACACTTGGAATGCATTCAGTCTCTCTTTCTGCAGATGCAATGTGATCGATCACTTCTTTTGTGATGCTACACCTCTCCTGGCTCTCTCATGCTCAGACAGCAACAGAAGTGAGATGGTGTTTTTCATTCTGGCAGGCTTTAATATCATCTTTACTATTATGATTATCTTGATCTCTTACCTGTTTATCTTTGTCACCATCCTGAGGGTGCGCTCATCTGGAGGACATCAGAAGGCCTTTTCCACCTGTGCGTCCCACCTCACTTCCATCTCCATCTTCTATGGGACAGGCGCCTTCATGTACCTACAGCCCGGCTCCCGCCATTCCTTGAGCACGGACAAAATGGCGTCTGTGTTCTATGCCATAGTCATCCCCATGCTGAATCCGCTGATCTATAGCCTGAGGAACAAAGAGGTCAAGAGAGCCTTAAAAAAGGCTGTGGGGACCTTGAGAATGAGCTTATGGTTGCTGGGGTGGGGGAATGAGGGGGAAGAGATAATTAGGGAGTTTGGGATGGAAATGCACACACACTGCTGTATTTAAAATGGATAAAGGGCCTACTGTAGGGCACATGGAACTCTGCTCAATGTTATGTGGCAGCCTGGATGGAAGGGGAGCTTGGGGAGAGTGGATATATGTGTATGTATGACTGAGTCCCTTCACTGTTTATCTGAAACTATCACAACATTGTTAATCAGCTATATCCCAATACAAAATAAGAAGTTAAAAAATAAAGTAGACCTAAAAATGGCTGTGGGGAAAGCAAAATCTTCAATAAGACATATATTTTAATTATTTATATACAACAACAGTATGGTTTCATGCAAGTTATATCAAGCTATGGAAAATATTGACTTGTTATGTCAACAATTATAAAAATGTTTTTACATTCTTTCTCAAGTTCTTTTTAAGTCTAGGAAGCAAATGTGTGGAAAAAATGAGATCTCGGGAATAATAATGTTAGAAGAATCAATCATGAACCTATAATTCATATTTTTAAATTTCCATTTTAATTACTTTTATTGTATATTTGTTTCCATGATCATCCACACTTTCATAAGCACATTTATGCTCACCTGCATATTTAAGTACATGCTCACATGTACCTTATTAATGCAAATCACATGCAATTCAGACACCTACGTGTGGACAGAGAAATGAATTCAAGAGACAAATGAAATTCAGATTTTTTTAATATTATAATTTGAAGTCATGATTGTGGTGTCTAATAACACATTCTTAAATAAAAACATATATACCTTTAAATAGAAATAGTCATTTGCATGTCATTTTATTTTATTTTTTAAAATAAATTTATTTTAATTGGAGGTTAATTACTTTACAATATTGTATTGGTTTTGCCACACATTAACATGAATCCGCCATGGGTGTACACGTGTTCCCCATCCTGAACCACCCTCCCTCCTCCCTCCCTTTACCATCCCCCTGGGTCGTCTCAGTGCACCAGCCTCAAGAAACCAGTATCATGCATCAAACATGGACTGGCATTTCATTTCATATATAATATTATACATGTTTAAATGCCATTCTCCCAAATCATCCCACCCTTGCCTTCTCCCACAGAGTCCAAAAAATGTTTCTATACATCTGTGTCTCTTTTGCTGTCTCGCATACAGGGTTATTGTTACCATCTTTCTAAATTCCACATATATGTGTTAGTATACTGTAGTAAAGTAATGCTCAAAATTCTCCAAGCCAGGCTTCAGCAATATGTGAACCGTGAACTCCCTGATGTTCAAGCTGGTTTTAGAAAAGGCAGAGGAACCAGAGATCAAATTGTCAACATCCAATGGATCATGGAAAAAGCAAGAGAGTTCCAGAAAAACATCTATTTCTGCTTTATTGACTATGCCAAAGCCTTTGACTGTGTGGATCACAAGAAAATGTGGAAAATCCTGAAAGAGATGGTAATACCAGACCACCAAACCTGCCTCTTGAGAAACCTGTATGCAGGTCAGGAAGCAACAGTTAGAACTGGACATGGAACAACAGACTGGTTCCAAATAGGAAAAGGAGTATGGAATCAAGATTGCCAGGAGAAATATCAATAACCTCAGATATGCAGATGACACCACCCTTATGGCAGAAAATGAAGAGGAGCTAAAAAACCTCTTGATGAAGGTGAAAGAGGAGAGCAAAAATCTTGGCTTAAAGCTCAACATTCAGAAAACAAAGATCATGGCATCCGGTCCCATCACTTCATGGCAAATAGATGGAAAAACAATGGAAGCAATGATAAGCTTTCTTTATTCAGGCTCCCAAACCCCTGCAGATGGTGGCTGCAGCCATGAAATTAAGAGAGGCTTGCTTGCTCCTTGGAAGAAAAGTTATGACCAACTTAGTATATTAAAAAGCAGAGATATTTCTTTGCCAACAAGGGCTGTCTAGTCAAAGCTATAGTTTTTCTAGTAGTCATGTATAGATATGAGAGTTGGGCTATAAAGGAAGCTGAGCACCGAAGAACTGATGCTTTTGAGCTGTGGTATTGGAGAAGACTCCTGAGAGTCCCTTGGACTGCATGGAGATCCAACCAGTCCAGCCTAAAGGAAATCAGTCCTGAATATTCACTGGAAGGGCTGATGTTGAAACTGAAACTCCAGTACTTTGGCCACCTGATGTGAAGAACTGGCTCACTGGAAAAGATCCTGATGCTGGGAAAGACTGAAGGTGGGGGGAGAAGGGGATGACAGAGGATGAGATGGTTGGATGGTGTCACCGACTCAATGCACATGAGTTTGAGTAAACTCCAGAAGTTAGTGATGGATGGGAAAGCCTGGCATCCTGCAGTCCGTGGGGTCACAAAGAGTCAGACATGACTGAGCGACTGAACTGAACTGAACTGAAAGGATGAGTAGATGCATCTAAGAAGATTTTTCGTGCAATAAAAGCACTTGGTATGATACTTTAATGATGGACAATATCATTATATATTTGTCAAAATCCATAGAATATACAACACTAAGAGTGAACTGTAACATAAACTAATAACTTTATGTAGCTGTGTTAATGTATGTTGATCCTTGGGAAGAAAATATTCTCACTACTTTTTTGGTTGCTGCATATCTTACGCTCCCTTACAATCAGATTGATAAAATTCTAATTGGTGCCAACTTTTTGGATTGTGATAGAGGTCATGCTTGCTTGAAGGCTTTCTTCTTACACACAAAGACATTTCCTTGCAAACGTCATAGAAGTGTATGGTCTCTCTCCACCGTGCGTTGTTCTTAAATCACACTCTCTCCTTCCACCTTCAGGAACCTTTGGAGTCACTTGCGGAGGACATCAGTATTATTAAGCGTAAGGATGAGAAGGCACGGTCTCTGTTTATCTCTTAGAAATAAATTACTTGGAAAACTACTCAGCCTGTGTATGATTGTAAGAAGACCAAGAAATGAAATTGCATCTGAAGGTATACAATATGCATAAAAGGGAAGCAAGGTTAGTGCTGGGTGAGAATAAAATTGGGGTGCTTGCCTTTTGCTGGACTTTGTTGCTAGTCAGGTTAGGACTTCCAAATCCAAGGGCACAACAGACACAGGGCGGTATTTATTCCCAAAGAGAAAGTGAAGTGAGAGTGAAAGCCACTTTTCTAGTCGCGAAAGTGACTCTTCGCGACCACACGGACTGTATCCATGGACTTCTCCAGGCCAGAATACTGGAGTGGGTAGTCTATCCCTTCTCCAGCAGATCTTCCTGACCCAGGAATCGAACCGGGGTCTCCTACATTGCAGGGGGATTCTTTACCAACTGAGCTGTGAGGGAAGCCCCTCCAAAAAGAAAGGAAGAAAACAAACCCCCTAAGTTCTGTGGGATTTTATTTTTTCGTCCAAAGAGGGAAGAAAAAAAATCCCACAGAACTTATGGGAGGCATGTTGTCCGAGGTCTTCGTGACTGGTTCAGTGCCACAGCCTGTTTCTTTGCCCGCTCTAATGTCCTTGTCAGCAGCTTCCAAGAATGTTAAAATAATTGTTTCTTTATTTGGGGGAACAGATGGGTTTACTTGAGAAGAAATAGCAACTCTTACACCCATGACTTTCCTTAGTGGCTTCCCTAAGTACTTGGTCCCCACGGGCAAGATTTTAATTGAAATATTCAATACATGAGGCATCTTGAAACTCTGGATGTATTACAAGAGAACTTGTTCCCTGAGAGTTTCTCGCCAGTATAACCCCCTTCAAGACATCAGTCAGCAGACCCTTAAATCCCAATCTGGCTTCATTCAAACTCACTAGAGTGAGAAACCCTGGTGCCCAGGGCAACTTTGTTCACTTGATTTTCACACAAGGTGGTCTTCAGGGTCTCAGAGCTGGAGGCCTTTACCTTCACAGGGATGTTGCTGGGGTGCATCAGTCAGGATGACCTTGCATAACACCACCTGATTACAAGAGAAATCTTTTCTTTGACTGAGTGATTTACTGAAGGTCTCCCATGCTTCATCTCATTTCATAAGCAAACAACTCTGTAAAATATCGGGGGTGGGTATCACTAATTCCATTAAAAAGGTTTAGAAAGTGAGGCTAAGTGAAGGAATTCACTTTAGTTTCCATCTGAAACAAGAAATCTAGAATTGAGGACTTTTGAGGTTTGTCAAGTAGAGCCAAGGTGTCCATTTATGAACCAAAAGTAGTCAAAAGAATTCGATAATTCAGAAGGCAACACTTGCGGTTCTAAAGTAAATTAACATATGGCACAGTGACTATGGTTAATAGACTTCTCCTGCATATTTGAAAGTTGCTAAATAAGCAGATCTTAAAAATCCTCATCACAGGGAAAAAATGCAATTAAATGTGGGAATGGAAGTTAGCTAGTTTATGATGATCCGTTTGCAATCCATACCAGTGTCCAATCATTACGTTGTACACCTGATATGATGCTATAGGTCAATTATACATCAACTTTAAAAAGGTAAATTAAGACTGTGTACAAAGAGGAAGCCATAACCTGCTTCTCCTACGAAGTTACCATGCAATCTCATCTTGTAAAGTTGGTTCCTTTAGTGCTATGACTTTGAAATGTAGCAGAACCCTGTGGTCCTTCCCCACCACGTCTTCTGCCTGCCTCTTGTCTCTAAAAAGACTGTAGCCAAAGTGTAAGTTTAATCAGAGAAGTGAGAAAATGCAGAAACAAGGAAGAAAGTCAAGACCAAATCATTCTAGTGTGGGCATTCAAAGAAGTCGGGTGCCTTTAGTCCCTCCTTGAGCGCTGTGTGGAGCTTCTGCTTGCAGATGCTGAAACCCCTCTGGGCGGAGGGAGTTAATTGCTTGACGGCTAGGCTGTAGCCATGGCAGAAGGTGCCACAGTTTTGAGAAGTGGCCTCGAATAAATGGGAACAGGCTGACCTGGAACTAAAGATTCAGTTTCAGTTCAGTCGCTCAGTCGTGTCCTGTCCGACTCTTTGCAACCCCATGAATCACAGCACACCAGGCCTCCCTGTCCATCACCAACTCCCAGAGTTCACTC
>SJYF01000170.1:3144294-3154625 GCA_006410515.1 Procapra przewalskii | reverse complement strand
ACACACCACCCCCAACACACACACACACACACCACACACACACCACACCCCCGCCACACACACACACACGCACACACACCACACCCCCACCACACACACCACCACACACACACTGCTTTTTTTATATTAAGGAAGATAAGCTGTCTTGCCTATTAAGTCATCATGGATACATGGTACCAGAATCTTCTCAGCTTCGTAAACATCAACTAGGCAGAGCTGTAACTGTCTCTTTATTCTGGTTTCACTGAGCCCGTGTTTGATGGAATAAGAACCATGATGGTCAGACCTCCAACGTTTGTTTGAATTGGGCCTTATCCCCGTGGGCCTGCCCTGGACCTCTATTATTTCTGTCTCATAGGTCCAGAGGAGGCTATATCCTGCCTAAGATATCACTCCATCTGCAGTGAGTAATGGGAAGCTGAGTTAGCTAGAAGTAGACTTGAATGCAGGTTGGAAGCTTGCCTGAGAAATCAAATGAAGATTAAGTTTGGGACACAAAAGACAGTTGATTAAGGAAATAAGGAATCATAAACTTTTATGAAAACCTTAACAGGTTTTCACAGAAGAAGGCATAAATCACACCTAAATTCTTGTATTTCCCTGAACCGTTCCTCTATTTGTCATTTTCAACAAACATCTATTTTAAACCTTCTCTTCACCAGGCTCTGAGTCTGGCCCTGGGACTAAAAGAATGAATAATTCACCGTCTATACCCTTAATACACTCACAAACTAAAGAGAGAAACTGACAAAAAATTTAAATGACTTTTAAGATTTGATAAACAAAGACAATATTTAAGCAATCATTCATGTCATTAGATTTGGAAAGCATACAGATTTTGTTCAAAACACAGATAAACTGACTTTTATGCCATAATTGTTCTTTTGTGTTAGTCTCACTTGAGAAAAGCTGACTTGTGGTTATATGAATAAATTAATAAAAAACCTCTGCCATCTAACTAACTGTAGGTAACATAAATGCCTCAGAAATGTGTAGGAAAAAATTCATATACTGAGTAAGAATAATTTGCAAACCTACTGTAATAAAGTGTCAGTAAATGTTCATACATTTATTCACTTAACAAATAAGTTTAGTATTTAATGAGAGTCAAAATAAGACAGCACCATTGCTTTCGCGGCTCTTCGTTCATAACGCATGAGACAGAAAGGAACAGATAAATAAATGTTGGCTATACTATGAGGGGGCAAGCAAGCCTGTGATAAAAAAAAAAATGAAAGGGGTCAGGTGACAGACAGTGTCACAAGTTGGAAAAGCTGTTTTAGGGAGGGAAGTTCAGGGGTGGAGGAAGGCTCGTCTTAGGTATTTGAGCTGAGACCTGAATAAACTTAAGGAGCAAGCCGTGAGTCGATCTGGGGAATAATATTCCAAGAAAAAGGAAGTGCAGACCCTTTAATAGATGAACAAGATCCTGCTATAAGGGCGTGTCTGGCCTCCTGAAGGAGCAGGAAGTGCCCTGGACTAGGGGAGAGGGAGGGCACACAGATACGGTCCTGGGGGCCGTTAGGCACCTGACCTGGTTGAATCATAGAGATCATAGCAAAGAATCTGCATTTTCTTTAAATACCTCAGGCACTTAAAGCCATGAGATGGGATCAAATTGCCCAAGGAGTGGCCTCAGAGGGAGAGGAAGGCTTATGGCTAAGTCCCGGCTGACTCTGATATTCAGAAATACGGAGCCAGCAAAGGAGGCTGAGCAGCAGCAGCCCTGGACGCAGGAGACAGAACAGAGTCCGGAATATGGAGGAAGGAAGTGAGAGCTCTTCCAGAGAAAGGGGGGATCAGCTGTTTGAAGCACCGCGGGGGCCAGCGCCACTCCTGGAGCCGCACGTCCTCGTCTGCCCTCCATTACATGTCCATTATCTTCACTGTGGTGAGTTTCCCAGGCGCATTCACATGTCAGAACTTACCAGATTGTACACTTACTATGCAATTTATTGCTTGTCAATTCTGCCTCAGTGAAGCTGTTTTTAAAAAGTTTTTGTAAATCAGAAGGGATTTCAGGCACACCCTTTGAGTCATATCTGATGAAATGATAGATGAATAGGTAGATAGATATAGAAAATAGACATAGAGAGACTGATATAACAGATGATAAATAGATGATAGATAGATGATAAATACAAGAAAATAATAAATTACACTTTTTAATGCTATTAAATGGTAGGAAATAGCAATGATCCGTGTTTGGAAAAGAATCTTGAATTCTTAGACAATCACTAAGGGTTGGAAAAGAAGATGCGGAGACAAGTTTGCTGACTATTTGGAGCCCTCATGAAGGTGAAAGTGTTGGCTGCTCAGTCTTGTCTGGCTCTTTGTGACCCCGCTGGCTGGAGCCCCCCAGGCTCCTCTGTCCATGCAATTCTCCAGGCAGGAACACTGGAGTGTGTCATCATTCACTTCTCCGGGGGAATCTTCCCTATCCAGGGGTCGAACCCAGGTCTCCTGAACTGCAAGCAGATTCTTTAGTGTCTGAGCCATCAGGAAGATAGTTCAGAGACCCCATGCTAATGAACTACTTATTTGGAGGAAGCTTTGACTCCAAAGGTGCTCTAGAAGGCCTTCCGAAGTCAATAGTTCATCTGAGCCAATCCTGCTCTTTCTGCTGCTGCTGCTGCTGCTGCTGCTAAGTCGCTTCAGTTGTGACTCTGTGCGATCCCATAGACGGCAGCCCACCAGACTACCCCGTCCCTGGGATACTCCAGGCAAGAACATTGGAGTGGGTTGCCATTGCCTTCTCCAATGCATGAAAGTGAAAAGTGAAAGTGAACTCGCTCAATCGTGTCCGGCTCTTAGCGACCCCATGGACTGCAGCCTACCAGGCCCCTCCACTCGTGGGATTTTCCAGACAAGAGCATTGCAGTGGGGTGCCATTGCCTTCTTTCTGAGGGAGATGCAAATTCCCCGATTCACATCATGGCCCTACAAGAGGGCAAACATGAGTTCCATGAACTTCATATCTGTGTCAGTCTATTAGATGCATCCACACCAGCCCAGACCTACCAAACATTAAGACCAAGAAAGCAACTGAAATTCAGATGCCTCTGAAGCAAATTGCAACTGAGTACTGGGGCCTGGAAGAAAGAGAGGGAAAAGTACAGAAGGGAGGGTATCATTTAAGAGGACATACTTTGGACACTTGAGATCACACCTTCCCTGGTCTGTCAGTTTTCATGATACTTGGGGAAGTTACACAACCTCTTGGGTCTTAATTTCTTTCTTTTGAAAATGAAGTCAGTAATAATTACTTTCCACTAAATTTGTTGGGAGGGCTAAAATAAATTATTCACGTATAGCTTTTAGCCTAGAATCTGCTGTTAGCTTAAGTGTGCATTTAAGTGTGTGCCAGTTTGAGGGCTTAAAAATTACTAGTGAGCTCTTTACCTCAGAAGGTGTCTGGATCCAAGGCTGATCCTGGCCTAGGAGATATTGTTTCAGATGGTTCTGAAATGAAGGTGTCCGCTGATCAGCCCATCGGTACACGTGGACTGTGGGGTCTGGGACAATCGCCATGAAAACGCTGTTCATGAGTTAATGCTTGTGCTTGTGAATGCCAGCCAGCACCTTCCCATCCTCTCCAAGCACCAAGTTGCGCCGGCAAACGAGCTGCACATAAAGCGTGGCCCACAGTAAATGCTCCATAAGCCTTATTCCACAGCTGAGAAAGCAGGCCAATGGGCCTTAACGGACCTGAAGCCACAAGGGCTAAGAAGTGACAGACTGGACACTTCAGTACCAAATTCTGAGCTCTTTCTCACAAAATGCCTCTTAGCACCTACGACAGAAGTTGATGGGCCGGGGAACATCACCTGGCAGCTAATATCTGAAAAATGACCCAGATGCCCTCCATGGAGTTGCTTCACCCCAAGTGAAGTGATTTGCGCAAAAACACGAGCAAAGGCTGCTGTGTGAATCCACGTCTCCTGGCCACAGCTGTAATTTTCTCCCAGTATCTTTTCTTAAAAATATCCACTCAACTCTTTTCTAAAATTTTTGTTATATGTCCTTAAAATGAAAGGTCCTAGAGTTCAGAAGTCACCATCTGTTTAATCTGTGCACTTCATTTTCTCATATACAACTGCACGCATACACACACACATACACGCACACCCTATATTGACACACACTTCCATATTACACAGTACCAACACATCAGGGCTATAAAATAAACATTGCTGACTGTCTTCTACCTCTACTGACTGGCCTTTTATCTTTTTTTCACCAGGTAAAAGGAAAAAGAAAATTGCAATAACAATAAATTCCAGACTGAGTAATTACATAGGGTGGGAAGTAGGTCATACAGGAGACTGTGAAGAGCCCAGGTTTTGGGTGGGGTGCGAGGGAACCTCACGCTAGCCTTTGCTTGCTGACTTTGGCACAGTTACTCAACTCTAAGCTCCCAGGTGCCTCCCACACCAATAAGCAGGAATAACAACAAAACATGCTTCACAGTGTTGTGGAAAGAATTAAATCAAATATTCCTGGAGCAAACATCACAATTCCTGGAAGGTGGTAAATGCCTAATAAATCTTGATCATTGCTATCTATCCATCATTATCATCACTAATATTCATATTATTATCATTCAAAACCCACAGGAACAATAAGAAGAGAAACAGTGAAAACATAAATGATGGGGCTTGGAAAATCCCTTTGGATCAAAATATAGTTGCATTGGTAGATAGGTTTTTTTAATCTGTCTCATTCATCAGTCGTGTCAGGCAAAGCATTACAGTCAACAGATGCTAGAGAATAAGATCGGCATGGTTCTTACCCATTTGTGCATCGAAATCCTCAAAGTCATGGTCCTTTATGTTAGGTAAACCCACTTGGCAGATAAAAGCACTCAGAACCGAAGAAGTTGGAACTTAAAGGGCGACACTGGAACCCGAGATTAATTCATACATTCAACAAATATTTACTGAGAGCCTTTTGTGTGGTAGGTGCTTTGCTAAGCCCCGGGGGCATACAGAAATGAATCTCACAGATGAAAGTGCTTCCTCTCACGTGGCTGACTTTCTAGTTGTGAGGACTAGACAATATCAAATGTTTATAACACAGCGCATCAGATCCTGACAAGCATCATGCGCGTGTGCAGTCTTCGCTTCAGTCGCATCCTACTCTTCCCGACTCTTTTGGACGCTATGGACTGTAGCCCACCAGGCCCCTCTGTCCACGGAGCTCTCCAGGCACAAATGCTGGAGTGGGACAACACCATGCCCTCCTCCAGTTGATCTTCCTGACCGAGGGATTGAGCCAGAATCTCCTGCCTCTCTTACAACATCACAGGCAGACATTTTCTACCACTGAGCCACCGGGAAAGCCCTGACAAGTATTACTGCTGCTGCTACTGCTAAGTCACTTCAGTCGTGTTCGACTCTGTGCGACCCCTAGACTGCAGCCCACCAGGCTCCCCCGTCCCTGGGATTCTCCAGGCAAGAACACTGGAGTGGGTTGCCATTTCCTTCTCCAATGCATTAAAGTGATTCGTGTCCAACTCTCAGCGACCCCATGGACTACAGCCCACCAGGCTCCTCCGCCCAGGGAATTTTCCAGGCAGGAGTACTGGAGCGGGCGCCATTGCCTTCTCCGACAATTATTACGTGACCCAGTAAATCAGAAAATGGAGATGGAACGTTAGGTGCCATTTTAATATTATCTGGGGAAATCTTCCCAAGTGGGTGGCACTTGAGGAAAGACAGAAAAGGTGGAGCAACTAAGGAGCGACACACCTGATGAATGTCCATCTAGAACCTTCCAGAAACCTTCGGTCGGCTCAAGGATTTCAGGACCGCCTCCTTGACCTCCTTGTTCCGCAGGCTGTAGATGAGCGGGTTCAGCATCGGGCTCACCACCGTGTACAGCACCGACACCACCTGGTCCGCCTCCGAGGACTGGCCCGAGTTGTCCCGCAGGTACATGAAGATGAGGGTCCCAAAGAAGAGAGCCACGGCGGCGAGGTGGGAGGCGCAGGTGGAGAAGGTCTTGGCCCCGCGCTCGGCGGAGCGCACCCGCACGACGGCCAGGACGATGAACAGGTAGGAAACCGAGATGATCAGTATACAAGCAGGCATGACCAAAACGGCAAACACAATGATGACCACCTCCTGGGCGTAGCTGTCCCCGCAGGAGAGCTTCAGCAGAGGCGGGAGGTCGCAGAAAATAAAGTCGATCTGGTTGTTCCCGCAAAAGGAGAGCGTGAAGGCGGTGACCGTGCGAATCAAGGCGCTGCAGAAGCCCGCCGCGTGCGCCCCCGCGACCAAGACCCAGCGGGCCTTCTCGGTCACGATGGCGACGTAGAGCAGGGGGCGGCACACGGCCACGCAGCGGTCGTAGGCCATGATCGCCAGGAGGTAGCAGTCCACGGACGCGAAGAAGGTGAAGAGGAAGAACTGCGCGGCGCAGCGCGCCCTGGAGAGGACGCCGCCGCCTTCCAGCAGCACCCCCAGCGCCTGGGGCGCGACGGTGGACGAGTAGCAGACGTCCACGAGGGCGAGGTGGCCGAGGAAGAAGTACATGGGGGTGTGCAGCCGGCGATCCTGGCGGATCAGGAGGATCAGCCCACAGTTCCCCAGCAGAGTGAGCAGGTAGAAACCCAGGAAGACGGCGAAGAGCGGAAGCCCCCAGTGGGGGAGGTCCGCGAACACCGTCAAGAGGAATTCCGCCACTTCCGTGGAGTTCCTCCCGGGCATCCGCCCGGCGGTTTGCCTGTGCAGGCGGAGACCCCCGCGCCCCACAAGGGGATCCCTGAAGAGACGTTCAGGCTATTTTCAAGGAAGAGATTTAAGCTGAGTGTCTGACAGGTGACGCTCTGGACATCAACAGCCTTGGCAGCCTAACGTGGAAAGGAACAGATAGAGAGCTCGCCACCGTACGGGATAAAAAGTCATGTAATAGGTACTGTTGAAACCTGACAGAGCCGTGACAAGCTTCAAGGGCTAAAGTAGCCAGAGCTACAATCACAGAAAAAGCTGGGTCGCTGCCCAGAAGGAGCTGAGATCACCATCCCCCCGACCTTGGGACTCAGCCAGTCAGCACATTCCCCATAGCCTGGTTAGAGCTAGCCCAGATAACAGGAAACGTCCCTTAAGCGAGCCCGCATGCGCAAAATTTAGCCAATTAATAGATGCCAAGAACCCCTTGCAACCAATCCGCCCTTGCCAACTCCCTGTCTTTGTGCTAAACCTATAAATACTACTGTAATCCAGGGCTCGGGGCTCCCGTCAACACTCCATTGTGCTGGATGAGACAGGAGCCCTGGCTCGAGCTAGAAATAAAACCTCTTTATGCTTTTGCATTGCTGTGGACGTCTTATTCTCTCAGTTTTGGGGACTCGGACTTCGGGCGCAACATGTACCACAACTTCTTTGTCCTTTCATCAGTCCAGGGACATCTAGGTTGCTCGCATGCCCTAGCTATTGTAAACTGCTGCCATGAATACTGGGGTATATATTTCTTTTTTGTTTTCTCAGGGAATATGCCCAGGAGTGGGGTTGCTGGGTCACATGGTAGATCTGTCCTTAGATTTTTAAGGAGCAGAAATCAACACAACGTTGTAAAAAACAATTTTTTAATTTAAATTTTAAAAAGTAATGGCTGCTTCCCTTATAGTAAGAATGAAGACCAAGTGATTCTCTAACTTATGTCTGCTCTTTTTTTTAAATTAATTTTGATTGGAGTACAGTCGCTTTACGATGCTATGTTAGTTTCTGCTGTACAGCAGAGTGAATCAGCTGTATGTATACATATATCCCCTCTACAAGTCAGATTTTATTTACTTTTAATTGGGGGATACCTGCTTTACAGTGTTGCATTGGTCTCTGCGGTACAGCAAGGTGAATCAGGCTTAAGTATGCCTGTGTTCCCTCCCTCCTGAACCTCCCTTCCACCGCTCACCCCATCCCCCGCTCTAGGCTGTCACAGAGCACCTGATTAAGCTCTCGGTGTTGCACAGTGACTTCCCACTAGCCATCTACTTTATTACAGATGATAATGTATATGTCTCAGCACTACTCTCTCAGTTCATCCCTCCCTCTCCCTCTCCTTCCCCACCCTTACAAGTCAGCCCTTACATCTGCACCTCTGTCCCCAATTATCTGTTTGATATTCCACAAGGCACTTAACCTCTCTGAACCTCAATTTCCTCTTCTGTCAAAAGGGGATCATTATATCGGCCCTGCTTATGAGATAATATTAATGCAAAGATTAAAATAGATACAGAAGTGCTGCACATATATATGGTGGCTATTTAAAATTTTAAATGAACATTTTAAGGAAGGGAAATTTATATTCTATGAACAAAGAAAAGCACAAACAACAACAAAAACTCCATGAGCAATCAGCAGTGAGCTGTGCTTATAGGAATATTTCTATTTTCAGTCTGACAACATGCATCTTTAACAAATAGCTGTTATCCTGATTAGAGTTGGCTGGCTTATCAAGGGTTTTCTGTTTGTTTGTTTGTTTTTGGTTTTTGCAAGTACTTGCATTAACCTTTGACTCCAAAGAGCAAACATAAGTTCCTTTTAGCACCTCACAAAGCTCCCTAAGCACTGTTGGTTGTTCTCACAGTCCCTAATAAAAGCAGCAGTGACAATAAGTGCATGAAAGTCGCCCAGTCGTCTCTGACTCTTTGCGACCCCATGGAATATACAGTCCATGGAATTCTCCAGGCCAGAATACTGGAGTGGGGAACTTTTCCCTTCTCCAGGGGATCTTCCCAACCCAGGGATCAAACCCAGGTCTCCCACATTGCAGGCGGATTCTTTATCAGCTGAGCCACCAGGGAAGCCCTTGATAATAATAAACAGCATCCAAATTTGAAAGCAAAACTATTTCTGCAGCCTGGTGTTGCCCAAGCACTGTCAGAGGAATCTGGGTGAATGGATTTGAGGGCTGTTAATAGAGTTCTAGAATAGGGCTGTAAAGGAGGGTTTCAGTCATGTTTGCTTACCTGATGTACCAATAGCCAAGCCAAAACTAAGCTGACCCATTAGACATAGTAACAAGGACTGGAAATTAGGTTTTGCAGCGCGAGCAGAGGCGTGAACCGCCCTTACCTGACTCCCACGCCACTGGGGCCTTCCTTTGCTTAGGGGTCCCTCTGTCAATGACCAGCTGATCTAGAGGAGACCCGGGTCCTAGCTCACTCACATTAGAGGTATGACCCAGGGCAAGTCACTTTTCTTCTCTGGACTTCAATTATTTTGTCTTCGTCCTCTTTAAATAGACAAAAATGCAGCGTGAGTCCATAATCCCAGCAACTTGGTTCATGGGGGGTTGCTTCCAGAACCACTATGTCTTATTCTAACTTCATGGAATTCCTCTCACCCTCGACAAAACAATGCATCCTTGACGTTAGAGTCACCCAGGATGTTTTTTAGACTTAGCCCAGGATATCAGGGCCTGGGGATCCGCCTCTCTCCCTGAGCTTCTGATCCTGCACTAGACCTGCTGGGGTGCTTTTTGTGCTTGCTGCCTCAGCATCATGCCATAATTGGTCCCCAGGGAAAGTCTCCGGGGAAAGACAATTTATCTTCCCACCAAACTGTCTAATATCTTTGAAGTTTTCTCTTTAATTTCAAACTCCCAAAGCCCCATCTTACATCTTGCCACCAGGGTCTGATGGAGCTGATGCCTTGTCTCATTTATACCTTGTACCAAAAGAAGTATCTTTCTTTGAAGGTTTTCTATCTCTCGGTTGAGAACTTCATCAGGCATTCTGCACAGTGACACCCTAGCCAGCTACGTGCTCATGCCTAGTCACTCAGTCATGACTCTCTGCGACCCCATGGATGGTAGCCCTCCAGGTTCCTGCCACCCATGGGATTCTCCAGGCCAGAAGACTGGAGTGGGTTGCCTTTCCCTTTTCCAGGGTGTCTTCCCGACCCAGGGATCGAACCCAGGTCTCCTGCATTGCAGGCGGATTCTTACCCGCCTGAGGACCTGACCCCCAAAGGAGTCTGTTTCGTAAGCACACACTTCCCCCAGCCCCAATCCATGGCCAAGACGTGCTGTAATTGGTGACTCTGATAATTCACCATTTGACAGAAAGAGAATCTTCAGAGTGGAAGGGTCAAGATGATAATTGCAAAGGCAGATGTGACCGGGTCCTGAGCAGACTTCCCCAGACAAACTGAGCACACTCTTAATGGTGACCTGCCTCTGCTCCAGGGCACTGCTTCTCACACTCAGCCTGTATAAGAATTACACAGGAAATTGGTTTAACACGTGAATACTATTGTTCCACATCCATACATTCTGGTGCAGTGTCTATGCCAGAGGGCACTACATTGCTAACAGACACTGCAGGG
>SJYF01000170.1:3110515-3125845 GCA_006410515.1 Procapra przewalskii | reverse complement strand
TACAGCATCCTAACCCTCGCCTGTGCCACCCTTCCAGCAGGAATTTTCCTCATCTCCAGTCTGTAAAACTTAGCTACTAGCCTGGGCTCCCCCATCAGCTTAGCCAGTAAAGAATCCACCTGTGGTGCCAGAGACACAACAGACATGGGTTTGCTTCCTGGCTCAGGAAGATTCCTTGGAGAAGGAAACGGGAGCCCACTCCAGTACTCCTGCCTAGAAAATCCCACAGAGGAACCTGGTGGACTGCTGTCCACGGGGTCACAAAAGAGCCGGATACCCCTGAGCACATCAGCCTGTGAAAGGGGCTGGCTCTCCCTCGAGCCTGCCCACAGTTCTAACAGCTTTTCCCACTCTAATAAACTCCATTCTTTTCTCATTCTTCCTCAGGTTTGGAAATTCTTTCCCAAGCTGTACACGGACCATGGTAGCCTCCTCACGGGAAGACAGCATGCCCTTCATTTTAAAAGGACAGAAGGTCACCGAAGAAAATTGCATTTTCCAGATATTTCATCTTTTAAAATGTTAATTGCAACCACATTTGATTTATCCATTCACAGTTGTTGGACACTTGGATTATTCCCAGTCTGTTCCTATTGTGTCCAACAACTGTGACTGGATAAATCAGATGTGGTGGCAGTTGAAATTTTAAAAGATAAAATATCTGAAAAAGGCCATTTTGTAGTGGCAGAAAGCAGATTCATGGTTGTCTGAGGTTAAGGGTAGGAGTAGAGACTGGCTGCAAATGGACATGAAGAAACATTTTGGAAGGATGGAAATGTTCTCAAACTGGTGTGTGGTGATGGTTGGACAATTTTGCAAATTTACTAGAAATTATCAAAGTGTACATTTACAGTGAATGAATACACAGTATTGGAAGTTATCCCTCAATAAAGATTTTTTAATCAAAAAATTTTTAAAAAACATTGAGTAAACTGGGGCAAAAAAAGAAATGAAAAATTGCAGCTTGCCCAATCTAGTTCAGTGTTTAGGGCATCTGATACCAGAACAAGGACTACGCCTAGACCCAAACAGACTTCGTGGTACCGCAAGTTTCCCAAAACCCAGAGCTAAGCACTGTCGATGAGGTTTTCTCAGCTGATCTGTTATTGCCAAAACTGGATTCCAGTTTCTCTTTCAAGGCCAAACCTCTCCTCCATGTGTTTCATTCAATAAAAACAACCTTGACTCAATGTTATGGGAAGAACTGAATGATATCACCTTCAAGGCCTTAAGGGAAGGTTTGATGAACCCACCTGCCCTTGAGCATCCCAATGATCAGATTCCCTTTCCCCCTTTTTTCTTTTTTAATATGAAAAGGGAGGAACTGCCCTTGGGGTGCTCATCCAGAAAAATGGAGACACCATTGATCCACAGTGTAGAAAAGTCAGTAGCTGGACCCGGTGGTGCAAGGGCGCGAGCCTTGCCTGAGGGCAGCTGAGGCCGCGGCCCTTCCAGTTAAGGCCGCTGAGAAAACTATTGTGGGCTCTCCTGTGTCATTTTTGCTCCTCATGCAGAAGGATCTCTCCTGAATTCTCATCGCGTCAACATTTTCCAGCCAACCATCTCACCGCCTATGAAGTCCTTCCGTTAACTGCACCTCACGTAATTCTTTGGCATTTTACTGCCCTTAACCTGGCTGCTCTTCTCCTCTCCAGCACTGGCAGACTAGCTAGGATGGCTCATTGCTGGCGGACCGCCTCCCGACGCCCGATGGTGAACCGCAGGGAATGCACTGGGCAGTCTGGACTCTGGCTTCTCCGGGTCACTCATGCTTCTTCCTGAAAAGGTGGCGAGAGCGAGTGCCCTGCTGCAGATGCTCTCAGAGCTCTTTTCGAAGTTGCTGAGCAGCGTCTTTATCTATGGACACTTCGGTCCAACAGACTAAATTATGTGCTCTTCCGCAGACCTGTACATTAGCCAAGGACAAACTGCCAATATTTATATTGACGGTAAATATATTTTTAGAGTAGCTCATGATTCTGGAATGTTTTAGAAGCAGTGTGGCATCCTTACTTCCAGAGGAAATGAAATTAAAATCGGCCCCTATGTTCAAGAATTATTGAATGCGATACTTTTATCTGCATTAAGTAAAAGTATTACTTTACTTAATACTTCTATTAAGATTCAGGGGCATTCTAAACTCAGCTTTCTGGAAGTGAAGGAAATCACCTTGCTGCTATTTCTGCACTCTCTGCTATTTCCCTTAAAGAGACCAAAAGTAGCCAAACCTCCATCATGAGCAAACGGATAGTCTCCTAAATGATAATTTAGAAAAACTGGCTCAATAATTGGCCTCAAAAAGGGAAAAGCAAAATTGGAAATTCACCAGTTGTTGGTTTGATGAAAAGAGAAAGCTGTTGCTTAGATCAAATAGCACCAAAGTCCTACCAGACACTCTATAAAGTCCCCTGTCCTCAACACTGCACGTACATTAAACAAATGGTCTACTGACAAATGATAGTCTTCAGGAGTCAATATTGGTGGGGAAGTATTAATAAGCCCCCAAAGTGCCTGCCTTACTTGTCCAGCTTGTCCGAAGTACAACCCAGGAAGCCTGATCATACTGCTCCTGGACTTTTTACCTGCCTAACAAACCATTTACGGTCTGGCAAATGGATTTCACACAACTTCCTCTGAATAATAGATATAAATATGTATTAGACATAGCCTGTATGTTTTCACACTGGACAGAAGCCTTCCATTGCAGACAAGCTACTGTACTTCCTTGAGGGCTACAGTTCTCTTGGAAAAGATCCTCTCTACCTGGCGAACTCCTCTTGAACTTCACAGTGATTAAGGAACCCCTTGTAATGCCCAGGTGCCTAAGCCAGTCTGTGCTGTTTGGCCAGCTTTACAACATTTCATTCCACCGCTCTTAATTCTCTGGTTTAGCTGAACACACCAATGGCATTATTGACTCAGTCAGCAAAATTTGTAGAGATCCTCAAAATTCCTTGGCCAAAAGCATTGGGTTAGTCCTTCTAAATCTTATATCTCTCTAGAAATATAATATAGATAGATAGATAGATAGATAGATCTTTAGAAATATAATTAACCTCTTGAGAAACCCATAAACTCTCAACTTTGAGATAGTCACAGGATGCCCAATGTACTGGGCTCCTAATTCGTTTGACCCACAACTAATACAAGGAGAGATACTCTAACATTGCCAAGCCCTAATTGCTTCTATTAAAAATTGCCATGTTTTGGTAGAGCAATTTTTTACAGGATGACCTTGGGAATAAAGGACCTGTAAGCATCACACCTTGCAACCTAGAGATTTTGTCTACTGGAAAAGATGACTACAGGAGAATTCTCTTCAACCTGATTGGAAAGATCAGTAGCGTTAGATGGTGCTAACCAATTCTTGTGTCACCAGATGCCAAGGAATAGATTCATAGATTCATGTGACATCCCTCCAGAAAGTACCAGACACTGACTGGACCTACATATCATCTGGTGACCTAAAAGTCAAGATTTTCTGGAACTGAAGCAGACGTCTGATGAGACAGCTTTCCCATGATATCCAGACCAGGCCTGTAGGAAGTTCCTTCCCAAACTTTTGAGGATGAAATAACATTTCAGATGATCCCTCATGTCTATGATCTTGATAACATATAAACTTAACAGATAAAAAGCACCTTAGAGTTCTCCTTCCTGCCCCTCACAGAGGATGAGATGGCTGGATGGCATCACCCACTAGATGAATGTGAGTTTGAGCAAACTCCAGGAGATGGTGATGGACAGGGAGGCCTGGCGTGCTGCAGTCCATGGGGTCGCAAAGAGTTGGACACGACTGAACTGAACTGAACTGAGCCCCTCCCTACTGACTTGAATAGACTTCCCATCTGTGCATTTTCCCCCAACATGAGGCACGACACCCCGAAAAGATCCTTCCTGGAACTGGGAGGGAAAAGCCTATGAAACTGAAAAACCTGATTCTTGATGAGTAATGTTTTCAGAGAAAAGCCTTGATCAAAAGGGGGAACGGCAAATAATAATAATAATAATAATAATAATGAACAGAAGCTTCAATTAAATAAAGCTGGGAAACAAGCAGGGGGAGCTCTCACATCCTGCAACAGCAGCAGAGCCCAACAGGAAGAGTTAAAGCGCCTCTTTTCCCTGGCAGGGCGTTCTCGGGAGCTCAGCTGGTAAAGAATCCACCTGCAATGCTAGAGACCACAGTCCAATTGCTGGGTCGGGAAGATCTGCTGGAGGAGAGACAGGCTACCCACTCCAATATTCGTGGGCTTCCCTGGTGGCTCAGCTCGTAAAGAAGCACCTGCAGTGTGGGAGACTTGGGTTCGATCCCTGGATTGGGAAGATCCCCTGGAGAAGGGAATGGCTACCCCCTCCGTATTCTGGCCTGGAAATTTACATGAACTGTACAGCCCATGGGGTTGCAAAGAGTCAGACATGACTGAGTGACTTTCACTTTCTTCCCTGGCAAGGACTCAGCCAAAGAAAAGTCACGGACTCTTTGCTTACTGGAGCCCTCCCAACTCCCTCTTCCCCTCTATAAAAATACCCCCCTGTCATGTGGGAATTTGCACACAGTCACCGTGGTTGGAAACCCTGAATTGCAGTTCTCTGCTGCTGCTGCTTCTAAGTCACTTCAGTTGTGTCCGACTCTGTGCGACCCCATAGACGGCAGCCCACCAGGCTCCCCCATCCCTGGGATTCTCCAGGCAAGAACACTGGAGTGGGTTGCCATGTCCTTCTCCAATGCATGAAAGTGAAATTGCTCAGTCATGTCTGACTCTTAGCGACCCCATGGACTAGTCCCAAATAAACCCACCTTTGTTGGAGAAATAGCTGGCAGTCTATGTTTCAGATCAGCCCAACAACTCAATACCTTGTGTTCCTTATAGCCCTGTTTTATCCCCATGATTCAGAAGGCAGTGATTATTTGTCAAAATTTTTCCCTTCAGGAGTGGGCCTGATACATCCTGAAGTAACAAAACCAATTAAATGTCTAAATAGATTTGTCTAATGCCTTAAAGAGAAATAGTGTTGACGTTAAGCTTTTAATTGCAAGAAAGACTGTGTTAAAAACAAACGGTTTTCCTTGGAATTCCCCAACATGGATCTTTTACTATAAACAGCAATGCTGGAAGACAGGAAGCAAAGAGTTTACATGGAGAGGCTAAAATTCACACTATGAATAAAGAGTCATTTTCTTACCTAGAAGGAAAAAGAGATTGCGATGCAAGCCCTGACAGTTGCCTCTTTTTTTGTAATGCGGGTGTCTGGCTTTAAGCTTTGGTGGCTGAGGCACCCACTTCAAAGATGTATCTGCTTCAACACATCTGGGAAGGCCATCTCGACTATCTGCTTTGCTCCCTAGCCCATGAGGTTCCTTGGTTTTAGAGACACTGGTTTATGTGACCATTTGGGTAATTTTTTCTTTCTTTCTTTCTCTCTTCCCTTGCTTTAAATTCCCACTCTTATGTTTTTAACTCACTAGTAAAGAGCGATCCAGGGAAACCCAAAGCCCCACACTCAGCCTCAGTCAAAGCAGACTCCCAGGCCTGTGGTCAAGCGCTCCCCGTGCGTCTCTGCCAGAGGCTTCCTCGTATGCCGCCTGGCACGCCTTATACACTCGCGGGCTTGTAAGTAATAAGCTCTATCTGTCTTCAAAGTTCCCTAGTGGTTATTGCTAGAGGGTATCTTGCCATAAAAATAAGAAGCACATGAGTTAGTCTAGTTACATTAGTTTGCAAAGAGGAGATGTCAGTGACAAGGTCACTGGGCCCCTAGGCATTTCTAGAGATAGCTTTACTATCAACAGGCTGAGACCAGCAAACAGAAAGATAGATCAGTAGGCAAGGGAGGATAAACTGCATATGCCTGATTAGATGATAGGTGCTGTCTGGATCTTGAGAAGGACCCAGTGCCCCAGGACCCCCGGACCCTCCAACCCCGGATGAGTCCCAGAGAAGGTCAGTATAGGTGCTAAAAAGACCTTGCCTCGTTTTGTAGAGGAATCTGAAAGAGAAGATGCCTGTGCCTCACTTCCTAGAGTCATGCCAAGCCTTCTGGGGTTTTCTGCCTCCAACATGGATGATGACGGCAGAAAGGCCAAGAGCGACGTCACAGAATCCTGACACCTCAGTAGAAAACACTGATAAGCTACTGATCAATTATGAAACAGATATTAGAAAACTGAAGCCGCCTCAGAACTATACAAAGAGAATCCAGAGTACACACCTCTTAGCAGAGAAGCCAGGACTCGGCCAGGGCCAGCAGCGGTTGTAAGCACGTGGCAGTAGGAGGCAGGAATCACAGCTCCCCCGCACAGAGCGAGCGAGAGCAGAGGAGCTCGTTGTCCTAAATGCCCGAGACCTCAGAATCCAGCGTGCTCAGGGTCCTACCTGCTGTGCCAGGACGACACAGAAACGTCCTGGAGCTTGGACCCCTGCAGGGGGAAGAAGGGAATAAAAAAGAGAGAGGATTTGAACTGATTTGAGTTGTTTAAATCCAGAATGGGCCGTGTGTACAACTGAAAGTGACTTAGTTGCCTTAGATTGGAAAGAATTCTTTTTCATTTTGCCTTCAGTGGAAAAAATATTGAGTTCAGTTGTAATGAAATACTAAGAAGTTATTTTTGTTTCACACTGGTGTTGAGACTGTAAATTATAAAATCATTAGAAATGCCAGCAGCAGGGACGAGAATCATGAACCGAAGTTAAGAGACGCAAGAAATAAATACCCGTTTAATAAAAGCTCAAGATGAATGAACAGGAGAATGAAAAAATCTTTTAAACAACAAAGGACATTTCTTTGGGCTTGAAAAAGTATCTTAAGCTTTCAGATCCAAACAGCTCACCAAGATCTTGCCAACAATACTGAAAATCAGACAAGCTTCTAGCCACAGGGGTGGAATGAATACATCACACTTTAATGGAAGATAAAAAAGGAAAAATGCAAATGATCTCCATGTGACCAAGAGGCAGACGGCCACCAGATTTTGCATCTGCTCTGAAGAATACCAAAAGTCAAAGAAAGAAGAATGTCTACCAAGATCAGATTATTTTGAATCTAGAATTCAGTTTCCAACCAAATTATCATTCAGATATGAACTAATTATATAAGACACGTTCTCTGACAACAATGTAAGAAACCACAGAAATGAACAAAAGTCTAGTCAAAAAGAATATCAACCATTCTGGCATATTGAAATAGCCTGTGTATTCATACCCGAGGTAAAGTGAAGCTCATCCTCAAATTTCAAACTATTTAGGAATAACTGACACTAAGTGTGTATCAGGATCTGTGAATGGCAGCAACAGTGATAAAGGAGAAAAACTATATTTGTAAATGCATGTATTAGACTTTGTGGACAGCTAAAATAGATGCACACTTTGCAAGCAAATACCAACACGTACACACACATACACACACACACACACACACACGCACGCACACAACCAGAAGAATCTAGAAAGAAATTAAAGATAAATACAGCAAAAGTAGAAAGTAACCATGTATAAGAAATTTTTTAATGGATCTGACAAATAAAACCAGGAACTGGATCTTTAAAATGAACAATATAATAGAAAACATATTACCAGTCCTTTGGGTAAAAAAGACATAGAAAACAAAACAAATAAATGCCATTGGGACTGAGAAATGAGGGGGGAAATTTCTTAGAGGTAATTTTAAATTATGAGAAAGAACAGTTCATTTGTATCTGATCAACAAAAAATTAAATATGACCAGGAGTTATGTATATCAGTACAGATAAATCTTAGAACCATTATACTGAAAAATTGCCAGAGGTATGAATGTTATGAACATTAGGACAGCCTAGATGTGAAGCTTTAAAATAAATATAAATAAACTGTGGGCTATAATGGAGACATAAATATGTAGTAAAAATAGAAAAGCAGATATGGGAATGTTAATGACAAATGTGAGATTGTGGTTATCTCTGGAGAGAAAGGAAATGAGATCAGAGATGGGCACACAAAAGCTTCAAGAGTATCATTATAGCGTTTTTAAAATATTAAGTATAGTCAAATGTTGATAGGTGCTGGGTGAGTGCGTATCCATCAGATATTCTCTACGTTCTAGGGAATGATTAAAATATTGTGTAATGAAAGTTACAAGAGAGTATCCTATGTAATTTTAAACTTAAAAATCTAAACATCATGCTTTATTTCTCAGGAAAACATACATTATTAAACTAACACATGGGCTTCCCAGCTGGCTCCATGGTAGAGTCCGCCTGCAATGCAGGAGACGCAGGAGACGAGGTTCAACCCCCGGGTCAGCAAGATCCTCCGCAGGAGGAAACGGCAGCGCACTCCAGGATTCTTGCCGCGAAAACCCCACGGCAGAGGAGCCTGGCGGCTACAGTCCATGCGGTTGCAGAGTCAGACACGACTTAGCAGCTGCGCACACACACGCAAGCTAACACGACAGAAAGAAAAAGCCGTAAATACACCATCAGAGTTGAAGAGTCGTCTCAGCTCCATCCACCATCAAAGACATCAGAATATTACGGCTTGTATGTTAATGTTCTTTGGACCTGCCAGGAACTGATAATTCCTGCGGTATTTAAACACTGAGTACACAATAGATATAACACTGGTATCAAAAGCAGAATCAGATAGCACGTGCACACACGCCAAAATAAAACCACAAAAAACCCATTTAGACAATTGCAAAAGCCTTGAAATAAAAAATTAGCCAAGTGAGTCTTTTTTATTGGTATAAAAAACTAACACTGGAATTCCTTCCAAGGTTAGAATGTCTATTAATGTGATTTATCTTATTATATATTAAAAGAGAAAATCATATGATTATCATAACGTATGCCCAGAAAGCATTTGGTAAAATATAACACACTTTAGGGGCAATGAAAATAATAAGTTTGGAAATTAGGAATAGAAGTGGATTTCTTTATGTTGGTAAGGAAAAGTATGTTCCAGAAACCAGCGGTGAACATCATCCCGAATGTGAAATACTAAAGTCATTTCCATTATCATCCCATATGGAACGAAACAGTTGTCCCTGACAGTAATTATTTAACATTTTTCTGATAATCATAACCACTATGGCAGATTTTTAAAATTAAATAAATTGTTAAAAGTTTAAGTGGAATAAAAAAGTTACAGTTGACAGATTATTATATTGCAATGTAAAAAAAAAAAAAAAAGACAGAGAACCAACTGAAAAATTATCATGACCTAATAAAAGATTTTAGTCTGATGTCCAGAGAAGAAAAAAATAAAGGATGAATAGCCATAACTGACCAATTCTGAACTGTCCATTAGGGTAACAACTAGCTACACCCGACATTTAGCATCTGATATGTGACTAAGTCAGGCTTCTTTGGTGGCTCAGTGGTAAAGAATCTGCCTGCCAGTGAGGAGCTGTGGGTTTGATCCCTGGGTCTGGAATATCCTTTAGAGAAGGAAATGGCAACCCACTCCAGTATCCTTGCCTGGGAAATCCCATGGACAGAGGAGCCTGGTGGGCTGCAATCTGTGCAGGTGGAAAAGAGTTGGACACGACTTAGTGATTAAACAATGATGACAACATGTGGCTAGCCAGAATTAAGAGGTCTTATAGCACAAAAAGAACATAAAATACTTAATGTCCATAAATTATGCTAAATATGGCACTTTAGATACACAGTGTTAAATGAAATCTATTATGAAAAATTAACTTCATCTATTTCTTTTTAATGTGACTACAAGAAAATTTTCAACTATGATCATGGCTCATATACTTTGCTCTTATCACCACTAGGCAACACTGGGTGAGACAACGCAACCAAAGAGGGATTTAATTTACACCAAAAAGGAAACTCTGGTCACTACTTAGGAAGCAACTTGATTTTTTAAAAAATGCACCACCCTGTATAAAGAAAATTGTAAAAATCTATAGAAGGACGTAGGGCTTCCCAGGCGGCGCTAGTGGTAAACAAGCTGCCTTCCGCTGCAGGAGACGCAGAGGTAAGGAAGATCCCCTGGAGAAGGAAGTGGCAACCCAGTCCAGCACTGTTGCCTGGAGAGTCCCACAGACAGAGGAGCCTGGTGGGCTACCGTCCAAGGGGCTGCAGAGTCAGACACGACTGAGCGACTGAGTTTAGCAGAAAGGCATGACGGAATAAACGGATACACTGGGGAAACTACCATGTTGTTAGAGAAGAAGGCTCAAAATGTGAGAATGTCACTTCTCACAGGATTAAATCTATTATTTTAGTGCACATCCGATCCGTGAGCTTTCTGCTCGTGTTACTTGGCTGTGTCACGACTGTGTCAGTGACCCCAGTCAAGGCTTTCCCTTTAGCATACCCTTAGCAATGCGGCTGCAGCTCCAATCTCCCAAAGACTGAATCTGTTTTTCCCCTCTCTTTCAACACTGTCCTGTTTAATGACTTTGTCCAACAGAACGCGGCTGAAGGGGCGGCACTGTGGGTGCTGAGACCAAGCTTCAGGAGGCTTTGACATGGGTTTCTCGGACGGCTCAGTGGTAAGGAATCCACCTGCCAATGCAGGAGACACGGATTCAATCCCTGGTCCGGGAAGATCCCACATGTCACGCAGCAGCTAAGCCTGTGCTCTGCAGCCACTGAGACCCACGCCCTGGAGCCTGTGCCCCGCAGCACAAGCCGCCACAGTGAGCGTCTCCCCCGCAGCGAGAGGCGAGCCCCCATCCCCGCAACGAGAGAAAGACCCTGTGCAGCAGCGAAGACCCAGCAAAGCCGAAATAAATGAGCAGATGAAATAACTCTTTAAAAAGAGAGACGTTGGCTCTTAGAGTCAGCCACTGTCCTGTGAAGAGCTCAGGCTAGCCTGCTGGAGTTTGTGACACTATGTGGACAAGAGCCCAGGCGCCCTACCCACGGGCTCCCTCTAGCCAGCCAACCCCAGATAAAGAGGTGAGAGGCAGCCAAGCTGCAGCCGTATCCAGGGTTCACTGCAGATGCACAAGACTCCCCCGCTAAAGTCAGAAACACCAGCTGGCTGACCCCTAGGGTATGAGCAATAAGAAAAGCTTATCGTTCTCATCCAGTGAGTTATTATGAAGTAGATACTGATACGGGCTTCGCAGGAGGTTCTAGCAGTAAAGAACCTGCCCGCCAATGCAAGAAACGTTGGGAGACGAGGGTTCGATGCCTGGGTCGGGAAGATCCCCTGGAGGAGGGCATGGCAACCCACTCCAGTATTTCTTGCCTGGAGAATCCCATGGACAGAGGAGCCTGGTGGGCTACAGGCCATGGGGTCGCAAAGAGGTGGACACGACTGAAGTGACTTAGCACGCACCCATGCACATAGATACTGATACATTTGATAGAACCAGTTGATATTAAAGCTTATCTAGAACTTTAGACAAATAATACAAGCCAGGACATTTCTGAAGAAGAATAAGATGTTTCACCCTATCTGATATCAAAAGACAATTCAAAGCTTCAGGAACTGAAATTAAGTTAAAACTATTATAGGGTTAAAATACACCTGTGGAACAAAAAAGTAAACACTGGAAACAAGCTCAAGTAAATATAGAAACATGACATTAAGACAAAGTATCAGATTAATGAATAAAGAAAATGAGTAACAGCATTTAGGAAACTGGCATACAACATCAAAAGCAATTTGATATGAATTAAAATTGCTCATTTTTTATTTACAAAAATATGAAAGCATATTTTTATAAGCATTGGGCAGACGGCAGCAGGGAAGCTTGCAAGCCCTGCACTTGGCCCAGGGGTTAGAGATGCTCTCGCGGGGACCTGGCAGGAGCTGAGCAGCCCCGTGGCAACCAGGTAAGCCACACAGCGTGTACTGCGCTCAGTCATGTCAGTCGTGTCCCACTCCTTGTAGCCCTAGGGACTGTAGCCCGCCCGGCTCCTCTGTCCTTGGGATTTCCCAGGCGAGAATAGCGGAGTGGGTTGCCATGCCCTCCTCCACGGGAACTTCCCTACCTAGGGATCAAACTGGCGTCTCCTGCATTGCAGGCGGATGCTTTACCGCTAAGCCACCAGGCAAGACCAAGGGACAAGGTCCGTGAGCTGTGACAGTCTCTCTCTCCCCAGCCCTGTGGTGCTCTGCACCGCCCCTCAGGTCTGAAAGGAGCAGGGCTTCTCTCTCATTCACTTCCTTCTACCAAACTCATGCAGAGTGACTCCTGTGGCTGCCCTGAACCAAACTCCGTAGGGAGAGAAACTGGGAAAGAGGCCCCGTTTTGTGTCACTGACACAGGACACACCAAAAGCAATTCCGTCTCCCCCCCTCATCATCAGGATGCTGGGCAAGAGAGCGCAACTACCCATGCCTGACGTTTGCGCCAACACCCCCACTGGAAGACATTAGGAGAATAAATAGATAGATAAGAATATCTTCATACAAAAGAACCCTGTACAGCTTTTGAACGGGAAGAAAGCGTACTGCAATTTACAGGTTATTAGAATTTCCACGGAGAAGGAAACGGCAACCCACTCCAGTGTTCCTGCCTAGAGAATCCTGTGGACAGAAGAGCCTGCTGGGCTGCTGTCTATGGGGTCGCACACAGTCAGACATGACTGAAGCGACTTAGCATGCATGCGTGCGTTGGAGAAGGAAATGGCAACTCACTCCAATGCCTTTGCCTGGATAATCCCAGGGACAGAGGAGCCTGGTGGGCTGCCACCTACGGGGTTGCACAGAGTCAGATATGACTGAAGCGACTTAGCAGCAGCAGCAGCAAAATTTCCACAACATAAAGCAAACTAGCAAGTTACAGAAAATGGTATAAAACATATCATTTTTGTTTAAGTAAATAAATGCTTATTGAGCATAAAAACATTCATGCAAAAGTAGCAAGTTACCTCTGGGTGATGAGATTGGGAGGCAGAGGGAAAAGAAGGAGCCACTGCCCACTTTTTATTTAATATATTAATGGATCTTTTCATTTTATTACAGCAAAATGTATTCTTCATAATAAGAAACCCAGTTAAAATCTTTAAAAGAAAGAGAGTACCTTAAAATAAAAATCACAGGAATTGATAAAATGCTAACAGAAATATTTTAAAATCTTAGACTCTGTGCCTAATGCATTTAATCAGATCTTATCTGTTATGATAAATGAATTTAGTATCTTTATTACTGACTAATGAACTAATGAGTAGTAGTAAGTTGAATATTTTAGTATGAACTATTATTATTTGATTAACCCAATAGGCTTTTGGATAACCCACCATCTCTGCCTCTTTCCTGCAAGCTGAGAGACTTCAGAGAAGGATTCTCAAATACAGAGAAATCTGAGCAAGTGTTTTGTAATTTTCCCATGTAACTAAACAGCAAGAATCCCCATGTTCAATCTTGGAACCCTAGGAGGTGCATAATTTGGTGAATGTCGACTCCTTAGATGAAGGAATTTCCCTAAAGATGTCTGTGCTGAAGCACTGAGGGGTGGGGATTTCCCTGAAGCATGACTCACTCGGGTGCCTGAGGTCAAGAAACATATTTTAAGCTCTCCTTGGCACTGCTAACAATACCTGGCCCATTCACTGTCCAGCAAGTGCCAGCCGTGCCCGGGAAGGGCAGGAAGCAGCAGTGAGCAGGGCTCGCGTGGGCTCTGCCCGACTGGAACAGAGAAGGTCCCCGGAAAAAGCAAAAGGCATCAGCAACGGCCGCTTTGTTTCGAAAGAGAGTTGAGGGGGAGGCAACAAGACCAAACGCCCAGCCCCAGCCGTCCCTTCACAGAAGGAATCAGGAGTCACGAAGCCCAGGGAGCTAACAGGGAGTGATCAAGACAGCTTTCAGCCGAACCCCTGGAAGAAACAAAGTGCGTTGGCTTTCATTCCACAGACACGGGCCTGCACCGGGTGCCAGGAAGCGTGAGAAGCGTGTCCCACGTGAAGAGGGGCACACCCCAACCGGCCGGTTAGTCCACAAACATTTACTGGGTGCTTACAATGTGCCAGGGACCATTCTAGGCACTGAGCACACAGCGGAGAACCCTGCCTTCACGAACGGACACAGACGTGGAGTGAGAGAAATCAGGAAGAACAACATACGTCACCGTTATGTCAAAAGCACATACACTGTTGACGAGTAAGCGAGCGAAAGTCGCTCAGTTGTGCCCGACTCTTTGCAACACCGTGGACTGTAACCTGCCAGACTCTTCCGTCCATTGATTCTCCAGGCAAGAACACTGGAGTGGGTGACCATTCCCTCCTCCAGGGGACCTTCCCACCCCAGGAATCGAACCTAGACCACGTATAAAAGTGGTAACGAATGAAAACCTACTGTATCGCTCGGGGAGCCCTGCTCCCTGCTCTAGGGTGACCTGAATGGGAAAGAAATCCAAAGAAGAGGAGCTAATCCGTACACGCATAGCCGATTCACTTCTCTTACAGCAGAAACTCACACAACACTGCAAAGCAACCGTACGCCAAAAAAATCAATATAAAAAATGTTATGCCAGATGGTGATAACTGCTATGCAGGAAAATACAGCAGAAGAGGATATTAAGGAGATTGTTTGCAGTTTTAAATAGGGTGAGCAAGGAAGGCCTCATCAGAAGGTGCTATGTGAGCAAAGATTTGAAGGAGTCACGGGTACAAGTTACACAGACGTCAGGTGGAATTGCATTCTAGCAGAGGGAACAGAGAGTGCAGAGGCCGTGAGGCGAGGTCATCCCCGGGGGGGTTCTGTGGTCAGCAGCGAGTTCTGAGTTTAGCAGAAGAAACGAGCATACAAAAAGGAATTTTTTTTTTCTTAAAAAAATTAGTATAGTTGCTTTTCTCCTTTTGCCTTCAATCAAAGGAGAAGAGGGCGGCAGAGAATGAGATGGTTGGATGGCATCACCGAATCAATGGACACGAACCTGAGCAAACTCCGGGAGATGGTGAAGGACAGGGAGGCCATGTGGTCGCAAAGAGTGGGACACAGCTTAGCAGCTGAACCACATAGCTGCTTTACAACGCTGGATTTGTTTCTGCTGCACAAACTGAATACATCCGTGCATGCACAGTTAGCATATATCCCTTCTGTTTTCAATTTCCTTCTCATTTAGGTCTCCACAGAGCCAGGAATTATTTTTTAATTCAACATGACGAGTGATGATGCTGGGTATTTTTGCTAACTAATCAAGGGGAGTCATGGCAGACTTCTGGTGCCAGGCCCCAGAGGGGACGGCTGATATTGCTGGAGGCAGCTGGGCAGCAAGAGCATCGTTAAATGGAATCATTACGCACGTGACAAGTGGGAAAAAACAAACTGACTCAGCAGCACTGGGTGTGGACCAGACTCACCGGATCCGCAGCCTCACCCAAAACCCACTTCACCTTTCCCTGAACAGTCTCCTTCCCTCCTCGCTCATTGTTGTTTG